>CM036542.1:12792500-13322500 GCA_020745685.1 Tautogolabrus adspersus | reverse complement strand
TTGTATCCATAATAAACAGGGGTTTGTTTGATTTGTTTAAGCACGATGAAAAACAATGTGAAGCCGTACCAGAGAGACAAACGCAGGTCTTGAGAAAATGACAAAACACCCACAACAGCCACTAAAACCAAGACACTCATCGCCTTAAGAAGGGCCATCTCAGCAGTATGAGAAACTGCACAACCACACTGAAACTTCACTTTAACCAGACTGAAACACCTTTACAGCAGTTCCAGTAGCTGATAAGTGAGGTCATGTTTTTTTAACAAATGCTTTAACCCCTAAAAATCAATCCCCCCACCACTTGCTTTTAAGTTTTTCCTTTCTGCAAACACTGTCACGTATACAGTTTGTTGCCTTCATGTTGTTCCAGCTCCAGCTGTTTTGTGCAACTTTTGACAAATTTCCTTCAAATTCTATCTTTTCGAAGTTTTAATGTACGTATCTGTGTACCAGTGAGACTATTAAATCTTAAATGATATATTTAAAATTAAAAGACTTTCCTACCTTTTACCTTGGTTGCTCTTTTGATTAAGTTTTAATTTAAATGTTTTAATCCACTACCAAATGAAAGTAAACATTATTAAAACAATGGAACCATGTTTTTTATGAATGGGTTATATAAAGTGCCAATGTATTATTACATTGAGACTTAATGTAGGAGCCGATTATTAATATAATATGTTGTGTTTGTGTATGTCAACTCACAGGGTGAGTCACAATTGTCTATTTAAGGTAGGAACCTTTGTTGCTGGTCAGGTGTTCCACCCGGAAGGGCAAAACCGCTAAAGCAGTGTCATGCAATGTTACAAGTGGGTGTTTTTTGGTGTCTAAATATGGACATGTTGAGCCAAATGGACAAAAATAAACGAATGGCATGATCAACAAAGAAGTTTCGCTTAGACTTTCATTCATCACAAAAGGTAACGTTAGCGCGTCAATTATTAATCCCAGGTGCAGCGCCTCAGTGGTTTAAAGCGTTGGCTTAGCCTCTACACTTAATGTTGTCTCTTCTTGCCTTGTCCCTTTTTTTAAATCTTCCTTTGTAGTGGTTACAAAGCCCTATTAAATCACATTATTAATAGGAAAAAAATGTATTTGACTAAAAAAAGTTGTTTTTTTTAAATGTAAAGAAAATCCCCACTGCAAATGGTGCACGTGTCATATAACTCAACTCATAGAAATCAAACCTTTAGCAAAAATAAACACATCCCTTGATATCATCAGTGTTTTTGAACTGTCTGTTTGAGTGAGATTTAATATAAAGGACTTTTAACTTGAATTTAGCATTATTCCACTGTAAAACTACAACATTTCCAGTTCTTATCGTGCGATTTGGATACAGGGATGATTACATCCTCAATTCAACTTTTCAGATTGCTACCACACAACAGAATAAAGGCAACTTTGAACGACTTGTGTGTACATGTATTTGTACCTGACACGTATCTGGCATAAAGAGAATAAAACATTTGCTCAACTTTCTATTTTAAATGCAGCACTTGTGACCAAGTATTATTTAAATGTCGTACCGCTACACTTAAGTAGAGGGACTGTTTGTTCTTGCTGCTTTCTCCCCCTCTCTGCACTCCTATTAAACTGACCCATGAGTTGAGAGAAATGAGTGGGAAAATGTTGTCATCCATGATGTAGCATTGCAGGTAAACTTGCATATAGTGCTGTCATGCTTTGAGAGTAGGAAAGGTGTACAGTGGGTTTCTGTGGCACAAGGACAAGATGTCTTATCCTGAGTGACTGCCAACAGTTAGATTTTAGCAGCCGAGAGGCTTTGAATAGACATGCATTGACCAAAAAAAGAAGCAAAAATAAGAACTAATCCCCAAGGATTACTCCGGCTTAATGTTATTCTTACCCACTCACAGCACTTTAACCACACCCCAGAGAGAGGGATGAGGAGGTTTACTAGGGTAAAGAAGAATGAGCGAGGAAAGAAAGAGGATAAAAGTGATGCGATGAGAAACACAGAGAAACCGAGTCATTGCCAACAGATAGGTGTACAGTGAGGTAAAGAATCAAAAGGAGGAGACAGATGAGGGTGTGAGTGGTAACAGAATGGTGTGCTGGGAGACAGGACCTTTAGAGAGACAAAATAACGCTGTGGAATAGAAATGTCTATCTAAAAGCGTGCTTTTACTATTTACACAGTAATGATTACTGAATACACCTGATTCAAACATAAAGTCACCTGCAGAATGACAGGTGATGGATCGTTTTACCTGTTTTGATGGGGGTGTGAGATTGAAGCACGTGGATCTCCTCATATTCCATAACTCTCCTGTCAGAACACTGGATGGCCCTACACACTCATACACACACCTCTCACACACACACACACACACACACACACACACACACACACACACACACACACACACACACACACACACACACACACACACACACACACACACACACACACACACACACACACACACACACACACACACACACACACACACACACCTCACACACACACATAGAAAGCAGCTAAGTCAGATGGTTTATTTTGACCTCCGCCTGCCACCATTTAACTCGGAGGAAATTTCATATTCTCCTACCTGTTGTTGTTGTTGTTGTTGTTGTTGTTGTTGTTGTTTTTTCTAGCGCCCGGGTCGGCGCAGGCATTTATAAACATGCACTGCCATATCGGCCCCTCTTCTCCTTACAGCGGCTCCCAAAAGTCAGTCTTCATCTTCTTGTTGTTCAAGAGTGTAATCCCTCTTCTTGTGTGGTTGTTTTGAAATAATTTAATTCCCCCCGAGGCAGCAGTCGAAGAGAGGAGAGAGTGCAGCTGGACCTGCCGTGAGCCCCGGTCTCCCCCCCTCCTCCCCTCCCTCCCTTCCTCGCGCGCTCTGTGAGCACTGACCGTCCCAGGCTGGAGAGAGTTATGTCACCGACTGTTACGTAATAGCAACGGATCGGGTTTTGCTTTGTAGTGCTCAGTTGAGAAATATAATCCCATGTTGCTGCCACAGATTTCCGCCACTAGAAGAGAAACTACAATCCGTAGAGCTGACATTAAAGTCCAGAGCAGGCCTGGCCTTTGACTTCACTCTCTAATTAATGGAATACTTGAACAAAATCCTTCATCCGAGGCTGGTGTCCTAAGTGGGGTTGGTTAGAAAAAACCTGCAGGGCTCTGCACATGCCGTACACGCTGGGAGAAGCTATAGCCCCAACGAGGGCTATAACCATAGAGAAGTAGGCCACTTTAGCTACTAAAATGTTTGGTGCTCATCTTTGGGCGCGTACAGGTGCCCTACAGTATGTAGACTACAGATGTACCAAGGTTACAGTCCTTTTTCACTGGTCGCAGGTTGGACTCCTGGTACTGTCCCCATTTGATGCATGTCTCTCCCCACACTCTTTCCTGTGTCTCTCAAGCTTTCACATTAAATAAAGGCTAAAAACCCTCCTTATTTTGTCTGAGCAATAGGCAAAACAATAAATTGTCATGATGAATGTATCCATTTTCTATCAAATGGCCTGTATTAACACAACAAACGAGGCCTATTCTATTCAGAGACTGATATATAGTAACATGTCTTTAGGCCAAAGGTGACACTTGCAATGACGCCTTCTTTAGGAGATAAGTGTTCACTGTCAAGTAGCCTATCCCACAGACACCTCCCCATCCTTGTCAGGCACTACCACTCATAGCAGGGTTCTTGACTCAAAAGATAACAAATCAAATAAATAACAAAGCTTTACAAATATTATTATGAATTATTTTACAAGCATTTTAAGCTTATAAACAACCAAAGTTAGGCCCTGGGAAGCGGCAGTGGATACAGCTTCTTCAGGTGGTTTTAACTGATGGGTTTCAAACAACAACAACCCCCCACTTCCTGAAACCCAACTTGACCACAGGACTCTTCGGAGGAAAAAGAAAAAAATAACTGCTGTTGGTTATTTATCCTGCATCTGCCAACACACACACGCACACACACACACACACACACACACACACACACACACACACACACACACACACACACACACACACACACACACACACACACACACACACACACACACACACACACACACACACACACACACACACACACACACACACACACACACACACACACACACACACACACACACACACACACACACACACACACACACACACACACACACACACACACACACACACACACACACACACACACACACACACACACACACACACACACACACACACACACACACACACACACACACACACACACACACACACACACACACACACACACACACACACACACACACACACACACACACACACACACCAAGGTAGAACTTCCTTCTGCTCTTTACTGAGGTAAAATATGTGAGGGGCCCCAAGAAGACCACCTGCCCTGCACTATGATCAGCCCTTACACTCAGAAACCACACATCAAGTCAAATGTAGTTTAAAACCTTCAGGGTGGGTATACTTATGACCAATATTTCAAGTCACTTAGCATCACCTGCGCTGCCAAAAAGAAAAACTTTGCTGTACATAAACAGGATGCGATAGGAATTTACTTTGAAACTAATTAAATATGATTCAGGGCTAATCATAACTTTTAAATTAAATCAATTATAACACAGACAAAAGAATGACATTGAGGAGTTCCAGAGTGCACTGCATGTCAAATACTTCAGTGGATCTTATAAGCAATATTTGGTAAATGTAAATGGACTTGAGCTTGTATAGCTCATTTCTAGTCTTCTGACTAGTCAATGTGCTTTTTACACCACTAGTCACACTTACCCATTAACACACTGATGGCAGAGGCTTCTATGGAAAGTTTCCATCAGTATTAACTAATCCATACACAGCAGCAGGAGTAACTTGGGGTTGTCTTGACCAAGGACAATTTGACATAGGCTGCAGGAGCTGGGGATCGAACCGATTGATGATGATTAAAGTGCAGACATCTACCAACAGTCAGTTTTTAGCTTTTATTAGATAGGACAGTTTATGAGAGTCTACGTGCTACAAGGACTGTAGCTTCTGTACATGGGGAGCCGGCTCTACCAACTGAGCTAAACCAGCGCCCCTACTGACGGCAGTGAGAGATATCAACAGATGTTCCATTGTCCAATGTAAAACCCAATTTTAAAAAATAAAATCCAAACATCCTCTTATGCATAAATTAGACAGGCATAAAGTAGTACACAATTCTGACTCAAATTAGTTGAATGCCCAATTTTATATTTTGTACAAAACCCTGACTTTAATGAAATAAAGCACTTATCAGTCATAAAGTAGTTTAATGCATATGATGTTAACTTTACCTGTTAAACTTAGTCCAATTGAGATTTTAAAAAACATTCAGTACATTTATTTTTAGTTCAGAGTACTCTGGAAATGATCCGTCAAATAAATAACAAAAATGATGTTAAGTTTTTATTATAGTGGGAGAATATTAGTACCGGAATGAAAGTTCAGCCTTACATCGAAATGTACGAAATGTTTTAAACACTAACTCTGTACATTAAGGGACAAAGTATTTTGTATTTAAAAATTACACTTTTCATTTCTTGTTGCAAACTTTTTAATTCGCTGACAGAAAGATGTATTATTCATACAATACCAACAGGTGAGGCTTTATTGAAGGAAAGTAAATAGTCCTGTACAGCAACTTTTAAAAGGCATGTGTTAGAAGAAATAAATACTATGAAAGTTACAATCAATGACCTTTAAAATGTAGTTTCATAAATAATGTTTCGATATGGACTGCTGATGCGTTAAAGCAGAGGTAGTTGATTACAGTACTCTTAAGAAGCTGTACAGTTTGTTAGTAATAACATATTGGCAAGCAGAGATGTATGGATAATCAAGTCAACAATGTCACATTCAGAGAAATGTTTCTCAAATCTTCAATCAACTTCACACATCCCCAAAAAATACTTCAAAGCAATGGCACACTCACATATTATCTCACACACACATTTGTTGTGGTCTCAGCGTGCTGACAGTGTTGGGGTAGGCGGTAGGCCGGTGTGTTCGTGTCACCTACCCATTAGGTGGTTGAGATTGATTGACAGAAAGAGTGCTGCAGGAGAGAAAACAAGACAGTGACAATACAGACGGGCCAAGGTCGGACATGTGACTTAAAGCAAGCTTTTACAATGACATGTTTGAATATGCCCGGTGTCTATATTAAAGTGTTTGTTACCTGTTGCTTCTGTGTGCAGCTTGGTGCCATCAGGGCTGGTTATTTTACATGAAATAAAATTTTTCCTGCCCTCCTTCTTATCCAGAAAGGATTCAATCACCACAGTGCTTCCCAGTGGGATGGGGCTTGGGGATAAAACCAGTGCTTGTTAGTGCAAAAACTCAATGGAGGAGCATAATCTCACAATATTACAATGTTTGCTTTACTTTGGCACCGGTACTTCTATTAAATTAAAAGTCACAGTAAAAGGATAGCATGTTAGGGTATTTGAGAAAAAACTGTTGTTACAACTTAAGAGATCATTTCACTGAATATTTTATTGGAATGTTAAATCAACTATGTGATCTTATTCAATGCCAATGCACAATACAATGCTAAAGCCCAGCTGGCTGCTACTTTGAGAATTAACTGTACTGCAGGGATGCTGCAATCATGTATATCATATAAGACCATGCATCTGGCAAAATCTACTCCAAATAACTTAAATGTGGCTATAGCTATACACTGAAATAGATTAAAGGAACAATGTGTAAGATATCTACTGAAGGAAATCATAAAATGACCTTACTATCTCATCAGACATTAAGGAAACATGCTATGTTGAACTGCTGGCGTCTCTGACAACCAAGCAGCAGCCAGTATGTCCTTCTCCTAAGTTTGAATTCCGGTCCGGGATGTTCTGTATTTGTTTAGATATAAGGCCCCCCACTCCACACACAGCCATTTTGGACACCCCTCAGTTTACCATGAGAGTGGTTATCACGGCAAACCAACAGGCGTTGCGGCGATGAGCGACGGCAAGCGAACTGGATCAGATAATTGATTCTACCCAACCTAAAATGACGAAAAGCTCAACGACCAGAGACGTGGTCAAAATTAGTATAAATATTGGCGATGCTTTTGAAAAATGTAGAGAGGACAGAATGCAGAAAAGTTTCACTGAAGCTTCCGTGTCCACGACAAGGTAACCCGCGTGCACATTGATTCTAGGGAGGAGGGGGGGGGGGGAGAGAGACAGCTGTCTCAAATGTTATGAATTTGGACTAACAATGTTAAACAATATGTGTCAGAGTTACATATTGCTCCTTTAATATATACATTACCTTCAGTGTATAATATTGAAAAGAGGGTCTTCAAACTTAACAGAATATTATTAGTTGTCATTATACAAGCCCATATATACAAACTTCACTTCTACATTTCAGTGAATATCTATACAAAGTAGTAAATATACATTTTGCTGGACTGTGTGCGACAAAAAACAAATGTGTTTACACAACAATGTAACTGCCTGTCTGTAAAAATATATAATTTCTGTACCTGCGGTAGTTGATGTTGAGGTTGACTGTCATAACAACTCCAGAGAGAGAAGCAATATAACCTGCGACAGTGTCAATCATAGTGGCTATTGCCCCCCCATGGACATTTCTGGAAACACATACAGTATAAATGTCAGTTCAGAAGAGTGGCTTTGTGTAATCTAAGTTTTAAACTAGCATATATGAGGTTTAATTTTCATTTGATTTACTTTTTAAATTTGATTGGAAGGTCAATAGTGTAGAGACAGACAGGAAATGGGAGGGGGAGAGAGAGGGGGGGGTATGGCATGCAACATTTGTCAATAACTGGAATCAAACTGAGAATTTGTGCTTTTACGTTACACACATTTCTATTCCCCGACCATCCTTCACTACACTTTCAGACAAAACTTTTTTAAAGCATTATAATATATCAATGACTTTAAGGTAACAGTATGTAGCGGGGTAAAGTAGGAACACTACTATACTAGCACAAACAATCCTTCCACAATCTTGTACAGTAGCAGCAGTTATCTTACCCTGGCGGTCCCTCCAGTAGGTGTCCAGCCTGTAAAATGCACACACACTTCTGCTCCTCACTGTTTATGAACACAACATATTCAAATCCTGCCCCCGGTTCTCTGATGTTTCGGGTAAAAAGACGAGCCTTTGACTGGATCATCTTACTGAGATACGCTCCACCTAACAAAACACAAAAAAGTAAACAATCAGTGGCTAACAGAGCGTCCTAGGACAAGAGACACATATGAGGGAGAAAGAGAGAAGTCGGGTATCTGACTTTTTTATTTTAGGATCTTATTCTGTCTAAATGAATAACAAAGAGATTGTCCAGATGTCCAGAATATTTCACACAACACTAGTTACATTCTAAGAACATTTTTCAAAGACAAATGAAGTTGCAAGCTGGAGAGCTGGTGATAAATCTCTGAAGGTTCATCATAATCAGAAAATCCCCTTTGTGGGATACACTGTTATCATAAAAACAAAGGCTGTGTCCGAAATCACTCCCTATTCACTATATAGTGCACTATATAGTGAACACGCCATTTTGTAGTGCTGTCCGAATTCATAGTGAGCATGGTCATACCCTATATAGTCCACTCAATGTATCCCACAATGCATTATGAAAAGTAGTGGACAAGCGATGGTCACTATCCGAGCAATATATACCATCATGCATTGCGGTTTTACGAGCGGAGAGTGGCGTTTGACTCGGCTGCTCTCAGACAGACGAGAGGAGCGACCAGTGAGAACACAGAAACACAATAAAGTTCATATTTGGAGCGTCTTGACTGAAATCTTTAATATGTTTAAATAAAGAGTAAATATCGTTAACGTTAGTGACGGTAGTTCGTCCTGATGATGATGACAGACACGAGAGGAGGGTCTGTGAACAGAAATAAATGAGTTTTGGTCCGAGAATATGTTTCATTATATGTAAAATTCAATATTTTACATGTATTTATTATTTGTAAATGTTTTCTTGAAAATCCACTCAGTAATATAGAAGTTATCACTGAAATTCATGCCGTTATTTACCGTTATTATTGATCCTCAGCCATTGTTAAACTGCATGTTTTAGATGCGCGACAACCGTCGAGTGAGTGAGTAGTGTCCGAAATGTTTTATAATTTTTCTGAGTGAGTGCATAGTCCACTGCATTAAACTCACTATATAGTGAGTAGGGAGTAGGGAATGAGTGAGTGATTTCGGACACAGCCAAAGACTGAGCAGCTTTACAGTATGACAAGATGTTAGAAATCTAAAAATATATATTGTAGTGGGTAATGTCAGATCAATCCCACTGACACAAAACCTTTTAACCCCTGGATTGGATTTTTGCTTTGATTATTGCTATGACTAAAGTTTTCACTTTTACCTGTTGCATGCTTGAGGAGGCGATTGTAGCTGGGTAATCTCTTCCACGGTCCCTCCTGCTTCTCTCCTCCCTCCGTCTCCACCTCACACATGCTGTTATAATGCTCGTACAACTGCATCATGTCTGATCCCCAAGACGAGTTTGGCAGGCTGAAGTCCCGGGGCTTCAAAAAGGAGAATGATGGCAGCACCTGCAAAACAGGGAAAAGCTTTCAATCTTTTCCTGTGTCTTTTTGGGTAAGAGGTCTAACACTTTGAGAAAATTAGCTGAGGGTTAATAGGCAGATAATTGCTTTCTGAAAGGAATATGTGACCATGTATAAATACTAGAACAGTTGAAATGCACCATTCACCTTAAAATGACTATCAAGATTTTTTACTTTTAATAGCTTCGTCTGTTAGGGAATCGGGAGAAATGTTGTAAACCAAAGACATGAAATACTTTACAGCACAATACGATCTATAAGACATTTGGATCAATGATCAATGTGATGTCAGACATTTCCATATGTATTATTATTACTGTACAAACAATGTTGTAAAAATGCACTTTGTGGTCGTTTACAAGCTCAAGAAAGGACAGCAGAGGATGTACTTCCTGCGGCAGCTGAAGAAGTTCAACCTGCCAAAGACCATGATGGTGCACTTCTACACTGCCATCATCTCCTCCATCCTCTCCTCCTCCATCACAGTCTGGTACGCTGCAGCCACAGCAAGAGAGAAGTGCAGGCTGCAGCGCATCATCCGCTCTGCAGAGAAGGTGATTGGCTGCAATCTTCCATCTCTCCACGACCTGTACACCTCTAGGACCCTGAGGCGTGCAGGTAAGATTGTGGCCGACCCCTCTCACCCCGCACATGGACTGTTTGAGACTCTCCCCTCTGGCAAGAGGCTGCGGTCCATCAGGACCAAAACCTCTCGCCACAAGAACAGTTTCTTCCCCTCTGCTGTCAGCCTCATGAACAATGTCCTTGCCCTCCCCCCCCCACCCCCTCCTCCCACATAACACAGACTCTCATCAGCCCCACAGTCAGAAAAAACATCCCAGTAATGTGAAGGCTGAAACTGTTTTTATGCGTTACATTAACGCTCACTGGACTTTACATTCTTTTTCTCACATGCACTCCATTGCAGCTTGTAGATTTTGTTATTTTTTATTATTATTCTTTATTTTTTGACATTTTTTAAATTCTATTGTTTATATTGGTAAATTTCTTATATTTTATTTTATTTAAGTTCTTGCTTTTTTTTGGCTGTTTTTCCCTGTTAACTGTTTTTTGCACCAATACACCAAGACAAATTCCTTGTATGTGTAAATGTACTTGGCAATAAACACAATTCTGATTCTGATTCTGAAGTACACCTGCAAAATCAAAGGCGATAAAAAACAAAAGCTCAGTCATCCGTTCTACTTTCAGTAAGATAGTAATTTTCAGATTAGATTGACATGTGCAAGTAAATAACTATTTGTTTCTATAAAAACATTGCTGAGTCACCTTTAAGGCTAACTGTCTGTTGAGTGACTCAAAAGTACATCGTCACCTTTAAAGGTTCAAAATGTCATAAACATGGGAAGACCTTGAGGTGATTCAACATCTTGAGATAGAAGTGAGCTAAGAAGAGACCTCTATTTCACCTGTGACAACTATGTACACTTGTTATAAAGAAAGAACCAGAAAGTGCATCCACTCAGTACTACCTGTTCCTGCTGCTCCTCACCTTAGAAGCAGGTGGATAGTCAGTTTCTCTCTCCCCCTAGGTATTTGAATTCTTATGTTGAACTTCTTTGTTTAGCATTCAGCATACAAATACTAGTGTTGTTTCTGATTTAAATACTTAACATTGTCCTTGTTTAATTTGTATTTGGTTAAATAAAGGTTTAGTTTAAGTAAATATTTGGACTTCCTGGTGACACAACTGTAATAAATACAAAAACTTTGAGTTCACACAAATGACCACAGTGTATGCAATCCTATTGGAAAAGAGGTATTTGTTTAGCTTTTTGTTGATGATAGATATATATATATATATAATTACACAAACGACTTTACAACAGGTATAAACAATACATTCACTACTGTGTTACCAGTATTGCCTTATAGAATGAGTCGGATTTGCTCACCCTTTATAATTCTATTCATCAAACACATTGCACATGTAAAACAAGTAAACAAACAAGTAACCCAACAAACCTTTTTTCTGAAAAGCTAAAAATTGACAAAATTATTTGCAATATTTACTTGACTTGTATTTTGGTTCCCCTAAAATCCTAAAAGTATTGGACCAACAATGCACTCATCATCACACCGGTGCTTTACAGTCTATCACAGGCTGAACTGAGAAACATCTGGAAGTAAGAAAGAACCATTCATAGAGATCTGACGGGTCATTTCAAGCACTTTCCTCACCAGTGTACCTACCGCCATGCTCCGTACAGGTGGACTCCTTAATGAAACGCTGTGTATCGGATGCTTCATATACCACATGGCTGAGAGCGTGACGAGGCGACCAAGGCCCTTGTATATTCTACCGAGCCTCCTTGCCATCTCTGCGGTTTCTTAAATAGTGATAAGTGTGTCTGACAGACCTGCCTGTGTTTTAATAACTGATGTAACAGGCAGGTAACTAGCGTTTCACTAACGTGTTATGGCAGTTGTCAAACGCTTGCTACTTGCTAACATTAGCTGGCACCGTCACCACGTAAATAATAAAGTTTCTCTACACTTAGCTGCTCAGAAAATAACTATACGACCTGTTTTTTCCCGCTGGGATTGTTTCGCTGGTGACTTTCATGTGTCATCTAAATAAAAGACTGTCAACTTCCGGCACGCGGAGAACCTACTACGGCGTCAGCCTATCACGTGATTCACATCCTTCATGTGATAGGCTGAATACTCTAAATACAAGACAACTACTGTATGGATATAGTGAGGTAGGTAAAAGAGTAAGATTAACATTGTGTGTACTAAGTAAACCAGAGCTCTGTAAAAAGATCTATATTATAAGGCTCTGGTATAAACTGCCCACGTAATTATTAAACTGAGTAGTAAGTTTGACATCACTACTCTTTTCTGAAAGATCATGGAAATATTCCTTTTTGTAATTTCATTTGTGTGATTTTTATAACTTGACTTTACATTTAGACATAGAGATTGGTTGTTAAATTTAGGCAAGATCACGACATTACAAAGTACAAATTACATTATATGATAGTGCAACTATGACTATTATTAAAAATGCACAGTCAATGCAGTGGAGGTATTATTTTCCTCATGGAGGTTAAAAATGTATAAGCACAGTTCACATCAGGTCTTTCTCTTAATGAAATGATTGAATTATAAAGATAAAGGTGTGAACAGTTTTATCAAGCGTACAGTGAAGGGAAACAGTAAGACATTACTACATTTTAGAAAGTATACAGATGCTCTACATGTTTAAACTGTTCAAACATTTTGTTTCGACAGCAAATTCAAATAAAAGTTTTTCTTCTTCTCTAGTCAAGTCAAGTTTATTTGTCAAGTCAAGTTTCTTTGTAGGCCTAAAGCATGTTTAAAACAGCTTCAGCTGACCAAAGTGCTTTACATACATACAGTATATACAGTACATACAAACATTTACAGTATATACTGTATATATAAATATATATGCATATATACACACACACACACACACATACATACAGATACATACCTAGGCTAAATATATTGAGTTTGTTGCAACTTGTTTCAAAAGGTCAGGGAAAAAAGGTGAGTTTTAAGTTTTGATTCGAATGGACTGCTCAGAGGGCCTAAGTGAACGTGTTTGGGTGTAAGGGGATACAAGTTCTGTTAAATAAGAGGGGGCTATGCTTAAAAACAAGTAGGCTAATAGCATTTTAAAATGAAGCCATGAGGGGGGGGGGGGGACTGACTGACTCCCATATAGAGGGAGTTGCAGTAGTCCAGGCGGGACGTAATAAAAGCATAGATACCTTTTTCTGCATCTTGTAGCATAAAACGGTTTTATTGTTAAGGTTTGTCGTTGGAGCAAGCAGCCTTTGTCCACAGAGTGTATTTGTTTGTCGACTTTTGTCATCCACAAAACAGTGGAAGGATAAACCGTGCTTCCTTATAAGGGCACCCAGTGGCAGCATGTATAGGGAAAACAACAGAGGCGATAAAAATGAGCCCTGAGACATAGGCGTACTTTAAAACTTCTGTTTTCCAAGTATGATTTGAGCACATTTTAGAGCTTTCCCCCTGATTCATCCCCAGCTAAGCCTGGTGATGAGTAGGTTGTGGTCGACCGTGTCAAACGTGGCGTTAAGATCTAAAAGTATTAAAATTGCACAGTTCCCGTTGTCTACTGCTAAAAACAAATCACCAAGAACTTTTAAAAGGGCTGTTTCAGTGCTGTGGTTTTCTCTAAAACCAGATTGGAGTGCTTCAAATATTTGATTAATGCTTAAAAATTGATTCATTTGTTGGTAGATTACTCTTTGCAGGATTTTGGATGGTAATGGGATTTTGGAGACGGGTCTAAAATTTTATAAAATGTTAGGATCTAGGCTAGGTTTTTTGAGAAGAGGCTGAACACTGCATGTTTAAAATTGGTCATGGACGCATCCTGTGGAGAGGCAGATGTTGATGATGGAGAGGATGCTAGGGCCGATAATGCTAAATGTTTCTTTCAGTAGGCGAGGGGGAATACAATCAGATGGGCATGTTGTGGGCTTCAAATTAAGGTTTATTTCTCGCAGAGAGGAGAGAGATATATTAGCAAATTGATTAAAAACTGGCACAGCTGAGGGAGGGTCTGGCTGTGATGCAAAAGATGGTGAATAGCTTTTTTTATATCAATAATTTTTTTCACAAAGAATTCCAAAAAATGATTGCAAGTTAGTGTGGAGGAGACTGGAGAGGTGTGGTCAGATGGATTAGTTAGTGAGTTCATGGTTTTAAAAAGAACCTTGGGTCTGTTGGAGTTTTGTGTTATGAGCTCGTAGAAGTATGTTGTTCTTGCTGCTTTGACAGAGTCTTGGTGTTGGGCAAGGTAATCTTTTAGCAAGTCATACGAGACTTGAAGTTTGTCTTTTTTCCATTTTCTTTCTGCCTTTCTACAGCTTCGCCCCCGAGGGCGCGGCTGGTGTCATTTAGCCAGGGCTGAGATTTTTATATTTTGCTTTTTCTTTCCTGGTCTTTAAAGGAGCAATTGAGTTTATGATAACTTGACTCTACACACACTGAAGCACGTATTCATGAAAATGAAGTTTCACATGTAAAAAGCCTTTACATTTATTTGTGAATGTCAAGTAACTAAGTGCTGATTTGTTTTTTCATGTTTTTGTTTTGTTTTGGGGGGCTTTTATGCCTTTATTCTAGAGATAGGACAATGGATAGAATCAGAAATCAGGGAGAGAGATAGTTGGGAGTGACATTCAGGAAAGGAGCCACCAGTCAGATTCGAACCTGGGCCCTCTGCTTGGAGTACTACAGTCTCCACACATGAGGTGCTCACTCTAGTCACTAGGCTACCGGCGCCCCCATTATAAGTGCTTATTTCTATGTAAGTTTACAAGATACTAAGCAATAGATGTTTAGCCACAGTTATTACTTCAACAACTGTGATGTTTAATAGTACAATATGATACTTTACTGTCCTTTTTGGGACCATTTCACAAATGTGTAGCCAAACACCAACCACATCCTCTGATCACCATGACAGATAAAGCTTCATTAAATGTTGATATAAATGCATTTTTAAATATCTATATTTTCATGCCAATAGTCTTGTAAAACAACTGAGCTACCAGTAATCACAAGTCTTGCCAGGAATTATAAAAGCTTCCCCATTTGTAATGCTATACTATCCATATAACAACATCCTATCCAAATGACCTCACTGCTAAAATCTCTCAAAAAACAAATAAGAAGAAAGCCACATTTTTTGTTTTACGGTTAACTTGAGTGCTATGGTCTTTGAGGGCAATGAATACCGAGTAGCTCTTTTAAGGGGGAAGTGGCACCATCATCCCTAATCCTTTGTTCCTCACTAGGGGGAGCTAAAGGTTCACACCATAGAACTGTTATGTATCAGCATAGGGTTTCTGCTGAGGTGATAGATACATTGCATGTGTCATAAATGTATGTATATAACATTTCATCCACAACTAATTTAAAAGTATGTAGCCCTCAGTATAAACATTCCTTTCAATAAGCAAAGAACACCAGCGAGCAAGAGATCAGCTAGACACGTTTTTGGATTATTATGTAATCATTTATACAAATTTCTCTTACAAAGCTAGGTTTCCACTTTAACATATGAGACAAAGGGACATTTGTATAAGGTCTAATCATATCATTCCACTTCATGCAAAATATTTGGTTCACAAATTCCTCCACCCACTCAGATATAAAACATCTGCCTATGTACTTTTCTTGTTGTCTGTAGTATGTCGGCAGAAACACACATCCTATATCCCTCAGGGAATCTGGTTCAGGAGCTTCAAAATGTAGTTTTACTGGTTAAAACAGGGGAGGCTATTTTTGGAAATCAGTTTACATGATATTCATGATAACTCCAAAATGATGTGCAGCATATTTCCTCATCCCCTATGTCTGTGCAATATAATGATCATTACTTTTTTTTCAAAGTTTTTATTTTTCTCATCAAAAACGCTGTAATCATAACAGTGTATTATAAAATGTATCCTCATGCATGACAAACAGCTCACAGTCAATGTTGATTCATCCAGAATTGGCTCTATTGTGGAGATTCAGGAATTCCACACAGCTTCCTGCAAAAGATAAGAAAAGAAAAAAAGCAATTACTTAGAGTCCTAGTGTTTTCTCAAATCTAACACCTATGACAGTTATGTGGTCTTACTCAAAAATGTGATAGGCTATATTGTTGAAACTAAAAGGCCTGGTGTTCTCCGATATTGTGATTGCTTGAGTTGACAACACACTCTTATTCTGGGATCTTACCGTGCTTCCTCCTTGGTTGTATCCGCAATAGCACAAATAGCTTGGTCTCTATCCAAAATCATTTGTTTCAACTTCTGAATATCCTCCTCAGCCTTCTTTTTAGCTTCTCCGTGATTAGCTGAGGAAATGACAGAGTGAGACAGAGAGAAACCTTATTGTAGAGAGTTTACAATAGTAAAGCTTCAATATTCATTTCATTATATTGATCATCAAAGCCATAAACATTAGTAGCAGCTGATAGTTAAGTTTAAATCAGATTTCTGAAGAAGATGATGTCTGCTAATAAGTGACTGAAACCAAGGCCAGTCTGCCTGGGTCTCTGTGGGATAGCCTTTCCCATTGGTTTTAGATTGTCAGAGTTAGAATTGAATAAAACACAGATATCATAATATATCTTTTTAGATGGATTCTGTATTAATGGTGAAAGACTGACAAATCTCAGCAACTCAAATCCATCCTCTCTCTTTCTTTTTTTTAAAGCCCATAATAGGCCTGATATATTAGATCTAAATTCATATCATGGTTTGTCATGGCCAATATTGGTTAACAGAATGGCACTTAAAACTTTCTGCCTGCTGATATCAACAGAGAAGTGGAATGACTAACAACAAACTGCCTTACCTTTGAGTTGGGAGATGACCTTCGTCAGTTCTGTCTTCTTATTCACAATATCTTCCTAATATGAGCACAGGTGAATGTATAGGTCAGGCATTAAATTAATGTATGAGAATAAAAAACAAAAGAATCACTAGAGGCATATTTTAAATATTTAGCAACAGGAGAGGCGGTTGATCCAAACATGCCAAGATCACATGATTGATTGACCCCATGTGCACCCTGAAAAGTGATACTTTCCTGCGAATAATTTAGTATATTATATAGGCCTATAATACAAAATATAGGCTACGATTTATATATACAGCCGTGTTAGATTGAGGATGAAACAAAAACTGATGTGTTTGTGTATGTGTCTTGCCTTCTCCTTGTTACAGGTCTGCAGACGATTCTCCGATTCCTGTGTTGACTTCACAATTTCTTCCTTCTTCTTCTTTAAATCGTCTGTCTTTTGGTTGGCGTCACCCAAAGATTTTTTCAGCGTCTCGAGTTTGGCTTTCACTTCGATAATGGCTTCCTCTTTTCTCTTAACCTCCGCCGTGTTCTCTGCCATGCGGAGTTTCGCGTTATGCAGGCTCATCTCCTGACGCAGGGCTTGGAAAATTATCCCGACCATGAACATCACGCTCAGACAGACTACCACTACCGGCCACTTCATCTCGGTGGATTCGAGGAAAGATTGGATCTGCTGGAGGAGACAAGCTGCCTGGTCACTTGTTTCTCATTCCGGGTATCTGCCTGGTCGTGCGCGCGTCTCTTTCTCTGCTCTGTCACTCCTGAAACCTTTTTTGTAACCTGTTTTACCTGCTCAACAAGCTGGGCGTGACCATCCACCTGTTTTCTTCTGTGACTGTCGCCCTTTGCTCCGGGAGACACGCACCTTTACCGGATTTGCATCCTAGTATATCGTTTGGTTATAGTTTATACTAGCCTATAGTTTGTTTTAAAGATATTCAGTTTAATTGATTTCCTTTACCGGATTTGCATCCTAGTATATCGTTTGGTTATAGTTTATAGCTATAGTTTGGTTTTAAGGATATTCAGTTTAATTTATTTTATTTGTAAAGGGACCATATAGGCTACACTATTAAATATAAATGTTGCCATTTGATGCATAGGCTACAAGAGTTAACTTATGGTAAGCTTAGGGTAGGCAAATTTAGGCCCACATCTGCAGTTCCTTGGCAGGACAGAATGTGTATTGTCTGAGCGGCTACAAACGTAAAACCTTTGTCCTTGTTTTTTTTTGTTTTTTTTTTACTCATTGGTGAAATGTAACTGTAGTATATAATAAACACAATCTCAATAATAATAAAAGATGATTAAAACTCAGCCTGTGTGCTATTTTTTGTTTTACTGTTTATTAACCAGAAAATAGCCTACTTTAATAAATATAATGTTATACTTGTCCTTTATTCCATTTTTCTGTCAGCTCAAATATTAGGCTAAAGGTTTTACTAAGGCTATTTATCACAGTGTCTTCACATAGGCATATTGAAGAGAACAATTATCTTTTAAAACGGTGCATTGTAAAATGACACTTTTTAATAAATTCAATTTTTTAACTAGGCTAATATAAAATGTATAACCTTAGAACAGTTGTCTTGCGAAACCCAAAATAATAGCCTCAGTTTAGGCTACTAAGTTTATGTTGTTGCTATGTTCCATATTTTTATATACTGAATGAATGACTTTACTTAAAAGTTTTGTTTTGTTGTTGTGTATAAATTGCAACACACACACACACACACACACACACACACACACACACACACACACACACACACACACACACACACACACACACACACACACACACACACACACACACACACCTAAGTTTGATGATGAGAGTACAGGGCCAGCCTGTTTCTCCTCAGGTGTCATGCAGGAAGAGGGCGTGTTTCCTGTGACAAATGTGCACTCCATGAGCTCAGGTGAATCAGCCTTCTGTCTTGATTGACATTTAGTTCGACAAACACAAGAGAGGTGTTACCAAGGAGACACGGAGAGCTGCTTTGTGTTCAGCCCGAAGATTTGCTGACTCTGAACCCCACATGGAAGTTCAAGAAACCGGGCTGTGAGGAAGAATTATTATAACTCCAGGACAAACATCTCACACTAAGAAGGCTCACAGCTCCGGTAAAAGCATGAAGGTGCACCTGCTCCTACCTCTGCTAATAGTCGTATCCGTACTTGTGGTGGGGATGATGAAAATGCGGAAACAGGTGCACGACAGAGAAAACAGACTGGACAGATTTCAGACGATCAAGCTGCGAGTGACCTACGATGTACTGGGAGACTACCAGAACGAGAAAGCAGCAAAGCAGATCCTACTGGGGTGGGCCGAGAGTGATTACAAAACGCTGGGGGGGGAATATAACGCACTCAAAATCAAAGGAGACAAGACTAAGACAGAAGAGGAAGACTGCCTGTCAGAGAAGGTGAGGGGGAAATGAAAGATGTGGAAGGAGAGAATGTAAGTTTGATTCAGTTACAAAGGAAGATTTTGCACCCACACACCTGAAAGGTAAACTAAAGTGAGAGAGAAACTTGACATCATTAGACCTATTGTTAAAGAAAACAAACAAAAATAACTTTATCACATTGTGATACGTATAATCCGTCTTTTCAAAGACAACAACCTGTACCTGATTTGTGCGTCACATCAGGTGTACGTTTTTAGAGAAAGAGAGAGAGAGAGCTACAGACATAACCTGTTTCACCTGGTTAGTAGTCATCGCCACCTGCAAGAATAACAGGCGCGTCTTGCCTTGCAAGGATAGAGATTATAATGGGTCCACTGTCTTGCACTCGTAGGCCACTGAAAAAAATGTTTTTTTTCCTGCATTACTGTTTTATTTATGAATTAGATATTGAGGCTACATCATGTCAATCCAGCTGCCGTACTGCTTCTTTAAAGAAATCCTGTGCCGACGACTCCTATGGAACAAAAGATATCACCGTGGATGTAGTTTTAAAGAACTGGATCAAAACAGCAGTTTAGATAGTGAGAAACCATCTGTCTCAATAAAACAGCTCTGTACAACACATGTTCTAGTAGCCAAATGATTTCCAACTCATGATTAAGGAGCAAAGGAGAACTGTCAGAAATGTTTTACACATTAACTCTGTGTGGTTGATTCTAAAAGAATCTCACTTACTACATACTTATAACTTCATACACATTGACTTCCCTGTTTGAATGTCGAAGTATTTAGTGGCATTTTTCTTAGTAGCCTATCTTAAGGACACATCATCTTTAGAGGAATCTTTTATTGCATGACAAACTCTACTTTGTGTTGCTGATTTTTTTTCCCACTTTCAGACATCTCAGAAATCTGTCCAGGATTTAGTTGAGAGAGAATTTAGTGATGTCACAGGTAAGTGCTGAATTATAAACCTCATTGCTAAAAGTTTGTATATTAATTTACTGTGAAAATAACTGTTTTTTTCTCCACTTTAATTTGTATTTAAATCTGTAGCAGTTGAAAAATGAGAACTTCAAGTGATGGTCCTAGCTTAGCTTTAATTATGTTACATTCAGCATGTCATCTGATCTGATATCACTTACAGATTATACAGAGAAGGAAAGGACCAATTGGAAAACAGAGGTTGAAACTCTGCAACAGCAGCTGGCAGAGCGGAGCAAAGTATGTAACTTTGTGAAACCAGGATCTCAATCGAGGTATAGAGACAGTTTTATACAGTGATATTCAGCACATGCCTACATTCACAATGAGATCTATGCATTCACACCGTTGTTGAACTTTCTCTTAAAGCCAGCTGTGTGGCATAGAGGCGACCCTCAAACCAGAAGAGCCTAAAGCAGAGGCTCCTAAACCAGAGGCTCCTAAACCAGAAGAGCCTAAAGCAGAGGCTCCTAAACCAGAGGCTCCTAAACCAGAAGACCCTAAAGCAGAGGCTCCTAAACCAGAGGCTCCTAAACCAGAAGAGCCTAAAGCAGAGGCCCCTAAACCAGAGGCTCCTAAACCGGAAGAGGCTAAAGCAGAGGCCCCTAAAGAAGAAGCTAAAGCAGAGGCCCCTAAAGAGGGAGCTAAAGCAGAGGCAGAGGCCCCTAAAGCAGAGGCCCCTAAAGAGGGAGCTAAAGCAGAGGCAGAGGCCCCTAAAGCAGAGGCCCCTAAAGAAGAAGCTAAAGCAGAAGCTCCTAAGAAAAGATGATTACTACAACATTCATCTTACAACACTTATTTCTGTGAAAAAAGTGTTTGAAACATTGTCAGGTTCCAGCAAATTGTTTAACTTGGCCAATGTCCCATGTGCTATCGCATGAGCCTTAAAAAAGTAGCACTACTACTCATATTTTGCAGTTGCTCAAAGGGATGCTAATGAATATTCCTTTCCGATGTGTTATTTATTTTAATGCAAAATAAATGTATAATACTAAAGGTACATTTTGATGTGGGTGTAAAATACTTCAGAACAGATTGTGCCAGGTTTCAAATATCTTTTGCTAGCTAGGTGCAAGATTTCACCCACATGAATTGTAACTAATGGGAAAGGTTAAAAAAAATCAATGACTGTCTGCCATAGTTCAGTTTAAGAATTTGGCGAAAAGAAATTAAGTACAGAGCTGTGAACGAACTTGAATAAAAACATTTTTTTCAAAGCATAAATAGTCATTATTGATTATGAAACATACCTACACACCTCTGGAATTATCAGCAGGACTCATCCTGCCTTATGTGGAATATGCCCTTTCAATTAGCTTTATTATTTATGTGTAAACAGCCTGATCATGTTGCTTTATCATTAGATAACATGTCTCTTAGGTGTTTGTAAGACTGTGATATTTTAAAAAGCTGCTGTTGGTAGATGTTTCTGATATAAAATGTACTGTATATGTGTGCTCAGTGTCAGCGTGGGTCTGCTGTAGCAGGACTCCAGTCTCTCTTTATTGTCATGTCAATGTTTGAAGCAGCAGCAGCACCTGAGAGTTCTGATTTGACTGCAAAATGTCATGAAAGAGGGTCCTGCGTCACAAATTAACCTTTTGATATCAAAAATACTCTCCAAGACTATTCTATAAAAAACTAACAAATCGTGAACCTCTGAATAACACTGTCGGAAGGTCATGTGAATGTTTTCTGTGGGTAGTTTGTCTTTAATTATACACATCTATGCCTTGCACTTATATCATTGTTTAGAATGGTATTTAACGATTAGAAAATATACAGTAATTATCAGTGCTTCAGAATGTGCCAAACATCACCCACACTGTACACACAAGTCAGGATGTTGGTATTAAATACACACAAGGAATCTACTTTCCTTATAACCTTTATCCTGTTTGCACAGATTATGATAACGTGCAAATTGTGTGTGCTGTGTGTTAGAGAGGCACAGGAGCTAAAATTCTTAGGAAATTACTTAGCATGGTAAGTTCTTGTGATGCTTTAAAATGCAAATATATACTGTGCTGAGCCTCAAAAAAGCCGTTCCCCGTCCATATTAGATTTTGTTTTGTGTTTTTATATTCTGATGTCAGGTATTTGACTGCATGTAAATAGGGGACTCATGGGAAAACATTCAACTCTGTAACCATCAGGTTAGTGTGTTCTGCTTCATATTAGCCTTTAGTTTTCTTCAAATGTATTTATCTCGGTTAGATAACTCCTCTACCTCCAACACGATAGGTATTGAATAACTGCTGCTAACCTTGTCTGCCTTTCTCTTCCTTATTGTGACCCTGCCTAAGGGTGTGTGTGTGTGTGTGTGTGTGTGTGTGTGTGTGTGTGTGTGTGTGTGTGTGTGTGTGTGTGTGTGTGTGTGCGTGCGTGCGTGCGTGCGTGCGTGCGTGCGTGCGTGCGTGCGTGCGTGCGCGTGCGAGAGAAAGAGAAAGAGAAAGAGAGAGAGACAGAGACAGACCAAAGCACTGACAAATCACAGATCCTGAAGCCTTTTCTGACACTCTGTTTTCCTGGTGAAGCTCTGGCTGTACAGTTTGCGTTCCCGCTCGGACTAAAGGTTCATCATGTTTTCTTCTTTTGAAACAAGAATGTTTGAGTTTTGAATTACAAGTTTGTTATTTATGCATGTTGAACTATAACTTCAACCTGAAAATCAAAAAAGGAACAACCCTGATCAGACAAACTGAAAATTAATAATAGGATATTACTGATAAAGCGTTTTTTTGTACAGTGCTTCCAACTACACAAGGCGTTTCACATGAATTAGATTAAACAAATAATTTATAATAAAACTTTTATCTTTTCTAATGTGTTACTCAATGATCCTATGTGTACACTAGTATAACCGTCCCTATTATTAAGCTGCTAATTACAGCAGATAGAACCCACATTATTTGCATTTTAACTCTCATTTAAAGTCACGGGATTAGCCAAAGCAAATAACTTAATGAAATAAATTAAAAGAAACAGAGGAAAAACAACCTTGTTTTATTGGGATTAAGCGATTAAAAAATGATATTCAAAAGAAATTGTTAGTGTTGAATTCTTATAAGCAAGTCAGAAAAACTGGCTGATGTGTTGGCTGAATAAATCTACATCATCTGTTAAATTAAATTAAAAAAAAGATTTTGAACACCAACTTTTAATATGAGATTGGAATATCATAAATGATTTTACAACTAGGACTTAATCAGGGTTGAAAGATTTATCTCAGATTTTATAGGAGGTCATTAGGGCTGAAAAAGAGACATACTGTATGTGTTCATTTTAGCATATTCAAAGAACTTTTGTCTTAAAATAACATGATACTACATTTTAAATCATTTGTCAGCTTACCCTGTCATCTCAGTTTTTACGCACACTGTCCTCCATCTGTTGGCGATCAAAATACTCCCCCAAGGCTCACAGTTAGGCAATCAGAGGACTATCATTCCGCCCCAATAGGCTCACAAGGTCAGCGTCAGACCAGGAGAGGATGCAGAGACAGCAGAGGGGGACATTCAGTGGTCATTAAAGAGGATTGTTGTTCATTAATATGTTCCTTTCTATTCAGATGGATGTGACTCGGGATATAAACAGAGAGCATTACGTATTATAGATAGGTTGTCAACTGTCATGATTGACATTGTTAGCAGATGAAGGAATTACATCATGTTGATATTTCTGAAGCAGACTGAATATCCCTGTGAATCAAACACTGTACTCAGAACACATTCAAACAGTAAACTTAATATCAAATAAAACCCGTTCTACTCTATTCCTGACCCGCCCACAGGTTAAAGCGCTTTATTCTTCATCAGCCATCAAATCTGAGAGAAGATGTAAAGTCAACACATGTGTGAGTCCCATACTACCCCCTAAAGGCAAAAATAAGCCTAATAATACAATCACCAGTCATCGTAACGAGGAGAGGTCATCCTGACAGCCAGAGGTCACCTTGACTGCAGAAACACGCCACAAACTTAAAGCTCCAGTTTTTAGCTGGTTACAAAGCAGGCTGAAATAACTACTGATTCCTCTATAGAACCTACACAAGCAAACAAGACCATCAGCGAACAAGAGTGATTATTTCTAGATAGTACTTTTTGATGCTCGTAAACACTGCTGCAGGGTTGATGTCACACAGAGTGAGTTACAGCAGGTTGCTAAAACCGCCGTCGTTTACATTTTCGAAGACCAGGATTCTCAAGGAGTGATCTCACTGTCTGTTCAAATAAAGCAGGGTGCAATTTTACTTATGCATGTTCAGGAGGAGAGCACAGATAATAGGTTCTGCTTTTTCCTCAGTCAAGTTCCTCACATGGAGCTTTAATAAGAGATTTGATCCATATCACTGGTATTTGATAACTGTCTGTAAGTGTGATTGAAATTGAAATATCCTATCCAGAGTCCTTTTATCAACTGCTTACCAATCAAATGACCCCCCCCCCACACACACACACACACACACACACACACACACACACACACACACACACACACACACACACACTACACACACACACACACACACATACATTTCCAGCTAAAGTTATGAATTTAAATTAAGTCCATATCTAAGTTGGAGATGTTGTAGGCAAGAGTAATTTTGACTTATAAAACAAAACACACTGCTCCACAACACAGCTGTTAACATGTTCTTTAAAGCATCATTTAAAATCATCTTTATTGTACAGTATTTTTATGAAAATTAAATAACTTTGACTGTTGAACTGTGTGTTTACATGCCTATAGAAAGTAGAAATCTGAAATACAGGCATTTGCTATAATTGAATTATTGTAGAAAAATTACAACCCAAAATACGTAGACAAATGCAATATTAGACTGGCAAACCTTGTCTGCCATATAAGTTCAAGTTTATTTTAGTTTTTTTTTTAGGTATTTCTGAGCAGATAATGATTGCTGATTGTCTTTGTTGAACAAATCAAACCCTGCAAGTTATTTTGGCCCATATATCTCCTATTTTGGTATTATCTTTTTAATAAAACACTTGAATTCAATCTTTTTATCTCTTTGAGCAGTTTATTAGTAACAGACAAAAAACATTCGTGTGCCGAACATGTGTTTACGCTTGTCCTCCCTACAGGCAATAACCGAAAGTTATTTGACTTTGAATCTGCGGTCGCCTGTGTGTGAGTGAGTGAGAGAACGAGAGAGAGAGAAAGAGAGAGAAGGGGAGCTCACAGTAGGATGAACATCACACTTATTGATCTGGCTAATGTGGGTAGGAAAGGCTGCAGGCTATGGCAGCTGATCAATATACCTCTAATTACAAGAGGCAGCGTATGTGTGTGTGTGTGTGTGTTACTGAAAGAGTAAGTGTAGGTGGTCCCCCAAAACATACATGCATTCAGGGCTGTGTATATAAATACTGTCCCACTGAGGTTTACACACACAGAATTTAGCTTGCATGCTCATGTAAAAGTTGAATCCTTTTCTGAATGACTTGAGCCACTTTATTTACCAAGATTCACACTGGGAAGCTGCGTATTGATAAAGAAAGTGGTAAGTATTCTCATTTTTGTTTGCGATTGATTAGAATGTATAGGGTTTTTCTTTCTGTGAAATGTGCCACTTGTTTTTTTTGCTTTCTTGCTCCCCCCTGTGTCCCATCATTCCTGATTTTCCTGAAGAAAATCGAGTCACTGATAGGTGATCTCTCTTTCCATGTGTTTGTGACTCTCTCCCTCAAGGCCTTTCCTTTGTCACTTACTGCTTGTGTTGTGTTGGACAAACTGGTTGAGGGATTTTGTTGTTAAATGATTTATACTCCTTGCATTCTTTGGTATCACATGTGGCATATACTAACTCTGAAACATGCTGATGGGCACTGCCATGCATACACTGTATTTATCTTTTTACCTCCCTTGTTTTTTTTCCTCTGCATATCTGTCACATCTCCTACAGGCTTTTCTGGTCTGCCAAGGCTCTGACTGGCTGGAGGCTGTGTGATATGTTTGATATTCGGTTGTTCTTGTGCTCTGTCCTGTCAACTAAATATCAAACATATTCCTACAGAGTCTGGCATTAACTTCTCGTCCTTGTTGAAGTCAGATGTTCAGGTAAATGGTTTTGAATGATTGAAATATCGTCATTTGTGCTTCTGTCTATTGCTTAATGTAGAATATTGCATTTTCCCTTTCTTCAATGAATCTCTAGGTAGAAAGTTTGATTACACTTTATTGATATTGTGGTGATTTTACTGTTAAAAAAATGCAACAAACTTATTTCCCAAAGGATACCTCTTTGATCTTTCTGTCCATAAATGCAAACAGGTACAACACTGACAATGATATACTTATCTTGCTTATTGAAGTCCTTGATGCTCTGAATAAAAAAGCAAACAAAAACGACCCGGAATATCTTGTGTCACTGTTTACTTTCTCCGTCCTTTCTGGCAGTCAAACACAGACACACCCACACATACAATAGTCTTTTTAACACGACTGACAGCTCAGGTATTACAGTACTTCTTTATTTTTACAACTGAGCAAGAACATCCTGCTCCGGGAACAGGGGTTTTAATGGTTAAGTGACATCAGTGATCTGAGCAAAGACAGACCTGATAACAGAGCAGAGAGAAGTCAGTTTGTGCTTCTTACTTTTTTTTCTTTCTTTTATTCATAGGAATGGTACGTTTAATTAAGGAGGGGGTTTTTTTCATCAGATGACGTTTTATCCATGCAGGACCTTTGAATGAAACAGTGATGACATATTAACTGCAGTAATTCTCTACTGTCTGATTCACATCCTACTATTGCGTCAGACATGCGTATACTGAGCTGCACGCTTCTCTGACTTTCCATGCGTCAGTTACCTGTTTTTACATTGAGGGAACAAACTAACATGCTTTGCACTTTGGGCCAATTAAATATCCTCCTTTTGAATCAATGGGTATTTCTAAGGACAATTTATTATGTAATAGTTAATTTTTTACAGAAGCATAATAAGTAGCATCCTAAGCCTGCAGGAGCACTGGCCGGAAAATCTGTGGCAGTGATGTGGATTAATAATATACTTTCTAACCAAATGACTAACTGTAAATGAGTTCTCAAAATAAAAAAAAGAAGAAGCCAGAAAACGTGTATCGAAACAGGGCATTTCCTCCTCCCAACGCACATCATTACATAAAAGGAGCACAGGTTTGACAATCAGGAACAAAACAATTTGTTTGTTGCAACAGTAGAGGGTGTCATAAATGGCCAACTGATCAGTCACAGTTAAGGTTGATTTTCAGGTTTGGTTTTAAACCTTTAGTTGTTTTATAAAACTTGTGGGGACAATAATCTGTTAACACAGCCTTACTGTGGGGGACTCCCTAACCTTATGGGGACAAAATGTGAATCATTTAATTTAAGGTTGAAGATATGCTCCATGGTAAGGCTAAAGTAGTGGTTATGATCAGGTTAGGCTTTGGTTTACTCTCCAGGAAATGAAATCAACTCAATGTAATGTCTGCTCAAGTGATGTAAACAAGACTGTGTGTGTGTGTGTGTGTGTGTGTGTGTGTGTGTGTGTGTGTGTGTGTGTGTGTGTGTGTGTGTGTGTGTGTGTGTGTGTGTGTGTGTGAACGTATATGTCAATATAAGTAACCGTTATCAGAGGGGTCAGGGTGTTTGTTCAAACAATTCCCTGCGCAAAAAGGAAACCCACTGGAGCCAATTCTCAAACACTAAAACAACCTTCAACTGAACCAAACCTCAAATGCCAAAGGGTCTTTTTAAACTGAGCTAGGAGAAATATATATATTTTTTGGATTGATATGAAAAATAAAAACTTTCAGGGCGACATTTACTGGGGAAATGAAACTGCAGTTCAGTGAATCATGTAAAACTGCGTCATGTACTTTGCTCGATGATTCAATAACAACATGATATGAAATTGAATTAAGCAAACGATGTGCATCAATGAACATAATCATTAGTCAGGAAAAAAAAGACAAATCCCATTTAATCAAGCACTGTACATGTTTTGCAAAGTCCTAGCAAGAATTTGGTGGAGTACTTACAAAGCTTATTTCAGCTGACTGGGTTATCCTCAGCAACTAGAAATGCAGAGTAAGTCCTCGGGTTGAATGTAAAGACCTGGTGAAGTACACGTCATTTTGTATATTACAGTTATAGTTGACATGCATAAATATAAAGAATTAAATGAGTCAGGAAGCAGTTTATCTTAAAGAGAGAGAAAACAAACACTACACTTTGAGGTATAGATTTGAATTTTGGGCTTAATGGTTCATTATTTAATTTGATGATAATGAATATAACATTTTCTATTAATTGACATGCAGTCAATGCAGTTGCTCTTCTTTTTACTTCTAATTATCTTTTTTTTTGTTCTGAAATAGTCTCCTCATTGACCATATACAGTATGTTATAATAAAATGCATATAAATGTATTTATTTGTGATAAAACAGTAAAAAATCATATACTGTATATTACATAACTCTTGTAAGAAGCCAATCTTCATTTCAGTCATTTTACGTTGATACTGTTGGTACAATTTTCTAACAGAGCTGTGATTTAAAAATTCTGGACTTTTACTTTTTTACTACATTTTTTCTTACCTTTGTGTTTCTTATTTTCGTTTTGCAAGCCTCTTCCATCATTGCAGAAACAAAAATAGCCCTTAACTTGTAAACCATTACAAAAATAGCCTTTTAAAATTAGTTTTACAACATCATTTTCATCAAATGTCACAGTTAAATGTATTCACATGTGTCTGGACATTTGTGGCGGTCAAAGGTTCACACACACACACACACACACACACACACACACACACACACACACACACACACACACACACACACACACACACACTCACACACACGTTGTCCCTGTGAAGGACAATAGGCCACAGCCTGGTTGGTGTCACTAGTGAGATCTACTGATAGGGTCAAAAAGCCCACCATGAGACAAATGTTATCTGAAAGAGTGCACACTGTATACTCTAGGGCAATTTCAGTGAAGCAGTAAAGGATGAGAATGACGAACATTGTTATAATAATGCATGTGTGCCTACATGTTGTATGTGTGTGTGTGCAGATATAGGATGGTAATTAACGAGTAGGTGGGTGAAGGAGGGTGGGGTTGGGTGGACAAATAGCATTATTGAAAGTAGAAATGAGAGCGGACTTAAAGATGTTCAGTATAAATATCTGAGAGCAAGGAGAGCGAGCATCAGTCCAAAAGTGGCGCTGAGGAGGAGAAGAGGAGAGCACGGAAAAGGGGGAGAACAGCGAAAGGAAACAACAATAGCGAGACTAAAACCAAGGGGCACAGAGTAAAAAGAATTCAAAAGAGAAAACAGCAAGGATACTTCTTCAAAGCACAAACTGGAAACCTTGAAATAGGTAAGATTGACTGTCTGATCATTGCCAAATGTAGATATTTGATATCTGTTTTTGTCTTTTGTTTTACCAGTCATTTTGATTATTTCATTATTTGATTATTTAGACATGGTTCACACAGCAGGAGGAGAGCTGTTGGCTTTTCTGTTGTTCCTGAGTGCCAGTGTGCCATGTTTCTCTGTGTACAACAGTGGAGAGTGTTTCTTTAACACAAAAGGTATATTGTGTAAAGTGTTCATGTGTGTATGTGATTATATGAATGTTTCCAATAGACTTGAATGTGTACATGGCCACTGGAGAAATTAGCTAATGAAATACTATGCATGCTTGTATTAAAAAAAAAAAAAAAAAAATAGCAATATGTAATGAAATAGCTCTATGCATCAGTGATAATTAAACTACAATTATAACAAGACAAGAATGTGAAATTTTAAAACATTACGGAATTGATGGATTAGTATCATTGATTACTATTTAAAGTACATTTAGCTGAATGTTTATATACCGTACTACTACTTAAGGACTATTTTTAAAGCGTAACTCTTACAAGCTGTGTTACTTATTTTACCCAGGGATTCACAAAGATGTCACAATAAGTCTGGATTTTAATTTGCAGGCAGCTGTGAACACATGGGAAAGGTGTACGACATTGGCGAGAGCTGGTTAACCAGCGACTGTTACCAGTGTGTTTGCATGGAGCCTTTTGGAGTAGGATGCTGTGACCAGTGAGTTTGATTACAAATTTCAATAATCCCAGAAAGTATTAGTTTGCATGCTGGATATACTCTCTAACTCTGCTCTCCCCTGCAGTGAATCTAAACCTGTGGACTATCCTGACTGGTGTGAGATCATCCGTAAACCGGACTCTTGTAAAAGTGTTGCAGTGATGAGGGTCAATCGGAAACTACCCTGCCTGTGGGGACGAGGCCGTCTCAGAACAGCCTCAGGACAACCATGGAAGTCTGACAATGATCCAATGTTTTAAGTATTAAGCAAAATATGACAAGAAAATAGCAATAAAGCAATATATTATGTTTATTTTAAAATCAGTATATAAATAATATGGGTATAATTGTGGCATACGGTTTGTAAGTATTATTCATTTTAAAAACCATTGTAGGAATCACATTTAAGCTTTGTTTATGTATCATTTAATAACTTTAAATTGTACTGTTGTTGTAAGTTGTTAATGCCACAGTCTGAGTGATCCATTTGTTAATGATCCAAGATTTATGACTGAATAAAATTGCAAGTCCAACATTGTGCTGCATGTGTTTTTTTAATCTACTGACTCTGTTTAATCATTTACTTGTTATATAAAATTCCTTGTCATAAAAAATAGGGAATTAAACCTTAAACAGAATTCAATATGTTTTAAAAGCATATTTGACAAAGCAATACATATCTGCAAACATATAGAAGACTCAGGACACTATAGTATTAAAACCAGTATGGTGATATTATCTTTATAGATACTTTTCAGGGGTTAAATTCTCAGTTCCACAGCTAAAGAAGTCAAAGTTCAAGAATAAAATAACAACGCAGAACATTATTGAATTCACTGTTGATATTTAATTGAATTGCATCTGCAAAGTAGTTATTCTTATTAGTTTAATGCGGGGGTGGAAAAAGTACAATATCTTTATCTTTATTGTGGTGGAGTTGAGGTTTGAGGTAGCAAAAACTGGAAACTCTCAAGTAGTGTTCAAGTACTTCGGAAAAAAAACTCCTAAGTATCCCATAGAAGGCATTCTTGAGTAAAAGTAGCCTAGTTGAGTAATGAACAAAACTTGTTTGTTAGGCCTACCGTTTATCAAAAGCAAGTGTTTCTTTCTTTTAATAAAGATCGTTCTCCTCCATTGTCGAGTAGTAAATAATCAGGTGTGTTACTGTTAACTTTCTTCAGAAATGTACAACATTGCATAGAAAACAAAGTTATAGCAGATAGTCTACCTAGACACTTATCTTTGAGGGACGAGTTGAATCATTTTATTTTGAAAGGGAAAGCTGCGGCGCAGGGTTTTTACGTCACACGCTGGCGCGCTGTGAATGTCCACCTTGTTGATACTCGCTGCAAATAGACTGGTTTCTCTAAAATGCCGTCTTTCTTATGACTTTCTGGTGGTTTAATAAATGAAAGAGCATCAACATACAGTAAAATGTGGATACTGACACCCCTGCAGTCTGAAGGTAACTTTCTGTGTTGGATGAGATTCAACGCTAGCTCAAAACTTAGCTAGCAAGTAAATGTTAACGCATTGGCCAAGTTAGGTTTGTTATAAAGTGCAGAAATGTAACGAGCATGACAAAGATAACTATATGGTTTGGTCTTAGACCCATGTATGTGGTTTACGTCTTTACTACCGAAGTGTCACTTATAGTGAAATGTTGAAGGGTGGAGGCTGCATGGGATTAACTTTTTGAAAATGGAGATGAAGATCTGAAGTGTCATTTAAAGTGAAATGTTTCATTAATATCGTCTTCACATTTCTAATTGATACTCAGTTTCATACAAATCTATTTCACATTGATGCAGGAGACACTAGACATGTAACCCAGGCCACCACCCCTAACAGATAAACCTGGGGGAAACTGGATTTATAGATAAATGATTGGCAAACATTCAAAAAAGAACTCGTAAATGTTTAAATATGTTTTCATCTTGTCATGAATGATGAACAATAGAAGGTCCATAATGTCCCTCCTGTCACTCAGCAGGTGAGACCAACTATCTCCTGTCCAGTAAGGAGTATGTGGTGGGACGCAAGAACTGTGACATCATCCTAACCAGCGACCAGTCCATCAGCAGGGCTCACGCTCACCTCACTGCTACTGACCAGGTGAGATGAAGACATGAAGACATAAGCATTCAAAAATGTACAATAACTATTTATTATTTAAAGAACTGAAATTGTTCAACATCATCTGCAGCGCTCTAGATCAGGGGTTCCCAAACTTTTCAGCCCGCGACCCCCAGACTGGGGGACCCCCATTGTCCCTAGTGGTGCTTAAAACATTTGACATTGCGCACAGCCACACACACTATTAGGCCTCTCCAAACACTGGCTTTGGAACACCACACAATAGCCAAAACACCATCATATTTTTGTATATATTTTCAAATTAATGGGTGAGACATGCAATTTTAAACCATTTTCAAATGTTTTTGGAGGAATCTCCCGACCCCCACGTTGGGAACCACTGCTCTAGATGAACCGTTTACATAACTTTCATTTTAGTGCGTTTGCACATTCATGATTACATGCAATCCTGAATTCAATAGAAATTATGTAATTGTATTCCACAGATATAAGAGAATGGAATCAATGTACAAAACACTTATACGTGTAAACAAACATTCACAAAACTGCATGTGTCTTTCACCTTTTTTTGTATTGAGATGGAAACAGAATCCCACTGATTTCATTTTGCACCTAAAGCTCAAAGTACAAAGATATGAGTCAGACTTACTCAGAAATCTAAATGACAAAAGCTTTGATATAATTCACAACAACATTTCAACATATTCTAGTAAATGTGGGTTGATCTGTAGAGACTACCCTCCAATGAAGATTACAGAGGAGGAGGTCAGCTCAGGTTCTGTGCTCACCAATGGTATAACTTAATGTGGCAGGAAAACAACAAACTTTAAATACTCATAGAAACTGTTCACAGCAATGCAGCATTATTATTATTATCTTGCTGGTTACTTTACTTCATACATAATTTTATGGATGGATTCTTTAAACTTCATCATCAGCTCATTCACACATTAAAGCAGAAGTGTGTACGCAGAGGTAACACATAGAAATGTTGAACATAGATAAGTATTATTGTGTCGTGCATCTAGAATTTATTTTTTTGCACCTTAAATGTCTGCACTGACTGTTTTGCACACTCCTTGCACTACCTCCATCTTAAACACTACTGTAACACATACCCTCAGAAGGTCAACACTCTCCATCTCTTATGTACAGGTCTAACTACAGATGCTCTTTAACTGTTTATAGGTTTCTTTTAAATTGCACATATATTTCTATTCCGGCACAGGTTTGTACATTTCATTATATAAGTTGTATAGGTCTATTTTTAATTGCACAGGTTTAATTTTATAGGGGCTCCTTAAATCTTTGTTGTCGGGTTAATATATGTATGGGAGGGGGGACAGGGGGTGTTTATGGTAACAATTGCTATGTGTCTTACATGTTTGTATACTGCTACTGGATGCCTTGAATTTCCCTCGGGATCAATAAAGTATCTATCTATCTATCTATCTATCTATCTATCTATCTATCTATCTATCTATCTATCTATCTATCTATCTATCTATCTATCTATCTATCTATCTATCTATCTATCTATCTATCTATCTAGAAATGTATGTGCCTTAAAACACATTTTTCAATAGAAACCCTAACTGATCCTCCAGCACTGACAAAACTACACTTCATCTTTCCCTTAATAAGCATATATTCCCTTATCATTGGTTAGAGGAAAAACCATCCTGTACTCACCATCACAAACAGTATTTCTAACTAAGCTCTGTCATCGTATAATATTATCACTTATTGCATCATAATGAAATATTAACATTTGCTGTGCATACAGTTAATATAGTAGATAGTCTCCTATTAGTGTGAATATTTTCTTATAAATCAACATCCTACATTGACATGATCATCTTTTACCAGCTAGATCTGTAAAATTATAGCTCCTGGACCATATTTGCCTGTGTGTCGGCACTTCTGCTCAGGAGGTGGCGCTATTGCACCAGTCCAACACAACTGGAACTACACAATCATGATCCTTTCCAAATGGCTCATACTTCTTCCCTCCTCCATTAAGGAAAAACAGTCTCAGGCTTTTTTTAAAGAATAGGTTCATCATTTAGATAAGAATAATGAATTAGAAACATATAGAGTATGTGTGGGATGGTTTGTTTGTGGACGATTTAATGAGTTGCTCTTACTTCATTCCTAGACACTGACTCTGAAAGATACCTCCAAGTATGGTACCTTTGTCAACGGCCAGCGTCTGACAGAAAACACACCAGTGAACCTGAAGTCAGGGGACGAGGTCACGTTTGGGGTTTTCCACAGTAAATTCAGGTATTTAACTAAACCATGCTTCCTTTTTTACTTGAGTTTTATTTGAGCCAAACTTAGAAAAGGTCCAGTGTCACTCACAATTAATATAAATCTCCTTTGTTGTCACTAATTCACCTCAGTGTGGACCATTTGAAGCCGGTGGTGTGTTCGTCATGTTTGGACAATGATGGCAAAGCATCACTCTCTCAGGCTCTGTCGGCTTTGGGTGGAAAGCTGGTCAACACCTGGACTCAGGACTGCACCCACCTGGCCATGCCCACTGCTAAAGTCACCATCAAGGTCAGGACCTGGCTGTGAATCAGCACATGTGATGTGTTTGTCATTGCATTGATCAAATGTCTTCTTGTTTTCCTTTATAGACTATTTCTGCTCTGCTGTGCTGCTGTCCCATCGTGAAGCCAGAGTTCTTCTCAGAACTCAGCAAAGCCGCTCAGCAAAAAAAACCTCCTCCTAAAGCTGAGAGGTACAACACAATCCATCTAAAAGTAGACGAACATCACACTGTACCAAACACAATCTTATCTGTGCTGGGGTTTTTTTTGTTTAAGTTTCATCCCTGAGATCGATGAGCCTAGCCTCAGTAAAGAGGATGTTAACCTTGGAGCCATTCCAATTCGCAAACAGATTTTTACTGGAAAGACTTTCGTCTTCCTCAGTGCTAAACAGGTACGTGTTTACTTCTGTTTTTCTATAACCATGTATTATGTTTATGCTCTGAAAAAAAAACAAAGCTAGTCATAAAAAAAGCAGGATTTCCTGTTATCGGGAGTTATCCTCTGCTGCCAGTCAACAAAGCCCACGTGACTTAAAAATAGCACTTGTTTTCCAGTCATGATGTTTACAGATGATCACATGATCCTATGAGTTTCATGTTTATGAGCTGAACATCAGTTGCCAGGCAGTCGGTAGACTAGAGATCCTGGGACTTGGAGACTCAGGGCTCCAGGGGAGAGCTGCAGCTATAAATGAATTTCATTATTGATGAGATGTTTTATGGGTTGATTGTTCCCTTCATTAGGAAAAAATAGGATTTAATGTGACCCTCATCATTTTAAAATACATCTGTTGCACTGTTGCTGCTGAATTCATAAACTGTCAGCATCTTATTACTTACCTCACGTTGGTGCTGTGGAATAACAGATATGAGTCATACATGAATGAGAATCTAAAGCTGCAGGTGAGGCTTGACAGAGGACACGTGCAGGTTATGAAACATAATGATGGGCAGCAAACTCAACAAAATGGTCCTGATTGTCCTTATCGACAAAATAGTATGAAAAACAGTTTGTTGTGTGTAACATTTTTGTTTGTTGATTTCTACTCACATTGACATGAACAACTTTAGGGGGGTAAAAATGTAGTTTTTCATCTTCAGGATAGTAAAGCACTCTAGTCATCACCTCGTCTTTGCATCCCTGCTTTAAAAAAACAGCTGAACTGTGAAGTCTGACTTTCATGACTTAATGAGTGAGTGTTTCTGTATTTTCCAAGCTTGAAGATGTAGGTGTACCTTAGCAACAACATTAAAGAATGTCTGTATTCTGTAAATATTTTTGCCGGTGACTAAGATTTCTGTGCATAATTTAAAGACTTGAGTATGGAAGCCATTAAAGGAAAGTGAGAAAGAAATCTGGTGATACATCATTTTGCTTTGTTAGATCTTAAATGTTTTTTCTCCGGTGTTTAAAGTTTAAGAACAAGTGAAAAAAGTCTCCCTTTGTTTGTTTGTTTATCCCTCGTTCTCTTACCTTGTATTGACTCCGGTTATGGGAAATAAGTTTTTAAAATTCCCTGTTTGGAAAAATCTTCTGCTTTCACACTTAGTCTGGGATAGTTTCCCGCTGTGATGTGAACAACCACATCAGGAGGATTTCAGTGGCACTACTCCTGAAAAATTCTCTGGAAATGTTCAGGAGTGCATTATGAGAGAGTGGCTTAAGTAGCATCTTTTTCCCAGTTCATTCAAACAATGAGGGGCAGGGGGGATTATAGGCAAATTCAAACATTATATCGTGGCTATTTGTCAGAAAACAAAGATGTTACAAAAATGATTGTCCGGTCATTAATCACTTTTCTTCATTTTAATTCATCATCATGCAAAACGAACAAACATTTTGTGCCGCATCTCATTAGCCATGTCCCTTCCTGGTGCATCACCTCACAGTGACACACCTGCCACATTTAAACGGTTCCCCTCAGCCTATATAGCCTATAGGTGCTTGGCAAGGTGCCCACTGCCCCCTGGTGTTTACAAAGAAAAGCAAATACAAAAACCAATGCAAAATAACAATTGACAATATAGCTCCTTTTTGTTTGTTTTTTATCCTATAAAAACAAATCTACGCTGCCAATAAACTTTTTAAAACCTCTTCAAACAGAAAAAGTAAATAAAATAAAAGATCCACAAAATGTTTGTTCTGCTCTGACTACAAGTGTGAAAAATGTAGATCAGAACATTTATATTTAGCTTTTTGTCCCTCAGTACTTGGGGCACGACAACAAATCTTGTTGTCACGAGACACAAAGTCACTCAGAGCGTATCTCTGTACTGCTCTACAGCTACACTGTGTGTTTAATTTCTGCTCTTCCATGTCCTTTACAGATGAAGCGCCTGAGTGCAGCAGTGAGTTTTGGAGGTGGCAGAAGTCAGCTGCTGGAGGAGAACCGTCTGCCCCAAGAGTTGCTGGAGTCTCAGCAGAGCTGTGTAGTCGATACATCAACAGGCAGCTCCCAAACTCTGCTGCCCTCCTCTGCTATTGAGTGGGCGAACTCTGTGAAGAATATTGTTCAAAGGTTTGGTACAGATTTTCTGTAAAATAGCACTCAAAGTTTCGTTTTGGCGATTTACCCATCATGGTGATGATTGTGTAAACTTAAAACAAACTCTCATTCATTATTTCATTTTCTAATGACACAGAAAAGGCCTCCGAATCATCCCAGAGTCTGAAATTGGTTTGGCTGCCATCTATGCTTCCTGTGACAGATACTGCAATCCATCTAGTCTAATAGCGGACTCAGGTTGGTGACCAGACAGAAAAAAAACCAGAGTGCTTTCTCGTTTAAGTTCACATCAAGGTTTCTTTGATTTTTGTTTTTGTTTACGTTTTAGAGACCGCACCAAAAGTTCCACCCAGAATTCCAAGTGCTTCGCTGTCTCAGAGCGTAGCGGTGGACGAGACGGTGCTACCTGCTGCATCTCAAAACATCACAGCATATGCAGCTAACACAGAGACATCACAAAGGTACCAGCAAATACTCAGGCAGATTCCCGTTATGTGTTTCAGTTCTCTAAACTTTATAGTCTGCAGTTTGTTGCAGAAAGACTCAGTCTGATGTGCGTTATATATATTTTTCATTCACCAGGACGGAGCGGTGTGTAGTTACAGGGGTGACAGCAGTGGGGGAGACTCCTGAGAAGAAGCAAAGCAGCCAGTTTGGTGGATCCAAACCTGAAGCGCAGAAGAAGACTAGTCAGTGTGTTGTGGACGACACGATGAGCTCATCATTCAACACTTTTGAGAAAACTGACTCTGAGAGGAAGAGGCCTGAGTCCAAACCGACAGGTAGTTAAGATTTATAAATACAAATAACAGATCTCTGCTTTGTGTCAAATTTGCTGTCTCAGCATAATCCTGATCAGATTAATCTGTGCAACACAATATGGAGCCTGAACATAACTACTCACCATTTTTTTTTTCTAAATGTAATTTCTTCACGATTGAGTCACTTTGGAAAGATGAACAGACAAAGTTATTAGAGTTAGTGCTCAATTGTTCAAAAGTGTTTCTTGGCTTAAGTATAAAAAAAAAAACTACTTCCAAAGTGTTTACTTAGTTTTACTTGTAACAAAGTAACAAAATAGCATCATTCAGAGGGCGCTGGTAGCATTGTGGTTAGTACGCACGCCCACGTATGGAGGCTGTAGTCCTCTAAGCGGGAGGCCCAGTCCCGACCTGTGGCTCCTTTCCAGCATGTTAGTCTCCACTCTCTCTCTCCACGATTTCTGACTCTATCCACTGCACTATCTCTAAATAAAGGCAGAAAAAGCCCAAAAATAAACCTTTAAAAAATGCCAGAACCGATCTAGTTAGTCTAATAGATTGGTGCCTCTTACAATGTGTCCGTCTACATTTATTTTGCTTCAGATATATGTTATGGCGGTGTGTCATATTGGGGCTAGGCACACACTGCCTACTTGTTAAATAAATATTCATACATTTTGTGAGACAAAAAATGCCTTCAATCCAAGTTCTTGAAAAATGAAGCCAATGTAGTAGTGCAAAAAAAACCTGCAGTTCCCAGAGTGTCCACTTGAAGCTGGCTGCAAAAAGCAAGGAATCCCCTATTTAAAAGCAGAAATGAACATGTGTACAACTTCCTGGTTCAAAAGATGAGTTTATTGTCAATAGCTCATACAGTATCTTTATTCACACACAGTAAGAAGGTAGGGGGGGGGGGCATCGTAGCTGTTTGCCAGAAGGCTAAAGGCCCTTCTCAGCTCCACCTATTTGCCTTTTAGATTGAAAGTATGGTTTAGATAGCATTTCCATTTCCTTTGTAACTCTCATCCCTTGAATGTATTCATGATAGAAGCATGTGCTGACTTAAACATGGCCGAAACATTTTTTCTTTTTTTTTTTGCAGTTTCAGGTGCAAGCAGTGGTGGTGTTTTGTCCCAGCCATCTTTTCCAAGGACCAATGGTGGCAAAAATACATTTCTGCAGAAGCAATCTCCTCTGAAACAAAGAGTCTCTGCTCAAGCTTCCCCACAGAAACAGTCAACCATGACCACTTTCTTTCAACCTGTCAACAAGAAAAGGTAAACTTCTGCTTACTAGGTGGATTAGAGGAACATATCACGATTCAGTGCTCTAACTGTACCACTGTACACTAACCCACATTAGCTTACAACAATCTCAGGGACAATGACAGTGTAGAGGTTTGGTCTGGTTTAGTCTCGGTAAATGTCTTCTCATATCATAGTGGAATGAAGGGAAAACAATGAGCCTACAGCACCCTTTAGGTATCGTTTCAATCAGAGAGTATCCAAAATGTGTTTATATATCAAGTATCAGTATTTATATTTGCACAGTAGGATACAAATCTTTAAAGAGTTTGCACTGCTGTAACATTTAAAGACTCATGATGGATAGTTATATGAATCTGATTCTCAAAATTAGCAGCAAAACCAGCCTTGTTGTTTTTCACAGGCTGAAGGTCTTACGCGGCTGCTCTACCTAGATAATACATACCTTAAAGGACAGTGATTGTGCTGACCTTTTTGTTTTCTTTGTAGTCTTTTTGTGGTCTTGCACCTGAAGTTATATTACTGCTTGCCTGTGCTCCTTTTTTGGTGTTTTGAAGGGCTTTCCTTACCCGTCTCTTTGTTTCATCCTGTCATCAAGACCTTTGGAGGACGATCTCTCTGCTGTTATGTCAGAGCCCAAACGACCAGTACTGGAATCATCAATCAGCATGCAGAAACAACACTCCTCCGTAGAAAGCAACTCGCGTTCAGAGAGAGTCCCTGCAGTAACATCCCAGGAATCAGCAGCAGATCTTTTTGTAGGACTGCCAGAGGCTGAGTCACGCAGGGTCTCCCACTCCATCCAGGATGGACCACAGAGTAGGAAGAGGAAGGAGATGGAAGCAGAGATACAAATGGATGAACTAGAGTCTATTATGTCTGAGGATATGGACTTCTTTGATGAGCCACCATCAAGTAAACCCGTACAGCAGGCCCAGAATATAACAATCAGCTCAACGGGACAGAAACAAGGTTTGAATACTGGGAAGACTTCATCAATAAGCAAGAGGCAACGGATCCTAGTAGAAGAACATGAAAGAAACGAAAGGCCACGGACAAGCCTACACGAGGAGTCAGGTTCCCATATGCAACACAACAAACCATCTGGTAATATAACCTCCATCAAGACAGAGCAGGTCAATCCTGAGTACAGGAAATCTTATCAGGAGGCGAGTGAACCTGCAGAAGTGCCAAGTACAGAAATAGAGCCTTTTGAAGATGATGAGGCATTCCTTAAGGTGAGAAGTTATTTGCCGTTTTTTGTTTGTTATCCAGTTATTAGTTAATGATCTTCCACATGAACTTTCTCAGCATATATACACTTCTTTCTTCACTTCACGATTTTATACTCAATTGTTTTTCACTCGTACCACTTCCATTTGTCATCCTTTGTTTTGCCGTAGGATTTGAAACAACTCAAGGGAGACGTCTGCCATCCCAAAGAAGAGAATCAGATGCCTTTAAAACCTGTAGCGATCAAACAGGAGGTCCAAGTGAGTCCTGTGAAAAACCTCTTACTGTTTATTTATTCTCTCTCCTCCCTTTGTTATCTTTCTGTACCTGGATGCGTTTTTGTCTAAATGTATTTATTTGTCACTTTTCTATTGTGACTCTAAAAGATTCAGGACAGATCATAAACCAAATGGTCCATCACTAGTTTTGATGCTTCGTCTCCACTGACGCTCACTGGCTGTGCATCAACACACATTTCAGAGTTGACTTCTTCAGATATCCCGTATGTAGGGGTACTAGAAGTACTAATGCATTAGAGACAGCACAGCCTGATACCCACTGCCGGGTATCACTATAATAAGGGAAATCCTCAGAAGGTTGCCTGGAAACATGAATACCATCCTTTCATAAGATTATCCCCCAATATTTGGGGGTTACTATTCTTTTACAACTTTATTCTTATTTTCCTTCTGTTGCTTTTACGGCTTGTTCCCTCTTGTTCCCTTCTGTGGTTTGTACTGTCTCTCTTTATTCCTGCTTTTTTCTCATTTCCTTTAATTGCTCTTGTTCATTTTTACGTTTTAATTTAGTCATTTTTTATCTAAGTAACTTTATCTATTTTGATTATTTAAATTTATTTACGTGTTTCTGTTGCTCTCACCTCTTCTATCGCTTTCACCTGTTTATTGCTGTTATCTGTTTTTCTTTGCTTTCAGCTCTTTTACTTCCTTAGAGTCGTTGGTCCTCTTGCTCTCAGCTTGTGTTGTTGGCTTTCTGTGATGGGTCTGGTGATGGTTGGGTTAAATATGTGTGTTGGGTATCTTGGCGTATGGGTTCTTTTGTGGTTGGGTTGTTCTGGTTATTTTGGCGTCGTCTACATTCTTGCTGTTGTTTTTGCTCTTCTGGGTTTGGGTTCTTTTGCTTTGTTAAAAAATCGAATAAATCAAATGTGAAAGAAAAAAAAGGTACCGTTACTCTTTATAAGTCTGTCCTGTCTTAAGATGATGAGCTTACACAGGACTTAGTGACATTCATAGAAGAGAATTTGTCCAACTGCCTGAACATCCTGCTATTGTATATACAGGAGGAGTCAAAGATTGATGAAGACCTTCCTCAAAAGCTGGTGATGGTCGAGTTCCGATCCCTCACTGTCACTGTTACTCCCAAAAACAAACCACAGAGGATGACCGACAACGGCTGCACAAAGAACTTCAAACGTTTCCGCAAGGTTAGAGTGCACACACACACACACACACACACACACACACATACACACACACACACACACACACACACACACACACACACACACAGAGCCTCATTTGAAATTGAAATGAGGAGTTTTTATAAAACTCTCTACAGGCTCTGTAGTGTTGTATGTAGTTGAAGCGTTGTTGTTGTGCCAACAGATGCAATCTAATTATGTTGTCCTTTACTGATTATTACACAGCTCACCTGTGACGTAACTTAAATAACATTCATTTGAAAAGGGGAAAAAAAGATGTCCACACCCTGAAAAATGGAGGGAACGAAAGTTATTGATGAACAAAAACATTCAAAACTGCCATTTCAACCCAAAAATTGTGTTCATTTAAATTCTTTGAGGTCATATTTTTCTTTTTAAAGTGACTCTCTTCTCCCTCCAGGCACACTAATGAGTGATTCATAGATTTCCATTTATAGTGACTGAAGCTTGAGAGATGAGAGGTCTATGCCCTGATTAAAACTGCATCTATAATGATGGGACTTAAAGAAACAGCGTCATGTTTTTTTTAATCTGGATTTGGTTGTGTAATTGTGACAGATGAACGTGCCAGGTGCACAGGGCCAGGAGCCCCCCCACATCATCGGAGGCTCCGGTCTGCTGGTTCATAACAGGGGCAAGAACTCTGATCTGGATGAATGGCTGAAAGATGCAGCGGAGGTACAGCTGTCACATTGTTTCTGTCATCTGTCTGTGACTTGTGTGAATCTTCCATACATAATCTGAACCCTACGTTTGTTTCAGGAGGAGCGTCAGAACAAGCGGGACGAGACTGTTGGAGATGAACTCTTCAGGTGAGAAACGGGATCCCGTCATGTTCTCAATGATGCATACTAACCTGATTACTCCCTTAGCAGCTTCCTCTTAAACCTTGTGAGATTTGTAAAAGAAGACTCTCAGTCTCATCTATTCAAGGTTCACATGTTGAGCTGTGATTCCTCAAACTATTTTAACTACTTATCAACGGGTAGACATTTACATATGAAACAGTTTTGTCTGAATTTAGTTTATGCCAAGTAGGTTTACGCATACAAGGAATTTGTCCTGGAGGTCTTGTTGCATTACAACAAACATAATGGGCGGCTGTGGCTCAATTGGTACAGTCGTCGTCTCTCTCCTTGGTCAGGACATTTTACCCCAAATTGCTTCGTCGGCGACGTATGAATGGGATTAGTTACTTCTGATGGTCTTACTACATAGCAACCACTGCCATCAGTGTGTGAATGGGTGTAAATGGGTAGGTGTGACATGCGGTGTAAAAGCGCTTTGAGTAGTCAGAAGACTAGAAAAGCGCTATATAAGCTCAAGTCCATTTACCAAGTCCATAGACAAGAATAAATAATTGGATCCAAAGTGAAGCACTCTGTCCAGAATCGTGTTTATGACTTTTCTTGACAGGGAAGAATTTGAACCTTAAGCTTCTTTGTTTTCGCTGTCTTTGTTGACGCACTTTTCTGAATTAGTCCTCAGTTCCTCCGTTTTCTTCTTCTTTATAATATTCAGCTTAAAGTGGCTTGTTCTTCTTGGACGCTAAATTTGGAAAAACAAATCATAATCTTCACTGTGTCCATCTGTCTTTAAGTCCGCCTGTAAAGGTCTTATCATAATCATCTTGTAATAAGACAACGTAGTTAACTGGAATCATGGATATTGGACCTCTTTAGCTTTATTATGACCAATCAGAGCAGAGTAAATAATTTGTCATAGTGGTTACCTAGGAAACGGAGGTGATGTAAGCTTCTGTTGCCGCCATTGCCATTTTTTCTTCGACTAAGCAGAAAAGAGACGGTCTGATATTGATTTTGTGTGTGTGTGTGTGTGTGTGTGTGTGTGTGTGTGTGTGTGTGTGTGTGTGTGTGTGTCTGTGTGTGTGTGTGTGTGTGTGTGTGTGTGTGTGTGTGTGTGTGTGTGTGTGTGTGAAAGCTTATTTGTTTGATCACTGAGTCATGCTCAGTCAGTCATGCGTAGCCAGAGAACAGACTCTGATGCTAAGAAAACAATCCGGTATGTTTTTGGTAGGTCTGAACAAAGTTTCCAGACGTGGTTTATAGGAAGCCTGTTTGCTTTAAGCTGTTCAAACACTTTCCACGTTTAACAGCCCTTCATTTGGACTGTTTTTATGGTTTGTTCAAAATGCATCTAAGGACATTGAGGAATGATCCATGATGAATGTTAAAAGCCCATCTTGACATGGATAGACCTATGAGATCAAATGTTGTGTGTGCATGTGTCTTTAGGTACAACCCGACCAAATTGACCAGGAGAAGATGAGACGCCTCCATGTTGACATCCTGCAGAGTAAATTAATTTTGAAAAGCCCAGGAAGTATGTCAAACCCTACGACACTTTATAAAGCAATGCATTTCAGCAATAATGTTAATGAATGTAGTTAGCATAGTTCATGTTGTACCATCTTTATAATGTCAAATTATTTGAATTGTTTACCAATGTTGCTCTCTTCCTGTTCTCTTATTCTGTTGTTGTTGTGTGCATACTCTTCACTAATGAAGCCACTGACGCCAGGAAATGTAATAAAACAGTCTCACGTTCAGAGGCTTTTTCTACGTTCTTTATTTGTCAATGATAAAAAAATGGTCATACAAAACTTTAAAAACTCTTTCATTGTACAAGAGAGTATTAAAACTCCACATGCTGAAAGCAGCGAGTCCTTCGTTTTGAAGCTAAGACCGAATGGGTTTCCTGCTGTTGGCTGAACTACAAACTCTTAAAAAGGATTCAAGTTGCCCCCTTTCTTAAACAATACCCATCAGCCAACCCTACAGGCACTTTTACACATCTGAAATAGCTCAGATTAGTAGTTGTCATACCAGAATATCTACCATCAAGGCAAGTGCCATCTATGAGTTGCGAGTCAGCATTCAGCATAAGTTGTGCAGTGATTTTTTCACATAAAGGAACCATCGGTCACGTTTCTTTGTCTGCATTTTGCATCAGAATATTTTGCCCATTACTTTGTGTCGAAAGCAAATGTTCTACTTCTACTTGCTTAAAAAAATCATACAAATCTGTAGTCAAATGAAAAAGGCGTATCTATCCTTATACAGAAGTTTATGGATGGACACACTATAAATCTGTCCAAGTCTGAAGATTGGTCTTAGATTTTGAGAACAGTTGACACTTGTGTCTGACCTAAGTACAACAGGATCATGTTTTCATTTTTCCTTTAAGAAAACTCAAAATGATATCTTCACTTTTTTTGTCTCCACTGCAGTTTCCTTGTTTCTTGTTTGTCCTTAAAGCACTTTTCTGTCTTCTGCTCACAGCAGCTACTGCTAGGCAATGGCTCATGCCTGCATGCATAAGTTCAAAATGTATATCAAAAACAAACAAAAAGTATTAAGGAATAATTCAACTGAAATTCAGTATTTAACATAATAAACAACATTTTAACTAGTTTTCTGTTATATAATTACTAAAATGTATACAGCAGTATGTTAAACTACGATGTTAGTGGAAAAAATGATGTGACTACAGAGATGCGTGACCCCCAATACTGACTTGTCTCCCATATTGTATTGTTGGGTGCAGAAGAAAAGTCTCCCATCAACGGGATCAAAGAGTCACATCACAATAAACAAACCATGAGCTGTGCATGAGCGGCACACAAAATAATAATTATGCATAACACATCACAATCTTGCACACAGTGTTTAAATGACTGAAAGGAAGGAAAATCTAGAGGAAAGAAGAATAGGTTGCTACTGTCACTGCTCCAAACCCGTCTAAACATCTCTGTCCTTGTTACTTGGAAGCTGTACGAAAATATGGAAGAAGAATGTTTTTTATAAACATGTGAAGTTGGGTTATTTAAAATAAAAATCTATTTCTCCTTGTTGGTGTAACTATTTGTTGGAGAAGTCTGACCTGGTAGTTGCTATGTGGTAAGGATGGGCATTTTCAGGTTTAACCAAAATAGAAAAAAAAGAAATGCGTGCCAAAGAAAACATATTTGATTTGCATAGAAAGCCTTTCAGTAGTACTCCAAAGCAACAGAAAATGTATAAATGTAAAAGGCTTCACTAACTTTTTTAATAGTATTGCTCCAACTACCTACAATAGCAGCTAAAAAGACTCACCTGAATAAACAAACTGTTGGGCTCAGAATATACAGGAACATTTACATTGCCTAGCCATGGACTTAGGTCCCACTTTCTCAGATAAATCTTGTGTGCATTCACTACTGCAAACATTCACCACTTGAGGTGGTATTCCTTAAAAGTTCAGATGATTGTAACTTAGTAAGTGGGAGCACTGGTTGTTCTACTAGTGTCCACTGATTACACATTTAACTAAAGGTTTCATGCAGAATGACGGTAGTGGCCTCTACTTTTTAGAGTTCTCACTCTTAAATGCTAGGCTAACATAAGACTTGAAGCAAGTGGCAACCTCCGGTGTTAAAAAATGAAGCCAATGCAAGGGGCAAAACACTGCAGTTCATCAAGTGTCCACTTGATGCTAGCCCCCAAGCCCCAGAACTCACATAATGTTAAAATGCCCATGTTGACAGCAGAATTGACCATGTTAACAGCCTGGGACAAAAACAATTTTTGAAGGAAATGAGATATAAATAACTAGGGGCTTGGGTAATATGACTGCAAGTGGAAGCGTTGTAGCAGTTTGCTAGAAGGCCATCCATGGGCTTCAAAACATCCCTTCAGTTACCAATGGGTGATATCGCTGAGACTACATCCATGTTCTATACAGTCTATGACTTGAACTGGGCTATAACAGCCATCAAAGACATCTCAGTTAATAAATTGAAAGACACATAGTTAACAAATAAATAACCCTGATTAAAAAATAAGGTCCCATTCAGTTATGAGGTTACAGATCGACTTAAAAACATTGTCACATGGTAGCTTGGACTTTCAGGGACTTCTCATGAAGTCAGACAAGACTCTTGAAAGCTGTGTTTTGTTTCTTTAGAAACTAATTAGTGTACATCCATTGTCATTTTGGTCTTGGAAAGTTGTAAAATGCAAAAGTTTTGATGAGAAAAACTCCATAAATAAATTTAACATATTAAAAGCTTTTGTTTCCCCATTCACCTCCTACATTTGTTGATGAGAGTGCTTGTAATCTTTGCAATGCGACCAGCATTCACAGCTCTTCTCTCTATCATGTTTTCAAATGAAAGTATTCCCTCCATTGCTAATGAGCTTCCCTTTCTTCTTGAGTCTCTTCAGCAGACAGGAGGCAATGCCTAATGCACCACCCTTCAAAAAGCGAACAAAGTTGTCTCCGACAAGAGGGCCCATGGCAAACAGACCTGGCTCCTTGATGCACTCAAAAGTGTAAGGGTGGATGTCAATGGGGTTCTGCTTGCAGCTGATTGGTTTTGTTGGATCCTGACCCAGGTACTGGCCATGCCCCTTCAAGAAAAACAAGTTTGGGTTGGTCCCAATCAGCACTAGGACCATGGAGATCTTGAATGCTTTGAGAGAGTTGTTCCCCTGAAGCAAACACTTCATGTCAGACTGGAAAGACACAACGCAGTGTTCTGGGAAACTGGTATAGTCAGGAAATAGGCTAACACTGGAGTTACCAGCGACGTTACCTGCAGCAAGTTGGGGCTTTGGGCACATCTTGGCACATACTGAGGAGGCAATACTCACTGTCTGGGGTCTGTTAGAAGCAGAGGAGGCGGTCTGAGAGCGCATCATGTTGTAGACTTTGTGATACTCTGGATACAGGGTTTTAGGCAGCTGTTTAAAGATGAGGTCTTGGTCGTCTATGTTCTTACGAAAGACATGCAACACTCTAATGTTGCTGTTACAGGCACATAGAACTGCATCTGCAGCACTTAAACCAGCACCAACAACTAAAACTGGATCAGACTTCATATCAAGTGTTCTCCTGTTTAGGGCCAAACCCAGGTCTGAGATGCTATGGAATACAAATGGTAGGTCCTCCCCCTCAACACCTAATCGGACTGGCGAATCACTCGCACCAGTGGCCAGAACTACATTCTCGGTAAACAGAGAGAAGGGTACATGAGCGTCGTTCTGCAACTGTTGGTATCCTCTCACTTCCCAGAGAGCTCCCCCTACTTCTTTATTTAGACATTCAACTTGATTTCTCTCAAAACCTTCATTGCCACCATCACCTACCCCTCCATCTCCTTGATCAGTGTGCCCATTTTCGAGACCTTCCTCGTCATGCCCCCGGCAAAGTTTCTGGACAGAGGTTACATAGGTGTTGTCGACAAAATTCTTTTGGAGGCCCTTCAGCTTCACATAGTTACGGTAATAGGATGAGATCTCCTCTGGGGTGGCTCTGTCGCTGGTTACATCCCTGTAGAGAGAAAGAGAGAAGATTAGAAAGTGGTAGTAAAAGTTAGACTTAGACTTGAGCCATGTCTTTGCAGTCAACATTGTCATCTCTCAGTACCTGCGTTTCCCATTGGTCAAGTCTCTGTAGTTTACCCCAGGTAGCTCCATCCAGATGCCAAGACTGATAGTCAGCATGGATCCTTCCATTGCCTAAGGAAGAAAGGGGAGTGTTGAGAAAAATGCAATGTCAGAGAAGGATAAAAAAAACGTTTCAACGACAGAAGATATGGATTTCTACAAGGGTTGTAGCTTACATGCCAAGCACCTCCAGGTGTTGCCCTCCCAAGCACCAGATGTGGGATGTGTTGCTGCTTTTCCCTCCTCCACTGAAGGACAGGGGGAAACTCGTAGCCAAAGTCGGCATTGGGGTGCAGTAGTGTGTCAAAAAGAACAGCCACTGGGTTCCCTGATCTCCCCTCAAGACCTTCGCTCAAATATTCTAGATCCTGCAAAAGAAAGTCCTTATCATGACATATCTTAATGATAGTGATCCTTTGTTATACATACAAGGAATACCTAGATGTTTTTACTTGTTCAGTGATGGGTAGATGCTTGGTTTCCTGTAGTTTCCTATAGAGTATCGGGTTCGGGTGGACAGTTGCTGTATCTAGGTAGGGCTTGTATCCACTTAGTAGGTAGGATAGACAAATTCCTGATGGTCCATTACCTAAAAATGTTTAAGTGAAATGTTGAACGGCATCACAAAAGAGATCATGGCTTTATTTGATCAAGTCAAAGTAGCAAAGGTGCTGGCACCATTAAGGCCAACTGCGGGTAACCTTGTGAAACCATTAGAGGTCAGGAGGTTATGGGAGAAAAATTTACCTATGATGACCACAGGGACAGTGGGTGGGTGCTCTTGTGGCAGAGTGGTCTCTTCCAGAAGAGGCATGGCTGCAGCCTGGGCCAGAGGCGGCACTAAGAAGAATGATAGAGATGTGAGGAAAGTTCTAGACATTTCTGTAGCAATCCATTGGATATTCAAGTTTATGCAGAGGCCCGTTGGTGCTTTGTCGTTCCACTGCTTTCATGTTTCTGGGTCAGATTATTTGAACAGGTTCAAACCGGCTTGCTTTCTTTGTGTCTGACAATGTTGTTGTTGTCTCGTGTTAGCTTAGATCCTGTCTCCATCCACCATCATCAGCTGACCCAAACACACACTGAACAGGGAGAAAAAAAACCTTTATTCATCCTGTTATTGTGCTTCCACACACAGCCATGACCCTCCCTGTCTGTCTGGGGCTTCACACGTGGAAACACCCCGCCACAACACAACGTACTCCATGTTTTTTTTTGCCAACCCGCGGATGTCCACACACCCCCTGTCCTATCAAACATGGCCTGCGGCTGGGCTCGCTTGTGTTAACCCCAGTGCCGCTTCCCAAACAAAAGGGAGTTCTAATCAGATTTATGTAGGCTTGGGTCTGTTGTGAAACGTTGCGGTTGAGCATGTGTAGTGTGTGTTTGTGTGTTACGTGGCAGGGCCTTTGTGTGCCCGCTGGGCAGCAAATCCCCCCAGATCACTCCTCCGAGTGGGCCCTAATCCCACCGGCCCTGTTTATGTCTTTACTGCCCCTTTCAACAGCAGCAGGGTGAGAATGTGGTCCTGGCAGGCTGACAGACCAGACCATCAGAGCTCCTCCTCCTCTAATAAACACCACCAGAACTACACTCATACTGACAGACACTCCCGCCAAAACATTACCCACCAGCCACATCAAACAGCGACCATTGCCCCTGTTTCATAACCACAACACTGCCAACACCACTTTTGTCTTGCATCCCAAACTCTGGCTCACTTCCCTAAAAACTCCCATGTCACTCTGCTGCTAATACAGTCTGCCTCCTTTTACATTCACTATTCCCTCCCTCCCACCCTCACCCTGTCTGTGTGTCTGTAGGCCAATTGGTTGCCTTTGGTTGTCGGCTTGTTTACCCTTTTCAATGAAAGCACTGGGATTCCACACATTGCCTGCCCCGTTAGGAGAATGTCCCTGGTTGGCAAGCTGATACTGGTATTTCCATACTACTGGTCACTTTGACGAACCCCACAGTGTTCACAGTTAACAAAGTTGTCCTTTTTAGTTTGTTTTTATTATTTCACATTTTTAATTCACAAGCTTTATTCTTATTTATGATCATATTTTATGTTTTCAATGTTATCCACCAACAAGTCTCTCCATATGTTTGACAAAAACTTGTATGTAGTTCAGTTAAATTTAGCCCTTGGAAATAATTTGGATGATGAATCAATTGCAAATTGAAGTTTAATCATTTATTTTTTTCATTTTAAGGTTCATTTAACTGCATATCAGCGGTTCCCAAGGGATTATTTAATCATACAGCAGTGTGAGATGTCTCCTAAATATGGTTTGGTTGTTTTTCAGTCCCCTGGATATGCAAACTCATTCTTCAAGTTATCACTTTTAATTCTGAATAAAGTTATTTTTGAAAACATTATACCTTATGGTAGTTGCATAGACTAATAAGATGCAAGAAAAATTGCCAACTGTTATATCATACACTGATTTCATTTGGATAGACAAAACTGTTAATATTTTTAATTGAACTCCATTCAATAACCCAACAGTTTCATTGCAGATAAAGCAGTCTGGCTGAAATAATACATTTCAATTATGAATCTTGATTTTTCATAATTAGTCTAAAGCTCTGGTTGAAAGGTGCGTCTGGCCTATAACAACTGTCTATGCAACTCATTTTCAAGAAGAAGCCTTGAGGTAAGTGACAAAATTAGCCTAACTTTAGCACTATTAAAAACGTGGATGTTGCTGCACAAGCTAGTGGAGAATGATGCGAAAGAAGCAGTAGCAGTCTGTTACCACATCATCACATCCTCATGGACCCACTTGCTCAAACTCCCCCTACACTCCTCTGACTCCGAGTAGCGGGTCTTTGCAGCCTGCATCCAATAAGACACAAGGAGCACATGCTATGGCTGTGTCACCATCATTGCATAATTTAGGTCACACACACTCACGGGCATCCGCAACACTCAGCCAAGAACAGATCTCTCTTACCGCTTTGTGATGTGTCTCTCTATGTCCCAGTCGCGTCCAGTTATCACGACCCACGGCAGCGTTTCTGACCGTATAAATAGGCAGACATCAGTGGGAGGACCTATGCAACTGTCCGGGGTCGTGCATGAGATAATAAGCCATCCTCTTTCTCGTCATCACACACACACACACACACACACACACACACACACACATACTTACCTCTTTGCTGTTAAATCTGCACAGACCTGGTTTATTCAGGTCTGATCTGCCTTTAATCGTCGCCTGTCTGGTGCTTTATGTCTCGATTCCAGTGTGAAATTGAGAGAGAGAGAGAGAGAGAGAGAGAGTGGGAGAGCGGGTCCTGCGTTTGTTTAAGTCGTCACATGCGCATCTCACCGCACCGGCAGGCGTCAGGGAAGAGAGCCGGAAGATCTGAGCATCTCTCAGCATCCTCACAGCGCCGCCGACTCTCTGCTGCTCACTGAATGGGCTCAAAGTAGAAATCTTTATAATCAAGAAATGCATCATCCAAATACTCAGGATAAACTAATGTTGTCCAAGATTCTATCTTGCCATATGGAAACAAAAACATAGAGCTCTATTATAAGCTCATCTAAGCCTTTATTTACATCCTCTAATATTGATTTTTGTTCTCAGTTGCCCCAGGAAGAGAAGCCAGGGGCGGGGCTAGATAAATGACAATACACAAAGTTAAAGGTTCATCCTCTGGATAGCAAAATGTGCTAACAAAACTTTCATGTCTACTTTGTAAAAGAGACAAATTGGCCTGGTTATGTAAGCTTTCATGCAGTATCCTATAGCACTAGGGTCAGGGGGTCAAGAATAACTTGGAATTATCTGTTCTTTGAATAACACTAGCCTATTTTATTATTCAGTAGACTAATCAACTTGTTTAGTGCTCTCACTCTGGACCAATGTTAGGGAATAACATAAGTGTGGTAGGCTATGTGCTAAATGTAGTTTTTTTTGTCCTATGGAGGACCAGATTCCTACCAGCTGCCACTCAGACCGTCTAAGTCCCGCCTCTTTGTCTCTTGAGCCAATCAGCTGACATAAACCACCCTGTCTTCATACAAACACATGTTGACTAGCCGCTAGCTTAGTGAACAACACCAAGACTGGCAATAAACGCCGCTGAAGATGGTCCAATTAAGTAGAATCTGCTTTCGGAAGGTAAGTCCTGTAGTGACTGTAAATATCATGTAGATTTATTCCACAGTGACCCACTATTGACATTGCTCCGGTGACTTTAACCGGAAAGCTAACTGTTAGCTAGCTGTGTGTGACAGGCTTTTGCTAACTTGCTTACAGTCAAAACATCAACATCATCTCACTAGGCTTATGTGATCTCAGTTAAAGATGTGACATTTGATACGTCTCTGTCCATCTGTGATTGAATAGACCTTGCATGTGATCACTGCACGTTATGTTTAGTATGTTTCAATGTGTCCAAAGCTGAATATTGAATACAATGAAAACCCACAAACTGTATTTTAAAGGATTGCTTTGATCACACAGAGACAGAGTCAACCCAAGATCTACTTCGACCAAGTTTTAAATCGTTATTGAAATTAGGCCGATGACATGACAGCTTGGCAGTCGTGATGCTAAAATCAACTGCACAAAACTCAACCACGCTGACCTTCAGGAGCTGAGCATGAATCTTTTTAGGGCTTTGAAGTAGCAGTATGTCACACATTGATTTTGTAAAAGCTGTAAGATCCGGAAATAAAGTTAAATGGGGGCCTTGGATTGGGTGTGATTTTTGTAATTTGACATTATTAAAGAGGGGGAATGTAAACAATTATCCAATGAAGTCTAACACTTGTATTCTATTGTCATCTCTGATGTAAATAGTTAATAGAAGAGTTGAGTTGACCAAATAAGCTTTACTGTAGGTTTTGTAATATGTTTTAACTCAACAATAGTGTTCAAATTATCATCAAGCTAAATTATGATTGGTTCTGCTGTTATATATAAAGAACCTCCCTGAGCTAAATCAACCCCTTTGTTTAAAACAACCAAAACTCTGACTAATGTGATCCAAGAGATTCTGGTTTTCAATACAAAATGAACCAAAATCTAGGCTTTATCATAGAGGGATGAATAAGAGATGCATCCACAGTCTTTTCTTAGTCAGGTTACTCTAGATGATAACAGCCACTTGTCAACTTGTCAAGAAAACTAAAACGATTATTTAGGGGGCTGAAATTAAGGGTCAGTGAGACTGCTTCTCCTGTTTACGTGTCATTGCTGAAGATGGTTCTTGAAACTCATGACTGAGATGTCTCTCTCTTCAATCTGTAGTATGCAAACTTTGTGGATAACCTCCGTCTGTACGTCCATGGAGGCTCTGGTGGAATGGGTTTACCCCGTCTTGGTGGACAGGGAGGGAATGGGGGAGATGTTTGGGTGGTGGCTTCAAAGACAACTACCTTGAAGAAGATCAAGGATAAGTACCCCCAGAAACGATTTTTAGGTGGAACTGGAGCTAACAGCAGGTTTGTTAATACAAAATACAACCTTAAGTTGTGCCATGTTTCTTTGTCCTCAGGAAATGAATGACATTGATGTATGTTCTTCCAATGCCCACAAACATGTTGAATAAGGTAGGACCAGTCGGTAAGATGTGTTTAGTGTGATTCTTGTTTGTGAATTGTATTTATTGACAGTGTTCGAGCACTGAAAGGAGGGAAGGGGATGGACAAGGAGATCAATGCCCCAGTTGGTATCACCGTCACCACAGACAATGGCAAAATACTTGGTAGGTCGAAGAACTTTTCTAATACTGGAGTCCTTCCTTTACTCTAAACTGTTCCTGAAGTTTCACTTCTTCTTGGTTTAATTCTAAGAACAAAGACGTAGTGGTCAGGTTCCTGAGAATATGAACATTAACAACTTCACAAGTCTTTGTAATTAGGACACATATTTCTAACTCCTCGCACTGTATTTTTGTGTCCCAAAAATGCGACATGGTGTTTTTATTTTAAATACATGTAAGGGAGGATGCATGTGAAGTTGTGTGTTTTTCGGAAGATACATCAATTTTCGTATTAGAGATAATAAAAGAGTTTAATAGGCAACTGATGTACAAAATCAGGTTCTACACACATTCTCCCTCAACCATTGTCCCTCAAAGGTGAACTGAATGCTGATGGTGAACGTCTCATGGTTGCAAAAGGAGGACATGGAGGGACCTTTCACTCTGCGTTTGAGCCCAGTAAGGGTCAGGCCAAACACATAAGGCTGGATCTCAAACTTATCGCAGACCTGGGCCTCGTTGGGTGAGAGCAGAAACAAACACAGACATGTCCATTCAGCTGCTCTTAAAATATTTCTCTTATTGTCTGATTTTCTTGCGTTGATTCACCATCAGGTTCCCAAATGCAGGGAAGTCGTCTCTCCTGACAGCCATGTCTAACGCCACTCCTCAGATTGCAAACTATGCTTGTGAGTACTACTTTATTAAACGTCATAATAAAGTAGTGAGTACTGGTGACCTTTCTTAAATCTTTTTTATCTCACAGTCACGACTTTGAAGCCTGAGATCGGCAAACTGATGTATAAAGATTACAAGCAGGTAAAGGAATGCATATTCATGTTTGTATCTTTAAATGTCCATCATTTATTAGGTTTCTTGTAAATCACCTTCCTATCGATTGAGTTGTGTTCTCATCATTTTTGTCTTGGGTAGATTTCAGTTGCTGATCTCCCTGGTCTGATTGAAGGAGCTCATATAAACAAAGGCATGGGCCACAAGTTCCTAAAACATGTGGAGAGGACCAAGCAGCTTCTCTTTGTGGTAGGCTTATCAAGATGACGCCTACATTCATTTTTATACGTTTGAATGTGAACTACATAAGCCGCTGAAAAGTGCTGCTGAAGATAATGGAGTTTAATTTTGTCAAACTCTGTGTGGCTGCAGGTTGATGTTTCTGGTTTCCAGCTGGCGAGTAAAACACCGTTTAGGTCGGCCTTTGAAGCCGTTCAACTTCTCACCAAGGTCACTGAAAATATGAAACTCCTGTTAAATACATACATGGTTTTAATAGATAATAAATACATCATTTGTGTTGTGTCTAAAGGGTCAGCATAATATTCTTACCATTCTTTATTGACTTGACTCCTTACACATTTTTCATTTTCCATCTTCTTCTTCCTCCTCCTCCTCCCACTCTCCTGTCCGTGTAAAGGAGTTGGAGTTGTACAAAGAGGAGCTTGTATCGAAGCCTGCTTTACTGGTGGTGAATAAAATGGACCTGCCTGAAGCTGAAGACAAACTAGTAGAGCTGAAGGAGCAGCTGAACAACCCGGAAGGTATATTTGCTGGATGTATTCTTTTATAATTTTGAGTGCCTTTAGACGATGCAAACAAATTAAGTAAACATCTTGACCAACTGAAAACACACATGCATGCATATAGATTTCTCAATGCCCTAGGGCCTAGTGAGTACATTTTGATAAAAGGGTTAATAGACATTAGGAAAGTCCTAATAATATTGACAGATAACAAAATTCTAGGCTTCCACGGTGTTATATTCTTAACATTAATTCTGTTGTTGTTTTTCCTTCCTGCAGAGTTTTCTGATCTGTTACCTGACGACATGAAACCAAAGAACTATCTGAGTTTCAGACATGTGGTTCCTGTCTCAGCCCTCACTGGGTTTGGTATCGAACATTTGAAAAGTTGCATCAGAGAATCACTTAATGAAGCTGCAGAAACGACTTCTAAAGCCATCCATCAAGAAAGACTGAAGGCGCTGAGGTCCAACTCGCTTTTGTGACAATCACGGACAACTTGACACAACATCTGTGGGACCTGCAGTGTAAAAATGACAGATGGGTCTTATTCTGTGTGCCATAAAAAATGACTGATAAGTTGGACTGAAATGGCGGATAAACTCAGATGAAACACTTGTAATGACAGAAACTGTGCAGGGTCAGTGCAGACCTGTTGGCAGAGGTACCATAGGGACTTTTTTGTTACTGACTGTCATAGCCTCAAATTCAAATGTTATGAGGCTTCCTTAAAAAAACATTGTATTGACTCAAAATAGGAATGTTTGTATCTGCAGAAACCTTCTGCCTGTATTTACATCCTCATTCAGTGTGTGCGACATTTCTGGAAACACGATGGGCAGTGGGTGTGTAGCCCCCAGCATATGACGGCATGCAGGAAGTGAGGAGGGGATTGTCAAAACAAAGCAACCAGATGCAAAATCATTAGCACAGATCAAAAAGGAGAGGGTGTCACTGAGGAGGGCCACACTTTGAATGTTGTTTTAAAAAACTACAACCTGAAAATCCTGCTCATTCTGCATCTAAATCTGAATATGCTACTTTGTAGAACTGATTGTAGTCTTCTTATGAGGTTAGATATCACTGAGTGGCTGATGGTGGAAACACTGGATATTTAAATGACATTAACAAAGACACCATATGCATATTTAGATCTGGCTTACATCTGTAACACTAAATGAAGACAATGATGGATCAGTGTGTGTTGCTCATAAACCATATTCAGATGAATAAGGAGAGTCAGTTTTACATTATACCTGCTTTGTTTCAGTTTTCTATCCTGTAAAATCTGAAGTATTTAGAAATGTCAGCATAGACAAAAGTGTTGATGAAAGTTTTATTTTATATTAAATATATTACAATACTGAATGATTAAGAAAAAGAAAAATAATGGCATTGATTTTTGCATCACTTGTCTGTACAGCATACAGGCAAAATAACACTTTCAAAATTAAAGGGGAAAAAAAGGAAAGCAACTGCAGTATTTAGTTTTGATCTCACACATGTACAGTAGGGTTGTCATTGTTCCTGCAGCAGAGGGCTCGTATGGGTGAGACTGGGTGGTTGGTGTTCTCCAGTACACGAATACATTCAAGTCTCTGGTCAGACAGAGACAGAAGGCTCATCTGTGGGGACATTTTGCCAGATTTGTCCTCTGCTAGGACCTTTTGGTCCAACCACGTGCAGGCTGATAGAGCAGATATGTTAGATATCACTGCAGCCTGCCTCCCATCCTTGCCATATCATACTGTGCAGTGTCTGTGACACTGGGACGAATGTGTCTCTGTAGCACAATACATGATGTTAAAAATATAACCAAGGACTCTGAGATACTGCTATCTACAGCCTTGGATAGCCCTGGAAACACGACTGGACCACTAAACATTGACAATACTTACAGAAGACCAGAGCAAAAGAAAAGAAAAAGAAAGCTCTAGTAGAAGGCAAATTATGAGCCTGTAAAGATCTCATTTACATCATTATGTGTCCAAGCTTTATATGATACAGATTAGCACATGCCAGAGGAACAACCCGACTATATGCCTGTTGACAAATGTGTTTCAAAACAAGTCTCAACATGTCTCCATTCAAACTCATTAACACGCATAATTACAATAATGCACTTAATTACTGTTTGAGTCATTGCTGTACATAACGCTGAGAAAAAAGTGGACATTACAAAGGTAATTAATAAAAAAGATACTTGTTGCAATATCTATCCAATATTGTGGAGATCATATAACCTATACAGTCCTAATGCATACATGGGTTACAAATGAAAAAGTGCCCACACTGGGAAACAAAAAGTCATAGTACAGCAGTAGGATGACGAACAGAAGGCCTTAAGACAACAGCGTTAAAACTGTACAAAGAACTTGTTTCTTGGGAGTGATATAAGACATGTTCTAATTAATCAACCTTAACTAGAGACACAGGCATCAGTCAACGCACAAATCTTCCTGATCATTTTAAGCCATGTGAGCTCCAGCCTTTAGTGACCAACAGTGCCCAACCTACCTGAAGAAATAACTTAATTTAATATCAAACTGTCATGCCGTTCAAACAGCAAGCACTGTACAGCATAGTTAATCGTTTACAAGGCTAAATATCTCAATCATTATAGCTAAATCCAAAATGCACATTGTTTGATCACTGTTTCCAGATTCTTGCAGAGTTTGCCCAACAACCACATTCAGTTGCTGATTTTTAACCTCATTTATCTGAGAGACTCAAACGTCCAAATCTATCAGGGGGACTTAAATAAATCTTAATAATCAATCAGGAAACTTCCAAAAACCACATGTGAAAAGTGGCACATCTACAACTACCGCAAACACATCTCCGTCCATCATTTCACTCAGGAATGGCACATAAAACTATTCATATTTCCCTAAATAATACTCATCAACAGCTGTTCAGCAACACTTTCAATGTGCCATCAATATCTCTACCAATACTTCTTGAGTCAGTTCTGAATGTCTGTGTATTTCTCCCAGAGGTGGATGAAACCTAGATTAGAAAGAAAAAAAACAACACACTTTTACATTCTGCTGTGGATGGAGGGAGCTATATAGGTCACAGTCACACAGGAAGAAGCCAGAGGGGAGGAAAAAATGAAGACGAAAAATGGAAATACAGACAGAAGAACAAGTATGGGATCTCTACACCTATCTACAGAAATCTGCTTCTGTCTACAACACAGTACGACAGGAAGAGGAGAGAAGGGACTCCATCCTTAACCTCCTTTAAAATTAAATGAAAAACATACTCTGTGTGCTTTTTACTGTACATATTTACACACGGTCAAACGAGCCGGACAGGTTGGGTTCATGTAATGGGTTATGGGTTATAAGTGGTGATACACCTGGGGTTTCCTATAGTGGAGAGAAAGCGTCTAAGCCTACAGAAACTATAAAATCACTGTTCCCTTGCATGCTTTCCTTTCAGATCAGACAACAGTTCTTCTCGTCTTTTCAGTAGGAGGTTGCTGATATACAGTACAGGGTTGTCTCATGCATACAGTGTCGGAGTTTCTACAGTGTTTCACGTGCAACAAAATAATCCAACAAATCCAGCGATGCGATGTGATACGATAACCTGATCTGGCTTCATGGTTCCTTTTTTAAAAGCTCCAAAAAAAAACTCAGAGGGGGAACAGTGGTGTTGAAGTGAGGATGATGATGAGAGCCGAGTTCAGAAGGATGTGAAGAGGTTTGGAAAGGAGGGGGGGGTCCAAGGTGTGGGGTTTGCAGTCCCGTAGGTGAGGCCTGAGCAGACAGGAACAGCTCAGTCTGAGCTCCAGCTGGTCTGGAGTGGATATGGTGATTTCTCCCCCGTCACTCTGCCTCCTCTTGTAGAGATCCACTGAATGACGCCAAAACATCCTGGGAGTTGCTCGTACGCACTTACACACACCTTTGCCTATTTCCACTCCGGTGGGGGGTCTCTATCTTTCTCTTTATTCACTTAGAGTCAATTTTGTTTCATTTTTGTGTTTTTTATTCACAGAAGAGGAGACACAAGAGTAGTTTCTTAAGGCCTTTTGCAAAGTGGGTAACAAGGCTTTTATATTGAAGTCTCCCACAGCTGAGGAGACGAGGGTGGGATAGAGGGGAGAGAAAATAGGAGAAAATATATTAAACATTTGCTTACTGTCATTTCACTTTCATACTCTTAAACTTTGCCACTGTGTGCTCTGTTGTTATAGATTTAGTCTTGTCTATAAAACTCGACTCGAGTAGAAACACTCATTATTGGGGCTGTTAAAGTGGAAGAGTAAAGTCAGTACAGTTTACCTACATAGGTCACATAATACTATAAAATGCATAATGTAACAGGTTTGTTATGGTCAATTTAGTGAAAAAATAAACATTTAGTCTGGTCTAGCTCTATAGTGGACTAGGGTCAATATCCTGAGGAAAAAAATACCCAAATATTTTTTAGATTAATGTGATACATCTATAAGCAAAAACTCAGAAATTTGGTAGAGAAAAATAGAAATTCTATGAAACCGAAGTCATAATTTCATTTGACTAGCAAGACTGGGTCAACCCCATCCCACCACAGACGCCCCTGTTTGCATGTGTTCCTGGTCAATACTTGCCCTGGCACTCTGCCTGTTGCCTTTCCTCTGGTCGTCTGGGAGGGGGGGCATAGGGTACGGGTACCTCCTGCTGGATGCGATAGATCCTGTAGAGGAAGTTGGGGACTTGGCGGGGGATAGCGTCCTGAGGAAGAGAGGAAGGGAGATCATTAAGAAACTGCCTCTTCTGTTCTGGTTGGTTAAGGATGATGTTGGCCAAAGGTAAAGATGGATTAATAAGGTGTCATCAGTAAGTCGAGCTGTTTTTAGATCTGTGACTTTGGGCAACATCGTCCTTGAGTTGCTCTAATTATTTCAGCTTCCTACAGAGAGAGGTTGATCTTAAAAGCTCTTATGTCTCATCTTCAAAGAAAAGATGCTGGAAGATTATGTTATACGTTTGAAAAATAACTTGTGTGACCATATCTCTGCTTTTAGGGGCAACCTCTGTTCACAGGAGTACACAGTTCCCAGCTGTGGTGTGGACTTGTCATAGTCTCCTGCAACTGACACACTTCACCCTGCTTCTGCATTGCTTTTTCATCTTCAGAAAGTGCAGAAATTCACCTTTAGCCACTGTTAAAGAAAACAAACTGCTAAAGGTAACTTCTGCTGCCAGCTGAGCTGCTGTGTCGTCATTAAAGGTTGAATCAGTGTGTGTTTAAATGAGGAATGCTGGGAGCAGTGAGTCTGATGAGGTGACTGTGACGGCAGACCAGACCGGACCTGGGTGAGAACAACAGAACGAGAGAATCAAGGGGGGGAGGACCTATCCAGTGGAACAGCCACTGAAAGCCTGTCACATGTACAGCAGGTTGTTTACACCGCTGCTGTGTGATCAGCAGGGGTCAAAGTAGTGGAGAGAGTCAGGAGGCAGCTGATTCAGGAGTTTGCTTTCTCACAGTGAATTTACATGTAAATGTTTACCTCCACTTTTTAAAAACTGAAATAACATATTGATATGAAATGTTATACATAAAATCATTATCTCCAGAAGAGTAAGCCTACTGATTTTAGTTATCGCCTAGTTATCATCTTATTATGTTGGCATACAGTCTGTATTTGACGTAAGAGTGAGATGATCATTAGATGAGTAAGCCCATTTAAAGGTCACATATTATACTCCTTTTCAAGAAGTTTAAATAAGTCTCAGAGGTCCCAAAAACATGTTTGTTGCTAAAACTCTGCTCTGATCCTTTATTTGATCATGCCTATAAACCCCTCTATTTCAGCCCTGTTCAGAGCAGGCTGTTTTTGTGTCTATAGCTTAAAATGCAAATGAGCTGTGCCTGAACACACCCCTCTAGAAGGGGGTGTGGCTTGGGCTTTCTCACCCATTTTTTTATGTTGATTTGTAGCTCATAAAGAGGCAATCAAACTCCTCACAAGAGCTTTAAGTAGGACTGATTTTCGCAGGTGTAAGTGACGGAAATAATCATTAAGTCAGTTTTATGTAATTGTTTAGTTTTGAGATTAGTTGTGATGATGTCATCCTCTACATCTCTCCACTCTTTTGGATTGTTTTGGTCCCGCAGAGTAACAACAGGGGAAGGGGGGGGGAGAAAAGTGCTCTTGGATACAGTGAAGGTCTATAGATCACAGTGCTGAGTGTTGATGTCATTGTTGTGATGTTTCACTTGTAGAGATGAAGAATCAGTCGGTGAGTTGACATGAGACCATAAACGTCCTTGTTGTCAAGGAAACCTTGTGGCTTGAGTTTATCTATAGACCTTGAAAATGAGCAGAGTGGTGGCCTACAGTTTGTCACAGCAGCACAGTGATGATATCCGCTCTTAAATGTTTGGCAGTGACATCACAGTGATGCAAAGACATGTGAGGTCAGTAGGCGCGAAGGCTGAGTCAACACACAGACACAACACACATCATGCTGAGAAAACAACAGACTGAGGGGGAGTAGCAAAGGAGGGGATAAGGAGAAATAAGAAATAACTCTATTGTGATTATTAAACTGACACAGGCAGTAAGAGCCGTTACGTCTTTATTTGCTGTAAGATACAGAAGAATGATTTGCGGAAAATAAAAATCTGCAAAGTAAAAGACATAAAATATGACACAATGAAATGTGGAAACTTTGTTTTATCTTTTAATTTAATGCTCAGTAGCCAACCCTTTTTGTCCCATCATGCCAGTTGTGGATGATATTTCCTCTGAGGTATTACTTTTAAACGTTAACATAAAAGTACCAGACTGGAGCTAAGTGTTACTTTCCTTGACCAAGCCACAAATCAAACCAAAAGTGAGGGTTTTAAAGACAAGCGTGTAGGGTACAGGACATGGTCTGAGATAATACCTAAGGTAAGGTCCTTGAGTGTTTCTATTCACATCTTCTACCCATTTAGTTACATCATAAAACTCTGTTTTGGAGCGAGGGGTTAAATACCTGTGGGAGGGGGAGGGGGGTGATGGACACAACACAAGGAGGGAGAGAAGAGAGAAAAGGAAAGAAGAAGGAAAAGAAAGTGAAAAGGACACAAAAATCTCCAGAAATAAGCAGGTGTGGGAGGGGGAAGAGAGGAAGAGGAGATATTTTAGGAAAGCAGAGCAGAGCAAAGATATCCTGAACAAACTCCAAGATGCAATTGAGAAAATGGTGAGAAGATGGCAGACAGACCTGTGTGTGGTTTCAGATGGACACGGCACCATGGAAATCACAAACAACTGTGTCGTGTGTTACAGGCTCAGTTGCATATTGGCTACATGTCGCATCATTCCAAGCAGTTAGCTTCTCGCGGCTCAGTCAGTCCCATGCTAGCAGTGAGAATAGGTGCACTGCACACTCTTTCATATGCCAAGACTTTCAAACCCACAAACGAACAAACCAACAGAGCAGGCTGGGACAAAGCCGATGCAAACTGCTCATTTACAGTCAGCGGGCACAAATGCAAATATTTCATTGGTTCACAGATGAGGTCGTTGGTATTTTGAGGTAAAGTGCGGCCTCACAAGTCACACTAGAGAGTTCACACTGCAAGTGACAATGAGATCTCTCTGTCTCTGTATTAACTCTCTCTATCTCTGAATTTGAGAAAACTATACATTTTTTTAATATCTTTTTACAGCCATGCTACATCTTTGGAGATTCTAGATCTAATGAAAAGACAAATCCAACTTTGAATCGTCCCAATTATTAAGTAACATTTGCCCTTGTTATCTTCCTTGTGATAAAAACACATTTTAAATATATAGACTGGATATAAGAAGTGGGGTTAGACTGTGGGTCTACAAGCTGAAGCCAATGAGAAGGGCCTCAGTCATAGAGTATTTCTAATGGCCAACAGGGGGCAACTCTACTGAGTGACTTAGAAAAGCTCGATATTATAACCACAGAAAACATTGTGCTAATCAGTTTATACATCCATTCTTTGATTTGAAGACCTCTTAAATAAATCACAATGTTCCTTATTTTAGTGATGGTCACATTGAAAGTAAAACAGGAGATAAAGCAGGGTATGATTTAAGGCCTGGCTAGCTTGTCAGTCAGGATAGAGCCAAATAATTTCAAAATATGGTCATACTTTAACTTTGGATCCCAAAATAACTACAGTAAACTGCTGTTTGTATGATTTTTACATTTGACATTTTTAAACCAAAAGCCTGACACCAAGAGCCATGATACTCAGATATTTTTTGTTTTTGTCTTTTCATTGTATTTGTTGACATTGAACATATGAAGAATAAAGACTAAGTCCAACTTTATGAACTGATACTGTTTTTCTCTAAAGCTTCTCCCTTCTGCATATGCCACCTGCAATGTTCATTAATCTCTCAACATGAGCCTTTTGCCATTTTTACTTACTCTGTGGAGTTGGAGCGAGCACGGAACTTCTTCCCTTTCAGTTTCTTACGATTACCGCTCAGATTTCCTGGAGAGAAGAAGAACACAAACATGTATTTCAGGGTTTTCTACAGTCTTGAAAGTTTAGGGAAATGCTTTACTTTATCAACTTGTGTTTTCAATTTATTTAAGGTGGTTGAAAATATTTATTGTGCTTCATCTTCACATCACTGATGTCAACCAAAATTCTCAAATGTTTAAAATTGAAAAGGATCGTGTTGTCATGCTGGTGCCTCACACCAGACACAAAGCAGAATGAGACTGACCCACATGGGGACCATATTGAAATGTTCGGTTTGACCTTAAAGACAAATATCAAAACTGGAAACTTGATTTTACATAATTGCATTTGCAGTAAAACATTTGATGTGATTATGGAGGCTTCTAAATTCAAGGAATTATTGATTCAGATATCTTCTTTTTTTAATGCATTTTAAACAAATGTACAGATGAATTACTAACTGGTGGCAAAGCCTACAAGAGATTATAATAGGCATGAGACTCAATTCATATCTTTATTGTTCTGGCTTTGACAAAGGCTCTGTGCCCTGATATGTCATGAGGTGCTGTTTTGGGGAACAAACACATTACAATCATTGTTTTTGAAGCACCTCAGACAAACTCAATAAAGAGGAAGTACAACTCTTCCTCTTTTCTATGAGTGGTGTTGGATTTGTATGTTACCTTGCCATGAGTTGCTTCTCGGTCGCCCATTTTCACAGATGTCAGAGATGTGTTTGGCATCTGGGATTCTCTCACTCCACGAGTGGGATAGACCATTAGATCTACAAACACGCATGCACACACAAACACACACATTCAGAGTGGACAGAATATTATATGATAAGTACATCATCATCCGGTCAGTTTGCAAAATTGCTCTTTCTGCGCAGGAGGAGATGAGGAAGAGCAGTGATATAGATGGGTGAAAATAGGAAGACACCTTGCTGAAGATGGTAACAATATGAGCCATGAAAAAGTGACATGACAGCTGAGTGACATGATTGCAGGGAGAATGTAGCAGTGCTCAATTCTGCCTCAACAGAATATTTATAATTTGTAACCATTTTGGTCTTATTCCAAAATGTTCACAGAAAGAGTTGCAACATGGAAGCCATGAAAGCAACACAGTATGATAGAGCTCAACATACCAGAGACACACACACACACACACACACACACACACACACACACACACACACACACACACACACACACAGCGAATGAATGAGTGATGATGAGATGGCACACCTGAAGCCAAACAGTGAGATGTTCTGAGAAATGGATGGGATGGAGGGAGTGAAGGACAGGGTGCAAATCTGCAGGTGCGACAGGCAGGCTGACCTCTTCTTGGAGCTGCAGCCGGAGTTTGTGCTGACCCCCGGAGGCATGTCGCTGTAAAAGGAATCTGCGTCCCCAGGCTTTGTGACATAGTCACCTGGGGGCATTTGTCTGGAAAAACACAAGAATGAGTTAAGATTGGAAATGCCTTTCTGACTTTTGTGAGGGTTTTTTTTTTCTCTCTCATTAAAAATCAAACACATTTCCCAAATTTAGAATGATGAATTTCCAGATGTGTACAGAAATGTTTTTTTCTTACAGTAAGAAATTTCAGTGATAATATGGTCCTTTTTCACTCTGCTACAATATGTGAAGGTTACACTGTTTCTGTAGAGAACCAGTTTAATCAGCCTCTGAAACATTATCATTAGATTCAACTCCCCCACTTTATAATCTTATTAGTGTAATACTAATGATATCAATGATATATTTTACACAGCACTCTAAATTGGCCAGTTTGCATCGTGCACCACACTAGACCCTTTCTTTAAATTGTACGAGAGTAAAAAGGACTCTGTTACTGTTTAGCAGTACTTTCTGTACTGGTGGTTATGCAGAAAAACGTCTTTTTTTTCTTTCCACGTCTGATTAGTGATGTCGATTTTTTTATTCAGGCTCATTTAAGAAAAATTGGTTTGTTGCAATTCACTTATTTTGAAAGTTAACTCAGACTTATGTTACACTGACAAAAAACGGTTAAATAAAAAAGTCACAGCAAAGATTTTGGTTAATTTATGTCAAAATTGAACAAATTGTAAATAAAGTTGAAGGGAGCAAACCTGCAGAATCTTCTGTGAACCTCAGATTCAACGTAGCATCTCTGCTGGTAGCTCCTGTCAAGAAAAAGACTGCTCAGTAAGAGAAAAACTATTAAAGTTTTCAAATGTATTACATGAGATAAAGCAGTGATTATGAGCTGTGTTGGTGTGTTTGAGGGATTGTTCCCTCGTTTGTGAATAGATAGTGACTAAACAGACATTTATTTAACTGTACATCTTACAGACTATAACTGTAAGGTCTCAAGGCCAGTGATTCACAAGAATATGAAAAGAAAAAAGGAAACTCAGGTTTGAACATTATTCTGTATAAAAAAAATCCTTTCCCCTATTTCTACATTTCTAAATTCTTAATTCATAAAACATCACACTTGCAGGATGAGGCAACACTCACTTGTAACACCAGGCTGTGGCGGCCATAATGAGGGCGAGGAAGAGAAATGAGCCTACGATAGCCCCAATGATGATGTTGGTACTGGTGATACCTGAGACAGAGAAGGAGAGGAGAGTGGGGAGCCGCTGTGTGTTAAATGGGTGTTTGCCTCTTTCTTCTTGAATCATGTGGACACAGGGGAATACACAAACCACAAAACACTGCAGCAGGACACAAAACACAGTACATTAAGCAGGAGAAGTGTAAAAGGAGAAGAAGAGGGACAAAACTGGGAGAACCACCTGACACCCATCAGTTTAACACTGCTGGTTACCAACATGTGTTTCAGGTTCTCACTCAGATTCAAACTTAAAACTGCTTCATTTTTTAACTCAGTAACTGTCACAAACAATCAACCGAGGTGAGCTGAAGTCGGGGATGAGAGAGGAAGAAGAGAAGGAAAATGACAGGATCAAAGACATTACAAACACAATGAAAAGGAACTCAAATCTGACCTCAAGTCACTCCGTCAAAGACATCGGCCTGTCGACAAAGAATGAGTGTGAAAATAAGGACAAACAAAAAGAATGGCATGCATGGTTCAGTGAATACAAATGCAGCTGATTTTAATGTGCAGACATGAAACCAACACGGAGAAAATAAATAAAAGAAAACCGCAACACATATAAGCCTTAAATATTCAACAAAACAATTGTGAATGTGATGAAGGGGAAGGATTATAACAGAAGAACTGAGAGATGAAGTGGGAGGTGGGATGAGTTTTGAGTGAGAGGTATGGAAAGCAGAGAAAAAAAAAGAAAGAAGAATGACGAGAGGAGGCGCAGAGATTATGAGATGAAGAGAGGATAGGATGAGGAAAACTGAGCGTCTCTACCTGAGGCTGAGGCTGTCGGTCCCACAACAAGAGAACCAAGAGGAGATGTGGAGTTACAGTCCTCTCCTGTCCAGCCCAGGTAACACACACAGTTCAGCTCACTGCTGCACACCTACAGCATCAGAAAAAAAAACAAATTATTATGGCACTGTCCAGTAATTGAGGGGTCTCAGACACTTCTTAGAAGTTTTTATTTAAGTTAGGCTCAAGACACTTTTTTCCGTTTGTTCACGACTTCTCAATTGGCCAACTTGCCTAAAAAAGTTGTGTGACAGATTTCGCTATCTAGGGTTAGGTCACAGTGTAGTAACTTGAGAGTAACTTTCTATTGGTGAAGACATTAGGACACTTAAATCTGATATTACGGTAACAGCGAGTTGATACATCAGTAAGCAAATATGACCCTCACCTAACTAATATAACCCAGCAGCTTCAGTTGAGTCTCAAAAGCAGTTTCACACTAACATATTAATGTGTGTGTAGTTGTGTTTACTGCATGTGTGTACCCCGTGTCCAGAGCAGATGATCTTGTCAGTGGTCCCAGGGCAGGTGCTGAAGTTAAACTGTTGTATGGGTAGACATTTGTGGTTGAAACAGATGCGGTCCGTCCCGCAGGCCGTACCATCCTCGACGTATCCCAGATCAGTGTCTCCATCGATCAGCACATGAGCCCCACTGAACAACACACACACCTGAGTCACTCACACAGAACTTAACATGTGGAAGACTGTAGAGCATTTACATAAAACGGGACATTGAAGATACAGTACAGTAGCTATGAGCTTCTGCATGTCTTGTATCATGTGTGTTTTTCCTGCTCAATGGCAGAGAAAATGAATCCTTTTATACACAAGGTATTTTTAACCGATTTCTTGTCACAACCAGGTTAAAAAAAAACTAAATAGTATTTCAGGAAACGTTTTTCTACAATGACACGTACCTGCAGTCAAGAGAAGCACTGTGACGGGCTACCGAGAAGGAGGACAGGCCTCCCTGCAGCTCTCCCAGACGTGGGGCAGGTGAGATGTTGGAGCACAGCAAGTAGCCACAGTGAACGTCCCTAAAATACAGGGATGCAAACAAGACGATCACAAGGAGTCAAATAAGGTGATGTAAGAATCATTTTGGGTTTGGTGGCAGGAAGGACCGACTCACTGTTTGTTACACTGGATCCAGGTGTCCTTGTCCTTCCCACAGTTGCCTTTCTCCGTCCCTTCAATGTTCAACTTCTCGTAACAGAACTTGTCAGCCGCGGTTGCCTCTGAGGAAAAAACACAGAGAAAAAACAGATTGAACAGTTATTTGGAAAGTTTCGGAAGTTTCTAGATAAAGTGCATAGTCTAGAAAGAATTACTGTAATAAAAATGTATGTGGTATATTTTAGCTTTTAATTTACACATGGTATTTATATCATACTTACTCTCTCCCCAGATGTACTTGCACTGCCTGTCTTTGGTTTTGCACCTTCCGTTGAAGCAGCGACCCTGTAAAGGGAAATATAGCACAGTGATAAAGCTTTCCTTTATAAATTGCAAAGTACAGCAGGACCTAAAATGTATTATTCATACACCTCACCTGGTCCTTTTCACACGTGTAGCCATCCATCTTGTGCACATTTAGTGGACACTGCATAATAAAAAAAAGGTTAAAATTTTATTTTTTTATGGAAACCTTAGAGATACAGATGTCTATTGGGTGAGCCTGTAGTTGCAGAACAAGTATTAGAGAGGCTCAGTCTCACCTGGCTGGAGATGCCTGTGCAGTTTTCAGGGATGTCACAGTCGTTAACTGCATCTCTGCACACAACTCCCATGAAGGCCATCTGTTACCGTATACAATAAAGACCAAAAAGATTCTCAGTGCACTTAATTCAGTGTTCGTGTCAGCTTGACAACAAGCAACAAGCACCCTCACTCTTCTGTCTTGTCTCCCTAACTACCATAAGTCCAACAAGGAAAGGTAAGTGTACCTTTACAATATTAGGTGTAAAAAGGATTTTATAACTATTTCAGTAATAGTCTGTTGAACCCAATAAGATCAAAGAGGACTATTAAGTTTAATATGCTAAAAGTCGTCGTCGCTTTTTTCCACTTACTCCATTTGGTCTCAGATTTCTTTGAAAGCCGTTTCAAACCAGAGGAGTGTCAGATTCAAAGTAAATCCAAGAGGTAATGGCCACTAGACAACAACAAAAAGTCTCTCCCTTCATCCTGGTTGTATGGACAGCTAATGCCTCTCATTTTCCCATCATGCATCTTTAGGAGAAGATGAAAGGTGTAGGTGTGTATTTTCTTTACCTGACAGTTGTTGCAGCAGAGTCCATCGCTGCACTTGGAGCCTTGTGTCAGGGTGCATTTGTTGCAACAGGCCTCGCCCTCTCTAGCACACTCCTAAAAGACATAAAGAACTGCTCTCAGTGATCTGCTTTTGATTTCATGTCGGGGATTTCAGTCTTGTAAGGATTTCTGAGTTCAATCCATGTAGGATCTCTCTGGCCAGGCCTTGATTTCTCCAATGAAATCACGACATTACTCATCAGCTCTTATTAGGCACAGTCTGGCACAGCAGGTGGTTTTGCTGTCGGGTAATTGGCACATCGCTTTGACCTTGCGTGATTATCGAGTTTCCCCTTTAGGATTCTACATTACATCCCTATTAGCATCCATCCACTCTCATATACAGGAGGACTGCAACTCACCGCTGGGCTGCCACAGTCACACTCCTCTCCAGGCTCCACAAAGCCATTTCCACACACCGGAGGGTCCAATAGCTGAGGAGGACAGGACCAGGATTAACAATTAAACTATACAGGAGACACACTTTTCATAATGTGTGTGTATGTGTGTGTGACTGTGACAAACCTTCAGGGGTTTGTTAAAAAGACAGGCTCCTCCGCCACTGTTTAGAAAGTTGTGGTACTCCTCCACGTTGCAGTCGGAGAACCTCTTTGGCAGGTAGAAACTGTTCAACACAAACGCAGCATATAATACAGTGAAAACAGTACAAACTGCATTCAAAGGAAACAATGGGGGACAGGGGGCTTCCTCCCTTAAAACACATTACAGACAAAAAAAAAAGGTAGTGTTGAACACAAATGACATTGAACACATCAATAACAACAATCAATTTCAGATCTACAGACAATGTATAGCAGCTCTTATCTTGTTTAAATGTCTGAATATTTCAGGTTTTAACACAGGTTACCATACTTACAGTTTAGAGGAGATCCTCACTATAATCAGGAGGTAAATATACAGTATAGCTAAGAGTGAGAGGGTCATGTGAAGACAAATAGGATGTTGAGGAATTTTAAGATGCATTTATGAAATGGTCTTGAAAATGACCTTGTATATTTTGGATGATTCACTTATGGACAGTTATTGCATTAATGTGTGATATATAAACAATCAGGATATTCAGGGGACAGAAATCAGGCTGTAGAGTTACCATCAACTGTTCGCTATGTTGTCTGATTAATTCGATTCACTTTCAGTGAAAAATATGAAACACAGCTGGATCGTACATTCATCCGGAGCTAATCAGCATCCAAAGTATTTATGCAAATCTCTCCATCAAATGTCAGGAGTTCAATGTTATGCTCATAATGACATCAGCCCAAACCTGAGCAGCACTTAGACATTATTATCTCTGTGCTTAGTTCTGATTATGCAGCTGGCACATGTTGAACTGGAGGGCCTCTGGATGCGCTGCTCATCAGGAGACAATGCAATAACAGAGCCGGAGAGAGTCGAGGGCTGAGAGAGGTCGGCATAATTTGATATGAAATGTGACTAAACGAAGCCTCCTACAGCAATAATGGTTGTATGAAGAGCCAGTAATGATGACGCTTAGATGATGGATGAAGTACATTGCAATATTTTAGGTATATTTCTGAAACTTATCAGGTTATAATATGTCCAAGCTATCACTTTAGACTTGCATCCCAAATGTCTTTGAATTTTGTTAAAATATTTTAGTGATAATCCTCTTTTAAACAGAAACAGGCTCAAATAATTTACCAGAAGTCACCAGAAGTGCATCTGTGTAAATGTGGGCTTATAGTATTATTCAGGCACAATAAAGACTTCTCATTTCACAGCACAAAGGAAGAACATTCAATTCAAATATGTACTCCAAAGATTTTTGCAGTCTGTAGACTATTATAGTCTGTGAAGCACATCATGTACTGTATGCAGTAAAAGGTTACCTATCATCTCCAGTAATGTCTGTCTCCTCTGTTGTTTATTTACAGTCAGCCTATCACCCCCTTGTGGTAGTAAAGAGGCATTGCAGTCTCTGAACCACAATGATCCAAATGTCTCTGCATTTAGACTATATGAATACATTTTATCAGAAACATATATTCTTTCCAAGCTATACTGGTTATAAGTCGTATTTTTTCCTGTTTTAATTGTCATTACAAAATCCATTCATTCATGAGAAGAAAACTACGGAGTCCCAAAATGTAAAAAAAAATCTAGTGCGCTCAAGTTTTTGTTGTTGTTGTTTTTTTTTACTTCAAAAGTTAAAAAATATAACAATTTAACTTATATGTGAAACAGTTCTAAATCTTCACTGGACCATAATGCATATGGAAATATTGGTTTGTGCATTTTTATTCTCTAAGGGCCACCTGCCATATAAATAGTTTTAGGTCAGATTAAAGAGGAATAAGAGCAATAAACTGTGACACACTGTGTAGGGATAGAATCAACTGAAACACACACACACACACACACACACACACACACACACACAAACATTCAAACACACATACACACAGTAGCCTAGCCCTGTGAAAATGTGAGAATTGTTATTAGACGGTTAGGTTGATCAGACATGCAGTAGATGAGGGATAAAAAGAAATATTGGTCAATGGACATGAGTGAGGTTTTCTCATTGAATACAAGTGTCTGAAATACCATTGACTTTATTTTAAAGAGTAAAGATCGGGACCAGGTCTGTTCACAGGTGCTACGTCACATGACCACATGGAATTATGGCAAATTTGTGATTGAGCTTCAAAGGGAGCAGGAGCAAAATCTGGGCACGCAGTGTTAGAGGAGGTTACACTTGTTAAAGGAAGATGAATGACATTGCAGACTGTATCAATAGGTTAGGCGTGGACAAACAGAGCTGATGAAAGTCCTGACTTTAAAGGGCAAGAGAGAGGGGGAGCCCATCAATAATTCAAATAACCAAATTAATACAATTATCTTGGCTGATCATCCGGTGATGTCGGCCAAAAACTGAAGAATACACATAAAATTATGTAAAAATTGTACAAAATGATGATGAAAAATACAGCCAGTGTAAGATAAAGGAACATCAAACTGTATTTGTTCATATCATTTGAAGCAAAAGAGAAGCTGGGGCCGCAGCAGCTGCAGTGCTGTCAAATGAGACCAGAAAGGTTGTGATGACTGACAACCCCTCTGAGGCAGCCAGCTGGTTTAAAATCAGCACAGGCAACGTTCTATCCAAACTTCTGCTCACCTGCTGTCCCATTCGGGATAGAGGGGGAACGTAAGAGGTATTTAAGAAGAGAGGTACATACACACACACACACACACACACACACATCGCACAGGCACATCTGAGTGCTCACAGTGGCACAGCACCATACTGCACACTTTAAACATGATGTAAGACAAACACTGTCATGACATCTGCATGAAACCAAAATAACATACACTGAAATAATTATTACCTATTTTCTAATCTTAGCAAGCAACAGATTATATAACATATTACTGCTCAAAGAACCCCAATGAAGTTATATAAACAAGCTCCATAAAGAATAAACATTTACTGACACCTAGAGGTGAATTATCAAATTACAACAACAACCCATTGTAGGGACAGTCAATTTGTCTAGTATAATTGATGCTTGTGTAGTTTATACGTATACTCTATGTATTTCTATTGACATTTACATAAAATAATGTGATGTTTAATGTCAACAATTGACAAAATTGAATCCAACTGTGATGTTTTGATTCACATTTCACAGTTAAACCTTAAGGACATCAATTATTCAAATGAATAATGTTTCATTCTCATTTGTATATTGGTCATAAATCTTTTGTCTTTCGTTATTTCTGCTTTAAACGTGATGACTTGGTGAGGAAATGAACTCTGAAGTAACTTACCCAACATCATCCATGATGCAGCCAGACCATCGATCGTCACACTTGCATTCGCCTGGTAGAGAAATAAACCATCAACAATTCTCCATCACATAAGAAGGAGGTTAAAAAAATTACTTTGAGAGAAATAAAGCAAAACATTCAATTGTGTACCGTTTAGGATCCCTCTTCTTGTCGGAAAAGATGCCAATGTTTTGTCCAAGAGACTGAGCGAGGGTTATGGCCATCTCATCTGTTTTCCCGTACTGATGAGGGAGAGAGAGAGAGAGAGAGAGAGAGGGAAGAGACAGACAGCTCAGGATATCTGATCAATTAGGAGAAGATAAATTGCATTACTAATAAAATTAAATAGTTTGATTTGTTCATTTACAGAAGCTTTACTTCTGTAAAGATGAAACTCACAGTTGAAAAACTAAAAGAAATGCACCATATTGAGATTTAGAAAAGTATTTATCTGTAACTTAAAGAGAGAAAAATAAGTCATGTCAAAGCTCCGATGAATGTTAAACTCTAACTATAAATTTGGGACTCACCTCATTGACTCCTCCTCCTTTGGTCAGGGAGCAAACTCCTCCCATATAAGATGCTCCTCCCCAGCTGCTGTGAAACCGATTCCCGCTGATAAGAAAATAAAATGTAATGTTTATATGTTAAATTAATCTCGGTCATCAAGAGACTAAAAAAAATCCTTCACAGACTTACGAGAAAAGGTGAACAGAGTCACATTTCTCCTTGATGAAGTCTTTTCGGTACTTCATGAACTCCCTCAGTGTCACCATGGGGTCGTCATCGATGTTAAACTTGTTGTCAGCTGACCACGTCTCCATGGCAACAAGCACAATGCGAGTATTAAGCTGTTCCTTGAATATCTGAAGAATGAAAGTAAATTGAATATTAAAAAGCTATATTTTAAAATATAACAAATACAGTCATCAGTGGCTGGAGGTGACCTGACGGATTTTAAAACAGACTGGCATGTCTCATCTTAATCATCATCTCCAGCTGTTTGTCATACGAGAACCAGTCAATGGTCAGTATGATCAATATGATCTCGCCAGCAGACAGCAGCACATTACAGGTGGCGAGACAAAGTCAACAAGGGTAACCGTCTGAAGGACAGAGAGGAGCAAAGTGGATGGCAAATACTATTGTTTGCTCTCATAAGATGGGGTTCTGTCCAAACAAACACAAGAGAAGTGGAAAACAGAAAAGACTCTTTCCTTAAATTAAATAAAAAACAGTCACATAACAAAGCTGACAGAGCAGAAAGCGTGTGGACAGTGATCTCTGCAGAGGTTCACTCCTACAATCTCACTCTCATCTTGACATGGGCGCATTCACGAGCTGTCAAAGCCAAAGTTTGTGCCACTGCACGGTACAGTAGCCTGTCTAAGCATCAGATTTTTTTTTCAATGTAACAAAGTTAATGAAATTATATAAACATTCATCTTTATAAAAACCCTGAGGGTCATTAAACAACCATTGCTCCTGAAGTTGTTCTTCATTGTGTCCAGACAAACAGAAGCTCCGTCTTTTCACAATAACAGAAAAAAAATGTTGCCTCCTTTTCCTAAATGTAAAAGGATGGATGCCACAAAACATGTCCTCCCTGGGTTTTTACACTGCAAACCAAAGTGAGCTTTAAAATCAACACTTTACCTCTTAAACAACTGAGCCGATTAGATGCATGATTATTACATGCTTCAGAAGCAGCTACAAAGTGATCTCGAGTTAGAAGTGTTTTTTTTAACTTCATATGTAAATCTAATAAAGAGGATTTTCCATTTCCCCTTTAATTTCCATTGTTTAGAAGTGTTTGACAGATTGAGTGTTTTAAGATCTTCAACTGAAGCTGAATGAGCACTGCATCTATCATTTTCAAAGGTCAGAGATGTTTCCTGTTCCCCATACTGAGCGCTGACTGATTTTAAAAATGACAATAACAGTGAAAAGTTAAAATAACTTTCATCTGTAGAACTGTCTTCTCTTAATATTGTATGTATCTGTCTGACTGTAGCTTCTTAGCAATATTTCTATTATTATCCTATCTGATGCCACTGTGAATGTGGCCTCACTGACGTGGCCATTTGCCATACACCAAGAAAAAGCGTCAATTCTATACTCGTACATGGAAATCAATGTGTACTTCCCAAATAGCGTCTGCTTCATACGATCCTCTTCAAGGACATGGCAAAAAGCACGAACATTCTTCAGCTTCTCAAGCCTATCAGTTTACAGACGTGACCCTGAAGCAGGTCAGGTTTCAGTAGCACAGCACACAGATGTGGCTTGATGAAACACAGACATATCTGCCTCAGTGCTGTTGAAATGCCACTGCTGTTTCAGTGAAAACTCTTTTGACAGGCTGGTTAATAGCTGTGTGCAGCATATTATGAGCCATAGGAGGTTTTAACCGCAGAGTGTGGTTGGTTAGCAGAAAACAGTGCAATGTGCAGCTCCAATACCTGGGAGTGATTGTGGTAAGCTTTCCAAGAAGAGGATCAATACAATTCTTACCATGTCAGCCATATTGACCACTGACTTAGCATAGTTATTCGTGTGCCCAACGGAAAGCCGATGCTTCTTGTACTGAAGAGAGAGAGAGAGAGAGAGAGAGAGAGAGAGAGAGAGAGAGAGAGAGAGAGAGAGAGAATGAGAGAGAGAGAGAGAGAGAAAAGGGATGGAGAGGAAACAAACAATAGTGTTAGTCACAATCTGGTACAAATTCATTTCAAGCCTTTTAAATTTCTAAAAGGAGCAGGTGTCTGCACATTTGCTTTGCTCCAAATATCAGCTTTATTGTGCACTTAACAATCTCAGGCACAGGAGATTTAAGGTCAGGGCTAGTTGGATGAATACTGTCTGTTCAATGTACAATAAAGGGAGTGCCTCAAAGAGTGCAAGCACTTATTTCATTTTAAAGTATTGACTGACCACCCAGCATCCTGTTCCCACGTTCATATCAACCTAAAGGTAAAAACATGTGATTATATTGTTTGAGTGTCTGTAAATGATGCTCATTCCATTTGGGCTTAAATGACGAGACATCAACAACAACCAGAAAGTCCATTTCCAAACACTTCACAAGGAAACGTTTTCAAGCAATTCAAATAACATAACGAAAATGTAAAATGCTGACATTCACTATTTTAGCTGTGATGATTTTTCTATACATCGCTCAAACTCAAGACATTATGTTCAGAAAGCCGCCATGAATCAGGATTCTTTCATTTTCCAAACTGATGACAGGATGTAGGGAAATACAACAAAAAAATGTCTAATTAAATCCTGACATGGTGAAACTTTAGGTACAAATGCACAGTAGTACCGATACATCTTTGTCAAGGAATGCTAATTTCATAGCAATTCAATTGTATTAAATAAGGCTGACAAAGGTAACAAACACACACACACACTTATTTTTATTTTATTTTTAAGTAATTATTCAGTCTTAAGTGCATATCCACACCATATCTATGTAGTTTGAACTTTACCATTAGATGGTCGTTGATCACCATCAGCTCTATGTATTTGGTCTCATCCTCTACACTTCTTGACTCATGGGAAACCTGAGAAGAAAGAAACACAATTTACCAGTGTGATCGTAGAAGAAGACAAACACACAAAGTTGGACTCAAGTCCCACGCGTCACGGAAAACAATAAAAAGAATAAAGAATAGAAAAATATTAACTCTGCAAAGCTAAACCAGTTTTTCTGTTTCCAAATTCCAAATAAAGATGAGAGCAGCTCTAAAGGGATAGACAGCTTCAGACAGCTGACTGTATCTGAGAAAAGACGAATGGGTTTGAAGCAGCCGCTACTCACAAGGTAAATATTTCATGAAAAAGAAGAAGACAGAAGAATGGGGAGCAGTTGTGTAAGTTTAGAAACAGTGCTCTATCTTTAGCTTTGACAGTTATGAAAACATACACACAGGGATCAGTGCACTCCCACTCCCACACACACACACAAGCATGAGTGCATCGTATGTTAAAGTCAACATGAGTCCATCAGGATCCCTTTTCTATAATGATTTTGCCTGAAGAGGTCTGAAGAGGTCATACCTGTCTCTTTTTTCTCCTGTGAACAACTTTTGACCCAGGAAAAGGAGGGCTGGGAAAAGGCGGCTCTGGAAGTTCACCTAGGAAACAGAAACATTTATCTATGATCAATATTTACATACAGTACCTTCCAAATAGTCAGACACACCTTTTATGATTAAAACGGAACAAAACTCAAAATGATTTCACTGCCTTTGATGCATATTAGTCATAATTTGAGAATTCCAATGTCTTCAGTCTATATCTTACCATTGAGGAGGTCATTTAATCCCTCTTGGCCTGCAGATTTATAGATCATGTGAATGCGGACATCCCCCTGAAAGACACAAAAACAGAAATTAAATCATAGCTGTAAAGTGTCTGATGTGTTGACTGGAGTCAGGGCTGCTGTGTTGGATATATCTGAATGGAACATGTCTTTGTTTTATTCATTATTTCTACTTCAAAACTTTAGTGACATCTGTCAAAGCAAAGGAGATGAAACATCAGACAACAACTTGACTTAAACACATAGTATCAATAAAGCTACTATGAAAAATTTACCTTTAAAAGGGTTTTTGAAAAACACGAATTCTGCAACCAAATTTATTTGGCTGCTACTGTAAATGACAGTCCATACAGACCAACATGTGTGTTTTCAATGTAGGTCTAGCCTACTGTATGTTATTTTTGTACAACTATTTCCTCTTGTGTTATTTTTCAACCTACTTTTAATTTGTATCTATGACTATTATTACTATCCCCGTGGTTTCAAAGCTTCGTGTTTTTCTCTGTATGCAGGTAATAATCATAGGGGAACAGTACTTGATCTGTGAACATGAATATCGCCCACGCATGCGTGAACCACCTGTGAGACTACACTGAGGGCGGACAGACACACTTGCTACTATTATGAGGCCACATCCTGTTTACGGCTATATCTACTGTAATTTTGTAAAAAAGTTTCTGGGTTGGTTCGTCTCCAAGCGTGTGAAGAAGTGCCATGTTACATGTGATCTAAACACGATTGAACTGCTGGAATTTAAAGGTATGTAGTCAAATTTTAAAGCATTTTTCAAGTTTCAGTCTCGGGAATTCGCGAAGCAACAGGTTGCTCAAATGCTAACATGCTAACATTTTAGCCATAAGCTAACTAGTTAGCTAACAAAAACAAGCTAATGGTATCGTTGGGAATGGGTTAGTTGGTATATTCGTAACTTAGACTCGCATCAAATAATAAACGTACATTTATTGTGAATATTTCATGAATTTGGGTTGTTGATAAATGCAGCTTTAATAAGATAATCGATGTTTTTAGACCTTCGGAGGAGCTAACGAAACGGGAAGGTAGTTTAGCTGTAACCAAGGTGAGAAACATTACGTTGCAGTAGCGGAGTCTAGCGTTATCTGGTAAGGGGTTGGATGTAATATACAATGCAAGCCCTACTGGCCCTAGCTGCTATGGTTTGCTCTCCTTTACTTTTTGAACTAAGATACATTTCATTATACAGCCCTAGGAACGTCCTCTTTACTTTGTACTGGACCTGGAATTATTAGTGAAAAAACTCGCCAGCCTAAGAAGAAGTGCATACACATACTCAGTACACCTTAAACCAACTCGGACAGGTGCCAGGATGATCTGAGCTTGTTGTTTTGCATGGATCAAAGTCCAGCTGCATTGTTTTTTCTTAGCTGAATGTGATGGAGTGTTTTGTGGCCCGAGTCTAAATTCAACAAATGCAAATATCTGAATGGATGATAGAAAATAATTCAAGACTTTCACAGAGCCTTGGTATGTCACTGCTGCATGCTGTCATTTAAAGGAACCCTAAGCAGTTCATTCAATAGCTTATTGTTTAGTCTGTACAGTCTAAGCAAAGCGCTGCAGAATGGACACTTTTCTTTGCAACATCAGGCCCCAAGTCACTCCTACTTTGTTTGCTAATAAAATGAGAGCATTGTTTCTCAGAGACAGCAGATATTGGGTCAACTATGCTGTGGTGAATAGAAATACAGGGGGGTTGCCCATAGCTAGGTCAGGCTGTGGCACAGTTAGTATACTTTAATAATAATTGGGCCATTTGAAGAAACTTATTAAACCAGGCGTTTTTCTAAATATCAGGAGTTCTGTGTGCATAATAATATTTACTGAAGTCATATTATAGGCCTTTCACGTTCGACTAAACTGACCAGTCACTTGTCTCACTTTCTGTCCTCATCTTCTCAAACAGGAACTCTCAACTTGGCCTTGGTTCCTGTAAACATCCACCATGTCGTGCCGGGATATCCATGCCACCAACGCGTTTGCCTTCATCATTGCCTTTGTGTCTGTGGGAGGGATTGCTGTGGCATCGTTAATCCCACAGTGGCGAGTAACCAGACTCATCACCTTCAATCGTAATGCCAAGAATATCAGCGTGTATGACGGGCTGTGGGCTAAATGTGTGAAACAGGATGGTTATTCAGGATGTTACTACTATGATTCAGAGGTATTTCTTAAGGAAAAAATGTTCTCTCAAGCCTTTGCTTTTTTCTTTTATGTCCTAAAACAAAAAACATGTCCTCTTGTTTTTCTAGTGGTACTCTAAAGTGGACCAGCTGGATTTAAGGCTCCTGCAGTTTTGTCTGCCGACAGGTCTGCTACTCGGCTCTCTAGCCTTGCTGCTGTGCATGTCAGGAATGTGTAAGACATGTTGCTGTTCAGAGAAGCCTGAACCGGACATCAAGACCACCAGATTCCTTGTCAACAGTGCAGGCTGTCATCTGGTTGCTGGGATGTTCTTGTTTCTGGGAGGAGCTATAGCTTTGGCACCCTCAGTCTGGTTCCTGTTCCGTACCAAGGAAATGAACATCAGATATGACAAAATTTTCTCTGATGGCTTTGCTGTGTATGTATCCATTGGCTGCTCTGGAGGACTAATGCTGGCCTCCCTGCTGATGTTCATGTGGTACTGTATGTGTAAAAAGTTGCCTTCACCTTTCTGGTTGCCACTGCCGACTATGCCCACCTCTCTGTCCACCCAGCCTCTCACTGCCAACGGATATCCTCCATCCCCAGTGTATGGTCCTCAGCCATTCCTGCCACAAACATTTCCTCCCACTGTGATCGACACCCAACCTTATATGCCCTCCCAGGGCTACTCACAAAGTGTGATAGCCCCTGCACCACCACAGGTGTACATGTCTCAGATTTCTGCTCCAGATGGGTATGGTTCAGAGGTGGGGGGAACCCAGGCCTACAGCTATGCTCCCTCACAGAGTTACGCACCATCACAGAGTTACGCACCCTCACAGAGCTACGCCCCTTCTCAGGGCTACGCATCCAGCTACGCGGGCCATCGCTATTCTTCCCGCTCTCGCATGTCTGCCATAGAAATCGACATTCCCGTCCTGACGCAGGGACAATAAGGGAAGAGAAGTGGATATCAGCATGTTCACCACTGATAAAACTAATAGAGTATGATTGATGGAAGTTTATAATATGAGAGCTATTTACAGCCCCCAGAGTGATAGCTTCAAGAATTCAGTCAGTCACTCCAGGTCTGTAAAGTGCTGATTATAGAAGATGGGATGAAGCCTGGAGCACTAATGAAGGATGAGATTTCCTTTAAAAGGAGGATCACTAAAACACTGGTGAAGCAACACTGTATTCAGCTTAGTATTGTAGAAAGAAAAAATGAAGTTATTTGCAGCCAAAAACGGAAAGAAACCTCAACCGACTATGTGGCTTATCTCAATGTTTAACTGATTGAGTACGATGGCTTAACTTGTAACCCGCCTAAGTGTCCAATGGACCAACTCCTTAGCTACAAAGTTCTTAGAATTTATAACTTCACATAAATGACCACTCTTACCTTTAGATTAAAAGAAGTGTATGCTGGCTGCAAAAAAGCTACAGAAACACTACAGCAAAATATTATTGTGTTACATTTTGTTTGTCTACATTAACTTTATACTCACGTGATAAAAATAACTGTAGTTTGTGCAAAGCTTAAACTGTGGAGGTCTTCTGGTATGAAAACTAAACACAACACTGTCTTTAGGTTAAACTTCTGAGGTTCTGATGAACAACTTCTGAATGAATCACGTTTGTTATTGTTGTACTGTCACAGTGCCCTGTGAAGAGCAGCTGTCAATGTTAATGCACTAATTATGTGAATACTGTGCCAGTTTACATTGCCTTTGTTCACTAACTTTATTAGCTTTTAATGTTATCTAACACTGACATATCACGCATATTACCATGTCATTCAAATGTTTATTTAAAAAGATGGCACTATAAAGTTTTTAAATTGTAAAATTGATGTCTAGATGCAGAGTTAGATCACTGTTTTTTTAAATGACACTATGTTACGTAATTATCAAGATGTTTAGAAATAACAGAACAGGGTTGCTGTTCTTCGGAAACTTTCTGAATAAGTGTCATTTGGTTTTACTGCAGGGTTAGTTCTTGTGATTAAGCCAAATGTAATCTCTTGCCTGTTGTTTTTTGTTGTTTCTTTGCATAATGAGCAATGATCAACTTTTATTTACTGTCTAAATAATGTCATTTTTCAAAAGGTCAGTTATAACAATGTTTTTCTACAGTCATCTTTTTGGTTTTTATTAAAACTTGATTAATAATGTTTCTTCATGTCTGCTTATGTGCTGAGCTAACAAAAAATAAACGTATATACCGCTACGTCAACAAAATCAGTTCCACATTCATTCTCTTTATACCCTCACTCAGCTAGTGAAAAACAAAGCATGTACACATTGTATTACATGACAGTGCAGTGTGCAACAGCACTCTGCTTTTCGTTGCACTTAAATAACCACAGTAAGAATATGAACTCATTGACATTTGCCCTGAACCTTGACTGGCTCTGTGGGTAAATATTGAAGTTATCACATCAACGGCTTAAGAGAGAAACCAGAGCCAATTAATAAGAGTGAGCACTCTATTAAATGAATCTGTTAGCGCTCCAGTTTTTTTGTCTTATCTTTGATGTAGTCCTTGTGGACCAGGCGTCTGGATTAACAGCCACCAGCCTAAATCGCAGCAGTCATAATTGGAGCCAACTCTGTCTTGATGTGACACTTTCATGTTGACTGAGAGTTTAGCTGCTGATTACTAATAAGAACATAATTATAAGAAGTGTGTGATATTTGCACATGCTCAGCAAAGTCCATTGTTATCAGAGCATTTTTCCCCCTAAATTAACAAGTTGTTAATCAAACATATTCTTGCCCAGCATCTTCTTTGTTCCCCACAGCACTGTTAGAAAATACACACACAGTGTATAGACTCTGCAGGGAGTGAACAGGGATGGAGATTTAGGGTCTACACACAGATGGTCTTCATATGTCATGCTACAAAGAGACAGGGGCGGAGCCTGGGTTGCCAGGGGAGATGGTACTTCAGACACCAGACTGCTGGCTCATGAATATAAAGCAGGGAGGGGTAACATGCTTTCATTCTTGCTCTCTCTTCTGCCTGTGTAAATGAACCGATCCAGGTTTGGTGACCTTGAAGTTGGCTTGAGGCCACAAGGAGACCCCTTTTGTTAATCCCGTTAGCTCCGATGCGCACTGAGTTTTTTTTATTCTAGTATTAAAAAAAATCCTAATCTTGGCACCTTTTGCAAACACCCCCTCCTCCCCCACCCAAAATCCTGCCACAACCCCCATCCAAATACCCTTCCTTCACCATATAACTCCCCCACCCCCCCTCTTTCCTCCTCTCATCTTGGTATTTTCAGGTCAGATCGCCACACAGAATCTGTGGTGAAAACTGCAAGATTGTCAATAACAACCAGTTATTGACATCACAAGATGGAAACTGTGGGAATACCGTGCACAAATGCAGAGATGCAGTAATCCCAAACCAACTGTTCAATTGTGTTATGGAAAAGCTGCAAATTGATCAGCTTTTTTTTTTTTGCCACACAAAGAACATTGAGCAATAAGCAATGTGAGTCTGTCAACAGCTGAAATGTCTCAAGAACTAAATGATAGAATTTAAAAGACAAATTAAGTAGCTTAATATATAAACCAAGCGCCAACCTCCGGGGTTGAAAAATGAAGCCAATGTGACAGTGCCAAAATCCTAAAGCTCTAGTGTCCACTTGAGTCTGGCTGCAATAGCACCACAAGTCACATTTACATACACACCCATATGAAAAGCCTGTTTTAACATGTTTACAGCCTAATAGGTCTAATTAGCTCACGTCTCGATCGAAACACACTGGTACATTTTTTGATGACCTGATTGACAGGTGGGTGGGATGTAACGGTTTGTCAAGATGCTTAAAACCCACCTCAGCTCCAGCTCTCAGCCTGTCGTAGGTTGACTGAAAGTTAGGCTGAGTCAGCATTTCCAGCATGGCGACACCCATTGATGGGACTCCAAAGACCCCTGCAGTAACGGATGGGTGACATCACTCAGGCTTCGTCCATTAATATTTACAGTCGATGGTATGAACTGGATGCTTATTATTTAAAGAGGACATATTATACCCCTTTTCCACCTTTCAAACAGTCCCCTGTGGTCTAAATGAAACAACTGTGCTGTGCTTTGGTCGAAATATAACATGAATCAAGTACCAGAGGAGGTTTGTGACCCTGTATAAACCAGGTCTCTCAGAACGCTCCGTTTGGGTGTGTGTGTCTCTTTAAATGCAATGAGCCTCCCCTGAGTTGCCCAGTAGACATCACTCCTCTGTAGCGAAAATAAAATGGCGGACCTGTGCAAAAGTTTTGCTCTAGGCTGGGGGTGGGGTCCATGGGTGGAGATACCAGGGGAGGGGAGGTTTTTTTTTTTTTTACCAGAATCACAAGTTGGGCAAATTTGAACTGAGCATGTTTCTCTGTGTTGTAAGACTTATGCAGACCACAAAACAAAGGACTGGATGGATTTATTTCACATTTTGTGGGTCCATAGACACTCAGGTTAAAATGTCACTATTTTTCCTCTACCTATCAAAACTACTGACGCTCACATAAGTCTATGTTGTATTTTGTGTAAAGTTAGTTTGCATACAAACAAAGATTCAAGAAAGCTTTATTCTATCAGGATCAGGCATAATACAAGCATTTTCCAGGGATAGCAGGTGCTAAAGTTCTCTTGAGAACAGATATCTTTGTTTGGATTTAGGACACAGAAGTCTGAGGAAGAGCATGTTGGCTCGAACGTCACTTGTCCATAAATCCATTTAAACGGGAGCTCCTTGGTGTGCAGATTTTTTTTGCTTCTTTATACCTATTTGTTTTCCTGGATCCAGCACCCACTTAGGGATGTGTGTGTCTTTTTTAGATTTTTCATTGGATTTATGACACACCATTTTCTAACCCACGTATAAATGAAATGCCTGCTTGTTTACACATTGTAACATTCTGTACATATTAGCTTTACAAATGTCATAATAATCCCCAGAAATGTGCTGCAACACTTGAAAAAGTACAAGCAAACACAAAGAGATGCAGAGATGTTTCCGCAGAGGCCCTGAGGTGCAGGGGAGTTAGAAAGGTGTTCAGAAAAACACACCAGGACTAAACATATGGTGTTTTCTGCATATGCAAGCCAGCATCACAAATCCTTAGTGCAAGTTGGCTGCACGCAAACGCTGACACTTCCACACTGAAGAAGTGCAAGATTTATCAGCCACGTAGCGGCAGGGAACATCACGTTCTTAGCTTGTGAACTTTAACTCTGCTGATCTGTGTAGCTAACACTGTAGTCTCCACAAGCATATTTACATAACATGATGAGACACTTTAAGAACCAGTTCAGCTTCAGAATGTGACGTGCTTGTTCAGAACACACTTAGCTAATGTCCTAAAACTTTTTCTGCCTTGGCGGAAAGAGGGCAGATGGATTTACCATATGGCCGACAGGAGTCATGCAGACTCTCTAGCTGAACACACGCCCAATCCTGTCATGTTTTTTTTGTCATCACTTCCAACTAGATCACGACAACTGTATAAGTAGAGCACCTCATTACATAAAGACTCATTTAAAACCTTTACTAACTGAGACCAAGTGCAATGTGGCTGTTTAAGGCCAGTGTCATGAATAACCACTCAATATTCTGGAAAGATAGAGCCCTTTCAAATGAACTTAAAGAACAACATTTCAAAAATCACTGTGTTGATACACAGGATACAAGGAGAGTGTGCACGATTTTTGCAGCACTATAAAAAATGAGAGAACCATCTGCAGACAAAGCAGACCGTCACAGAGACAAAGACCGATAGACTGAGGGTGAAACAGAGAAAGAGAAACACAGAGAGGAATCCAGGGACGTGAGGAGGCAGTCAGGAGGAACTGTCGTCGACAGGGAGCAGCATCCAGAGCTCAAAACTGACAAACTGATAGCTACCTTTGTGCTCAGGGGGAGGTCCGTCCTTTTGCATTGTCATGCAGTCAGGATCCCCACACCTCACCTGCCAACTAAGATTGCCAGAGCAATATGCTGAATGTTTTCCACTTCAGTATGAGGTTTTTTGTGTGACCCTTAACAGTATGTCTCACTGGAATAGGAAATGTGTGCAGGAGTTGATTTAAGAACCTTAACTTCAGCAAAAGTCGAAATAAAACAATGCATAAATACTGAACTTCAAGCGTAAGTACTTCAGACAAAATGTAGTTTAAATACACACCGTTAAGAGCTACATGTCAGAAAGCATCAAGAGTAAAAGTACTGATTTAATTCAAACAGTTTGAGAGTTTAATGTTGGAACTGATCAAGGAGGAATTAACTTTAACAGTAGCTACATTTTTGCGTTGTAAAATCTGAAATAAAGCATTAAAAGTAATATATATATATATATATATATATATATATATATATATATATATATATATATATATATATATATATAAAAGAAGAAGAAGAACATTTACTTTATTAATCCCACAAGGAGAAATTCAGTTTTACAATAACACACTGTTATTGAACATGCTACACACACAGGGCTGAAATACACTCACATGGACAAACATGATCACATGGACCTGCACTAATGGTGAGATGTCAGAGTGAGGGGGCTGCCCACAGCGAGCGCTCCTGAGCTGGTAGGGGGATTTGGTGTCTTGCTCAAGGACACCTCGGCAGTGCTCAGGAGGTGGACTAGCACCTCTCCAGCTACCAGACCAATTGCCAGACTTGGTCCGCACGGGGACTTGAGCCGGCGACCCTCATGGTTCCCAACCCAAGTCCCTGCAGACTGAGCTACTGCCTCCTCATAAAATGTTTCATCTTTAACTGCAGAGTATCATTTGGTAGACAAATGTTGTGAAGTATACAGAAGAAAAGTGGGAAAAATATAAATATAGCTCAACAATGTACAACTGAGGATTAACTCTGTAGCAGGAAGGACAAAGTACTCCAATCATAAAGAAAAAAGATGTTATATTAGATGAAATGTGTGACTCAGCTGGTGTGATTTTCAAAGAAGTGATGACACGGTACCAAAATTTACCACGCTATCTGTGTTCAATTTCAGGAGTTAATGTAAAATGTTGGACATGTACAGGTCACTTGAAATGTTGTCAATCTTAACCAAAATTGACGTTTTTGGGGGTATACAGTATGTGCTATGAAAAGATGTCTGTATTTTAAATGTTGGATAAGCAGATGTGGTTTGGACCAAACTTTTAAATTGTAATGCATATAAAACTAAACTAGTAGAGAATCTACTCCAATGCATTGTGCATCTTATGCCACTCTGTCTGTGTGAATGAGCAAAAAAAAGTGAACCAAGATACGATATCTCTGAAGATGAGCGCTGGCTGCAGCAGTATTCTTTGTTAAGATCTCACTCTCTCTCTGCTTGAATTATTCAGTATTTTCAGAAAACTGTGGAGAGGAATGACGAAGACAGAGGAGGAGGTGACGGAGAAGAGGCCATGGGAGTAAAGAGGAAGTGTAGCTGTGACATACGTAAAAAAATAAACATATGAGAAACAACTATGCTTGGAGCATGGTTGTTTCTCTTTCTTCCTTTATTCTGTTGTATTCTTCTTAAACATTTAACAATTATAATTGCCTTCATTCACTTCAAAATTCCGTCCCTCTTTTATTAATGCGTTTCATAAATGCAAATATCCCAATTCATACAAAGTTCAGACATTGTGTAAAATTTAAATTTAAAAATCAACATTTGACATTATTTGTGTTATTTTAATTAAATATATTTCAATGTTTTGCAAATCATCACATTTGCTTTTTATTTACATTTTACCCAACGTCTTGGGAATTGGGTTTGTTCTTACATTTTTTTGTTCAGCTCTGTGTCTCTTTTTTACTCTGTTTGTTTTTTTAGTTACCACTCCTCTTTTAAAGGCTTCTGTACATCCACTGAATGCCACTCATTACCTGTCTTTCAACCCAACACTAAACCTGTCATATGGGGATGAATCTTAAGCAGATCTGTTTGGCACAGCACCGCTATCAGCACCCATGAGTGCATAGAGACACTTCCACACAAGAGCACGCACACACACACACGGACATGAACACAGACTATAATCCTTGACCTGTCTTATCTTGTCTCCTTTCACTGATTAACACCAGACACACACTTTTTCTGGACGTTTTAATTAGAGCAGAGAGGACTCACACACACAGTATCAGCAGCTTCTTCTTTCACTCACATGCTCAAGGCCTCCTTAGAAAATCTCAGATCTGACCGATCGTTCCCACTTTAATGCCTGTAATTGTTATTATCTAATTGGCTGTAGGCTTTTCTAATGTCTGCAGGATTTGTAATCCAGCAAATCTCTCCGTCCTGAGACCTGTGTGCCACACTCAGGGCTCATTAGAAAAAGTGTTGACGACTGGGTGTGTGATCTGTAACTCATTCTGGTTTTGTCTCAGGCTCCTGTCAAGACAATAACTGACCTCTGTATAAATCTTTCAAGACCAGGAATATAATATTCTCACATATTATCTACTGTCCAAACTGTGCTGTAGCACAGTGCTTGCAGCTGCCAGGAGCTACACTGAAAGATTGTATACGATACGATACGATACCATGATACGATACCACGATACGATACAATACGATACGATACGATACGATACGATACACTTTATTGTCCCCTAGGTAATTTGCCTGGGACTCAAGTGCTGCACACATTCAACTTCCTCCACAGTAGAATCCATAAATAAATGGAAGAATAAAACAAACAAAATCCACCTGTAAACAGAAAAGCTTAAACCAGTGCAAATAAAAAAACACAACATATATTGAACAAGATCTGCATAAAACACAACATAAGAGGCAGGATAAAGAAGATAAGAAAATATTAGAAAATACAACAGCACCATGAGGCTATTGCACTACCCATGAACCCTTAAGTAACATTATTCTAAAGTTGATAGCATCTCAGCTGATACGTAGCAATTATGATTTGATCTTTTTTTTTAAACACATTAAAGCTCCTGTGAGGAACTTTTAGGTTGGCTTGATTCCGTGCCCCCTGTGGACAAAGCGATACCTAACATGTCTTTGCTGATTTTGTCTTCTACATGTGTAATTGGTTTTCTCATCCTGCTTTCACTTAATATCAGGGGAAATGTTCAAATAGGCTGTGTCTGTATTGTGCAGTAAATAGCTTCATCTTCCCCGTAGTTAATCACACACCTACCCCCCCTTAGGTTTCAGCCAAATTACAATACCGAAATAATCAATCTTGATGCTGATGGTCTCGTCTGTATTTTGAAAGTCATTAAGAGGCATCAATTTGAATTCAAGTCTGTTTCATATCCAGCTAAAAAGTCCTCACAGGAGCTTTAAGATATACACATAAAAACAGAAATATGCATTAAGGAGGCTTTGACCAATCAAAATGAAATAAAACAGAACAAAGAAAAACATTTACATATTTAATCTATTTTTAGCACCAAAAGTAGAAGTCACCAGTAGTCATACCAACCTAAAATCTATCTATCCTAATCCTAGAAATCCATTTCTGATTATTGTACTGGTTGTTTTCTTGATTCATTAATTCATCAGATTCTGTCAAAGAGGTCAGAAACAGTGTAATGTCTGTTATGATCTCAAACATACAAATTTAAATATTGAAATTGCTGGTATTGTGCCATAAAGATTTTCCCCCAAAAGTGTTGTTATAGATAAAGCAAACATGAAATGCGAGGATGGAATTATTTGTTGATTTACTTATTGATAGTAAATTTAATAGGGTTTTTAAAAAAAAGTACAGTAGTACAGTAGAATACCAGGTGATAAAGAGAAACAGTACAGTGTGATCTTCCAAAAAGAGTACATTTTCATGTAGTCTTGCAGAGTACTTACTTCGCCGCTACCCTCTCCTCCAGGCTCTATCATGTAGGTGTGATTGCCATCGAAAAAACATTCCACTGAAACAGAGAGAGAGAGAGAGAGAGGGGGGGCATTAATCAACACCCGTTGCTGTAGTTTTATTCAACACTAAATGGAATAATGCATCTGAATTCAGCTCCTCCTCTGCTATCACAGAGCGATACATTAGCCATTTCAGAGCTGTTCCAGCTGGCTTTTATTGTATTATTGCAGCATGTGTCAGAATAATGACTGTAATGCACTCCAACAAGGTGCAGTTTAGGACAGAATTCTCGTCTGTCCTGACTGCCACGTCCGGGACATGTTCGGATAAGAGGAGGATAATGTGAAACAAAAGGTCTTCCAGTCTGAGATTCAACCACACAGAATCACTTAAAGGTCACTTTAGGATTCAACCTCTGGAACAATGACTGATTGGTCAGGTTTTTTGGAAGGGTAAAAATCTTGATGATCTTCTAGCATTTTTTGAGAAATGTAATAAATGACCACACACTTTTACTCGTGTGCAGCTGACTCTAATGATCTCTTACCATGAATAAACACAAGATACTTGTGCCCCTATGAAAAGATACACACTCAGTGAACACACCCATCATCCAACTTCTGCCCCTTGTACCTTTGATTTCATTTTGCTATGCACTTTTCCTGTTTTATTTTCAAATCTCATCTCCTGTCATTTTAGTTCAGGCCTTCATGTGTTCACCAGTCCCTTGATTACCAGCATCTGTCCTCACGCCTCCCCTGCCATTGATTTCCATGTCAAACTAAAATCTATCTATCTATTAGCCAGCCAGTTCATATACTCCTTTGTTTTCCCACCGCAGTTGCTGGATTGTCTTTGTTACTCTTGTGTGTGCATCACTTTTCAAGTATTTCATAGTTTTGATATCCACAGTTTTGACTCAGCATGTTTTTTTCCGACTTGGATTTTTGCCTTTGCCCTTATGGATTTGTTTACTTTGTTGGCCTGCCATCAAGTGTATGACCTTGGTTTTTGTCAAGTAAGACCAAGCCTTTTTGCTGAACTCTATTGTGTCCTGTTCTACTGTTCTGCTTCTGGGTCTTCAACTGTTTGGTATCGTTACAACCTTATTCGCTACTGACAAGTTAACAGCGTTGCCACCTTGAACAGAGCCAGGCTCAGTTTATGCAAGCCAGCCCGGTAGTACCAAAGCCGATACTAGCTACTGCACTGAATCTTCTATACCCTGCGGACTGATGGGCAGCAAGAGCCAGGACAACACCGGGGTTGTCAAGTGGGAATGTAGAGATGTGAGCAAGAGATGCTGTGAAACAAACACGTCGTTGTGACCGTGCAATCATTTTAAAAAGTCCAAAGATCAATTTCTCATTTAGCAGTTGGGTGAAGGTCTCCTTGTCTCTGCTCGTCTATGTGTGTGCATGCGCACAAAAACAGACTTCATCTGCTAATTAACTTTATCAGAAGCTTTTAGGAGATTGGTAGGGTCAAACTGTAAAGTCACAAGGGTAAACACACACACACCAACGGCCTTTCTTTTCCAACTGTCCCTGCCTTTTTTCCTCCACTTATTACATCGTGGTCCAACACTGCACTTTGAGCAGATTATGAACACAGACAGAAAAAAAATGGTCAGAGTAACAGAGACAAAGAACGGTCATGCTTGCAAACACATTTACTAGGACTTTATCCCCAGGTCAGGAGTTAATGATTTGGTTTTCAAGGGACAGCATGCACATTTATAGTTATATTTTGGGTAGACAAGAAAAATTAAAATCATAAGAAAACAGCTTTTGTTCAGTTGAGATCAAGGATGAGAGTCTGGTTCATTTGATTTCAGTCTTTATGATCACTCTCATCACTTTTGAAGATGGATTTAAGGCATATTCTTAATTGCTAACAAGGTCAACGTAAACGTTTCTCAGTATTGATCATTTTCTAATCACATAAAGATTTGCTTAAACAGGAACCTGAGTCAACGCTTTACTGTATGCATCCATGTGATGGGTGTAGCTGAGAGCAATTCTCTCTTTACAAAAAATCATACCTTATTTAATTGCAGAGTAAAGTTAGCATGTGCATGTGTATTTGCATGTGTGTGTGTGTGTGTGTGTGTGTGTGTGTGTGTGTGTGTGTGTGTGTGTGTGTGTGTGTGTGCGCGCACGTGTGTTTGTGGGTGTGCGTGGGCGTGTGCGTGTGTGTGTGTGTGTTTGTGGGTGTGTGTGGGCGTGTGTGTGTGTGTATGGTAGTGTTTGTGTGTGTGTGTGGTAGTGTTTGTGTGTGTGTGTGTTTGTGTGTGCGTGTGTGTGCGTGTGCGTGTGTGTGGAGAGAAAGAGGACAGAGCAGGATGTATATTACGGTAAATACCTGACTCAGCATAAGGGAAATACTCTCTCTAATGTCTAACCCCCCCCTCGGCACCACAGAGCACTCCCTTAACTCCCTCCTTCCTACACGTACACACACACAAATCAGTGTTCACAGGGCATACTCTGGGTGTGTCCGCTTCATGTATTATGTCTGCTTGTGTATTTCTTTCCTTGCTTAAAAAACAAACAAGAACATTCCCCAAAACCTGAGATGTAAATTAATTTAAAAGCTGTATGACAGTAGCATTATAACATGCTTCACTCACATTTGTATGAATTCATTATCATTGAAACACATTAACCTTGATATGGTTAGACAAACTCATGCTCTACTCTGACATTATTTTGTGTTTAGTTTACACATTTGTTTTGCTGACAAACAAGTCGCCACGATCACATGAAATATGCAAAAGCTATTAAAGAGCCGCAGCTTGACTTATTAAGCAATCCTTAATACAGTAGTCAGTTCCTGATGATGAGAGTTCATTAGCTGAGTTACTCCCTGCACTGATTGACTCTTTTTGATTGATTTGTTTGTTTGTTGTTTTCTTTTTGTTTATTTCGCCTGATGAGGCATAATTGGGTTCAGAATGATTCTATAATATTAACCCTTAAAGAAACACTGATAGAAGCAAATGTATAATATACAGTATATAATATAATGTAATAATTTTCACTTCACTTCAGCATCTTTTTTGCACTACTCACCACTGCACTATTATCTTATTTAGTCTTGTACATATTAGTCTTTAATTATTTGTTTATTTTTGATATTTAATGTTTTTTACGTTTGTACAAAGAGAGCACAGTCTACCGAAGCTAAATTCCTTGTGTGTTAAACATACCTGGCCAATAAAGCTGATTCTGATTCTGATTCTGATTCTGATGTGAAAGGTTTGGTTAATTAAGACTTCATAAAGCTTCGATCTCTTCAGCATCACACCTCAGACTTCAAAAAAATGCTACAAGTAAAAAAAACAACAACAAAAGGCTGGTTATGCTACCACACACTTGTTTGTTATGTGACATTAGCAGCAGACTTCTTTAATGTGGAGTTGAAATAATCACTCTTATACATTCCTGGCTGGTAAATGTCAATGCCCCTACGAGAGAGAACAACAGAGAACATCTGTTACATAAACTGCTGAGTTGACATCATATTTGACAGGAACCTGGTAGGTCAAAGTAATTGTCTGGTTGATATATTAATTTAACTTCTCATTCATTTGTGTCCTATAAGAATATTGACTCACATGTATTTTGTGTTGAGGTATAAGGTTGTACTTGTTAAATGGGTCTTGAACAAAGTTAAAGAATCAGCAAAATCCAAAATACTGGAAACAGTCATCAGTGTGTTGCTTAAATGCTTTAAGCCATTAAATCTGACACATTAACTTGGGAGCGTCAATCGTGGTGATTGCGTCCCTTCACTCAAAGATCATGAACAAGTTTGAAAAAGAACGTTTACTAGCTCCAGAAATGTGAGGACAGCTTAAAAAGCAAAATTATTCTATGGATAAATGTCCGCTCATAAACAGAAAAAGAAAGTCTGGAGGTCCAAAGGATGACATGATGAGTCACTCAATTTATTTTAGCCTCTGTGTAGGCAGACAATGAGACTTACAAGGAGCTTTTTCTAGCCCAGTACTTGTTTGCGGATATATTTTGTGTTTCTACATTTATTGTTGTAATGTCAAGAGTGCGTACAAACTATGTAATGCAAATAGTGTGTGTGAGTCTGTGTGTGTGCTTAGGGGGATGGTTAGTTTTTTATCTCATGTTCACAGTTTGGGGAGAACACTTTTTTTGTATTTGTGTTTAAGCACCTGTGAAAAACAACTTTTATACACAAATATGTGTTATACCTTTTTGTTCACATGTGCTTTTTGTATGCAAACTTATGTTGTCCACACATAATCACATACAGTACAATATAGAATGCATTTCCCCCCTGCAGGAAGGCCACTCTCTTGTTTCTTTACACTTGAAGGATAAACACAATCACATATATACTAACTTCTGACACGCATAAACATTGTACATGTTTTCCTCCAGGCAGGTTTGTTTCTGACCCCTCTCTCTCTGACAAAGCGCTGCTTTAGAACACTAACTCTAAAAATACAAATTCCAGGAAGAGAATAAGAGAGGAAAAAAAAGAGGAGACATCTGAGCAGTACCTGTCTAGGTGAGTGATCGCCAGAGCAACAAAATTATAGAGATGCACAGAAGAGCTGACTTAAACTAATTGCATTGACCTAAAGGATAAATGAGAGCGAGGCCCTGCAGCAATATTGACAGAAAAACACACACATACTACATCAGATACACATAATATTTATACTTACTGTAATCCATGACAGGTTGAGAGCGCCACAAAGGAGTGAGGAAAATCTCTGACCTTCCCTTGATAGTAGCAGTGCTCCCTCCCTGTAAGCGAAACATAAACACACAAATAGAGATCAGACAAACACACGGCCGCCTCCTGAAATGTCTCAGAGAGCCAAATACTCCTCTAGCTGTTTCTATTACCATATTCCATCAGTAAATGATTTCAGAGTGATCAATCACACATAATTAATTTGCTAACACACACAAGTGCAAGTATGATCAAGTGAAGAAGTGTGTGTGCATGAACTGTGTGTTTATGGGTGTTTTTCAGTGGTACTGCGCACTACCATCTGTGTGTTAACTGCTCTGTGACTCCTTCTCAACTTATCACAATAGGAAGGCCACAGCATCGGCCATTTGTATAAAGACAAAAAAAAACTTTCCATATCTGTCATGACTCGTCGTCAACCACTCATTCTCTCAAACTCCATCTGTGTGTGTGTGTGTGTGTGTGTGTGTGTGTGTGTGTGTGTACTTCCTGCGAGCGTAAACACACTTTTATTTTCTACAGATGGGTATGATGTCTAAGTGTCTAAGTGCTCTGCAGGCCATCTCTTCCTGGTCCATTTCTTGCTGCCTAACAGCCATTAGGCAGGAAGCCGGTCTCCCCGAGGAAACGCAGCTTTTATCAGAGGATCAATTTCTGCTCTACGGTCTGATGCTGTGCAACAACGCAGTGCTCTGTCCACTTCTACCAACAGCTCTGTCTGTGGACTTCATCCTAATCCATGTCTGTCCAATGGGTTAGTGCGAGGTTACATGCAGGGTTTTCTTTGTGTTGTTCAATGACATGGCAAAAAGTGCGTAAAAACAACTGGCTTAAGGAATTAGCTCCCATTGTGACACAAGAGCATCAGTCAGTGAGGTCTGACCCGGTCTGACCCCGATCACAGACGTTCAAGTTCATCCAAAAAGAGTTGTTTTGGTTTTGGGTCAGTGCTCTGTGCAGGCCAGTCGATTACTTCCACTTTAAGCTCAGAAACTTTTTGCATATGTGTTTATCACAGGCACACTGTCATGTTTAAACAGGAGCACCTTTTCCTCACTGCTGCTAAAAAGTTGGCAGCACAACATGTCTAATAATTGTAGTTTTACGGCACAGGAATTTTCTACATTTTGAAAAGAAAATGTATTTACTGCCTCTCTGAAGACAGCAAATAAATCAGAGGAGAAGTCTTTGTGTTTTAAGTTTGGAGCTGGAGCCTGCTTTGCCTAGCTTAGCATATAGACTGGAAACAGCCATTCAGTCCTAGGGTTACAAAATACACCTCTATGCACCTCTAAAACTCGCAAAGTAATACATTACATCTTTTTTAAGTTTCTTGTTGTGACAAAAGAGTCGCTAGACAGCGCAGAGTCAAGCTAGAAACTGCATCAGCCAAAGAAATCAATCATATAATACCAGTTTTACATCAAACTGATATTACAATTTATTTTTTATATGGACTAAACTAAATTGATAAAATGTGTTAAATCTGTAAATGTGCTGCTAGGAGGATTAAGTTATTTTCACACAAAGTTAAAAAGTGAATCTTAAATCTTGACACTCTTATCTATCATTTCTGAATCCGATTTTTAAAGGACAAAAAGAATGACGCAATGAGCTCAGGCAGGTCTCCATGCAGCTCTGTAAATGTCTATATAATCACATCCAAGATGACCAGAAACAACAAATAAGATCAAAACACAGCTAACAGAAGAGAATGCTGGCACAAGAGGGTCAAAGTTTTGAATAAAAAGACAGATAGTTGTAGTATGAATTGTTTGTATCCATATCCAGTGTATGGTATCAGAAGAACAAGTTTGCTTAGTATACCTAACTGGAGTTAGAGAAGATGAGAGAGGGAGAGGTTGGGTAAAGAGACGTAGAGCAAGTGAGAGCTGAAGAGACGGAGAGGGCTATTTATAAGCGGAGCTGTGCTCTACTATCCCAGCGTCACTCCTCCCCCTGTCGCCCTGAACCTTCTGCTCCACTTCTCATCAAAGCGAGAAACACCCAAAACCCAGCGCTGTGGGTACATCCTCAGTGTGTGTGTGTGTGTGTGTGTGTGTGTGTGTGTGTGTGTGTGTGTGTGTGTGTGTGTGTGTGTGTGTTACTAAATTTGTCTGATCTCTGATCTCCTAAGACCTGTAGAAGAGTAATACATCATCTAATCTGGACACAACAATGCACACTAAAAAGGTGAAGTTCAGCTAGTAAACAAGTAGGACACTGTGCCCTCTGCATGTCACTGAAAGTTTGAGCACATTAGATAACTAATATGAAGACAGGTGTAACACAAATATCATGTTTTATGTTCATGAAGTAGACGTAGTGATTGTGTGTATTTGGAGATTAACGACTATGAGGATAAAAATGTTTCCCCTTCTTTACAGGGAGGAGTATGTATGGGTATCTTCTGTATGTTCATAACTACTGTACTGTAGATGTAAATACACTTTCGTAACATCTCTCTGCGTTATGGACCATTACATTGTAAACAGTGGAGATAAGAGCGAGCATAACTGGTTATTGGCGCTGGCTTTCTAATGGTAATGGTAAATGGTAATAGCTTGAGCTTGTATAGCGCTTTTCTAGTCTTTTGACTACCGGTACTCAAAGCGCTTTTACACCACAGGTCACACCTACCCATTCACACCTATTCACACACTGATGGCAGAGGCTGCTATGTAAAGTGACCATTAGAAGTAACTAATCCCAGTCATACACATTAATACACCGCCGACGAAGCACTGGGAGCAACTTGGAGTTGAGTGTCATGCCCAAGGACACATTGGACCTGTTGCTGCAGGATCTGGGGATCAAACCCCGGACTTTCAGTTTGAGAGAGGACAGACTCTAGCCGCTGATGGCAGTGTCCCCATTAGGGCTGATATACGTACTTACTCAGGCTAAATGTATCCAGTATGTTAAAATTAAAGCAGTATAAAACTTAGATTGATTTCACTTTGTTTTATACAGTTTTATTCTGATATAGTACAATCCAATCATATTGTTAAAGTATTTTTTGTATATACAGATTCAGTTCAACTTTGAGCAAGCCTATATATCAAGCGGCAACCTCCAGTGTTAAAAAATGAAGCCAATGCAGAAGTGCAAAAAACTGTGTCCTCTTGAGGCCGGATCCAAATGACTCTGAAGTCCCGTTCACTCCCCATATTAAAATGTCTGTTTTGACAGCAGAAATGAACATGGCACAAAACAAATGTGGTCTTCCTTGTTATTGTCTTTATCAGCACACACTATTCGGGGGGGTATTTTTTTTTTTTTACTCACAAACTACTTTTGGAATTATAATGAGAATATTATCTAAACATCCAGTCCCTACAAGTTTAGCATGTAAATGTGACCCTTTTACTCTTACTGGACACAGATCTTGGGTTTATATCTTCAAATAAATACATTAAATAAAAGCCTTAATGGGGCGCCGATCGCCTAGTGGTTATGACGCGTGCCCCATGTATGGAGGCAATAGTCTTCAGCACAGTGGCCGTGGGTTCGAATCCGACCTCGGCAGTTTGCTGCATGTCATCCCCCTCTCTCTCCTCCCAACATTACCCATCTCTCTTCAGCTGTCCTATCCTACAAAGGCAAAAAGGCCAAAAAATATCTTTAAAAAAAAAAAAAAGCCTTAATGATGCTGAAACTAGGTCAAAGTGTTTTAATAGAATCAGGTTCATCCTTCATATCCTTGTGGCGTACTTCTTTTTATACTCTGTGTAAACATCATTTTTACAATAACTGCATACAGTCTCTATTACAGAGAGCTGTAGCATCATATTAGCTTAAAGGGATGAAAAGAACAACTGTGCAACTCTTTAACTGTATTTGCTACATCTGTTACTTATGTACTGCATGGCCAGAGCAATGTCGGAGGCAGACTATTAGAGCAGCAGCTGTGTGATGACGGCTGACACTTTGACCTCTGTGAGCAGAGCAACAAACTGGAGCTTGTCTCATATTAACCTCTCTGGAAAGCAGCCATTAATAAAGAGAGCCTCATATTCTGTAGACTATTTAATAAACAAAGCATGAGAACAGGGCCCACAGACAGAGTTAACTGATGTTTTATCTGTAGGGTGAATTCATTCACAGAGAGATGACTTTATAAATTCTGTAATTACTAAAGAATATATCACACGATACGTGGTGTAATAATTGGATCATTCTCTGTAAAGGATATTATATCTTTCTAATCTGCTTCTTAGCTGAATAAATCCTGACCATTTTAATCCTCCTCACTTACAGTATGTAATGTAACAAGAAGCCTCAGTGGCTATCCTGTAACTCACGATTTCAGAGGATTATCACAGCAATCTTAAAATCATGTTCAAGCCACAGCTACAGTGTCAATCTGGTCCTCTGATATCTCAGATGAACAAAGACTAGGGGGCTGGATCGGCTGTGCTTTCTGTACATTGATTAACCAATAAAAGGCTTAGGGAGGGGGAGGAACCTGTAGCAGGTACAAAGAACTGCAACAGAAAAACAGAGTGGAGAACAAATCTTCAGTGGAGTCGATTCAGCTACTCTGCAGGGGTTTTTTGTTTTAAATCCGAGTTGGATGGACGTCATCCTTAACAGCAAGGCATAAGACATCTCTAGCTTACACAAACTGAATCCTGACATGTTACACTTCTGGTTCTAATGCCGGATCTGTATCTGAAATCTAACAGATGCTAGTATTGTCAAACTTGTTTCAATAAACACTCCTGTTTTCTTAACTCTGTTTCCTTAAGGATTCTCAGTATGTTAACTACACAGGTAGTTCTGGTGGACTTCAGCGAACATGGGTTATTTTTAGAGACAGGACAGTGGATAGAGTCGGATATCAGGGAGAGAAAGAGTGGGGAATGACATGCCGGAAAGGAGCCACAGGTCTGATTTGAAACTGGGCTGCCCACATGGATGACTAAAGCCTCCGTACATGGTTCGGCCCACTAACCACTACGCTACCTGCGCCCCAGCATGGATGCAATTCTGCTGTATAGAACTGCAGCAAACCATTGACTGATTAGCTGTCACCTATTGAATCAATATACAGTTCATTTGATGAACATTTTTAATGAGTAACTTTTTGAGAAAAAAACAAACAAAAAAATGTGACTGAGCTTTTTTGGTGTGCGTATTGTTTGGTTTATGTCTATGGACATTAACAGAATATCTATAATCAGCATGGCCACACCTCCAGCTCTATCTCCACTTTTACTTTATACATCAGTGGTAAGCAAACAGTTACCTTGTTTCACATCAAGCAGATGTTGGCATTGGCATTCACCTTGGAGTTCTTTTTTCTTTCAGTTCAATCACTCCCCTTTTTGCTCTGTGTTTGGTCTCCACTCACCCTCATGGTTCTGACGTTGCTAAATGCTGAACTATGGTTACTAGCGCACTAACAGAAAGGGAATCATTAAGAGTCAAACCAAATGAGCTCAGAGACGTACAAACAGTCTGTAGAGATGAGAGAACCTGTAAAGTCTTTCTATTTAGCAGCAGTTGTTCAAACCACATAATGGTTGTATTTGAACCTGGTTAAGATCTGATTGCTTTTCAAAACAAAAGACCACAACCTTTTCTAAAAGCATTTCCAAAGTGTGTTAATTTGCTTTTGTCCTCATCTACATAACCAGAAACAGACTGCAGGGTTATATCAGGGCACCACGAACACACTGTACAGCTTCCACTCTTAATGTTAAAAGTGGAGGGAAAGTGTGAGTGAACATGAGCAGAGATGATTTGCAGAATCTTACATTGGTGACGACAGTCCTCCCTTTCTCTGACAAATGCCGCTCCACGTACCCCGAAGACAGCAAATCACTGAGAAAAGAGAGGAAAGAAATAAGAGAATAAAGATTAGAACATTTGTGATTTTCAATTGAGTGTCACTCAGTTATACAAGTTTGCTTGTTTTGTTTTATTATAGGACGATTGTATTCAGTCTTGGCAGCACAAAGCTTCAGAGCATCAGCCCGGCTAATTATGACCAGCGTACCGGGACGAGGCTATTTCCAGCACACAAACTCACACAAACATAATTACACAAATCCAGCCTTCTAGCAAATGTCTGGTGTGTGTGTGTGTGTGTGTGTGTGTGTGTGTGTGTGTGTGTGTGTGTGTGTGTGTGTGTGTGTGTGTGTGTGTGTGTGTGTGTGTGTGTGTGTGTTTGTGTCTGTGATGAGTGTGTCTGTCCAAGGAAATAAGGACAAGTGAAGGTCAGTTAGGACTAAAAGAAGTGACACAGGCAGAATGGGAAGGAGGCAGGAAATAAATTGAGAGAGCAAGGAAGTGAAAGAACGGCATAAATAAGAGGAAATCAGTCTATGTGTGCTTTCTCAGCAGAGCTGGACCCAAGAATCCCAATGGAGATACACACTGCAGGGCCAATCTGAGACAGAGATGTATGAGCTATAGTGCAAAAACACACACACACACACACACACACACACACACACACACACACACACAAAAGATACACACCCAGAGCATTGCGGCAAATGACTTGGGATTTGTCCATTATTCAAACTACTCTTTAAAAAAACACAACTTAAAGTTTCAGCCTCTTACAGATGGATCTATAATCGTAGTTGGTACTAAACTTACAGCATCAAAAAGTACACAGCAGAGCATGAACAGGTTTGAAAGGGAAAAATAACTCAACACTAACAGAACAGATTTTAAAACCACGATGAGTCTAAAAGAAAAACTCAGCCTCCCCTTGAGCTTAGAAATATAATAAGCTAAAAATGTATGCATGAATCCACACCGTGAAAATGTATACATTGTAAAATAAAATATAGTATATCACAAAAGTTCACATATAGGTTGTTTGAAAGGAGAATTGAGCTTTCATGTCTGATGCCATCACATTCAGTGATTCAGGCCTGAGCCAATACTGATGTGAAGCTTTTATAAACACTCCCGAACAAGAAGAGAGCAGAACAAAACTGACAGTTCATCAGCATAACAAACTCATTTTAATCAGACTGAACTGAGTTTAGGATTAGCTGAATAAGCATCCTTGAAATACTTTCCAAAAGTTCTCAATTACCGGTTGGACTGCTGTGTTTATCAGTCAGCGTTCAGATATTAACACAAAAACTGTGCAACCGAAACAATGTGCCGTATCTGAAGAGGCCCTTCACCACGCTGAAGCAAAGAGCCATCAATCATCTCCGACTTCCTGTCAACATCCAGACAAGAGAAAGTCAGTGTGTTTAATCTTCATCTTGTGCTCTCACCAAACAGAGCAGCCACTTTTTATTGTAACATAAACAGTGTGAGGATACAGAGTTGGGAGTCAAATGTAGGTAACTGTGTGAGATTTCCTCTGCTTTAGAAGAGCAAAAGAAGCTATTTCCTCTTGTTTACAGTATTATGTGGCTTCATGATGAGCATACAGACATGAGAATGTTAAACTCTCAGCTAAAGAGCGAATAAGGTTCTGCAGGAATGTGTCCTGAAACCCAGAATGAGTTTAAATGTTGCACTTCTTACTTCCTGATCCCTCATCCTGAAATTATTTTTTGTTTGCTTTTTTATTTGGATTCAAGGTGTTAATATGTTTAGTAAAAAGTTGCTCACAGAAACCCCAGAGCTTGTCAGAAGGTTATATGTAGTTTGGCTAAACGGGGACAAGTTTGAAGATGTGATGGTTTTGATGTTGCAGTTCTGCAAACCTGGTCTTGTACATCTATAGCTTTAGATTTGACATCTTAGGACTACATTTACGCTTCAAATTCAAATTGTAAACGACGTGGTCATTAGTGAAGAATTGACTAATATTATACGCTTTGTTTTGAGAGAACTAGTGCAACCCTGCCTTTAGGTGTATCTACAAAAATATTGCTCTATTTATAATGAATCTGTTTTTGCCCACATTTTTCAAACTACATTTTCAACCTTTGATTTTCTTACGATTTTGATTAACTTGCTTGAAGATCTAAACGTCTATAATTCATTAGACTTACTCTCCAAATTACTAAAGGCTTTTTCAATAACCTACATTTCAAAAACAGCTCAATCTTTCACAAACCGACAGACTTTTGAAAGGAAAGGAAAAGTAATTCTCTGTAATGAGTCATAATGAGGCAGATGGAAGGAAAATGTTTCCTTGTGAAGGTGCGTGATGTTCTTTTTTTTTTTTAATATAAACTGAGCTTACTTTCAAGAGGTTCAAGTTTTCCAAAGATGGTGAAACGTTTCTTATTATATTATACAACTTAACCACCTGACATCAGCATGCTCACGTACGCAGGCACTGAAGGAGGAGGCTCTCTAACATGACTAATGGGCATTTTGCTACAGCAATAAAAAAAGGCTGCATGGAGAGAGCTGAGAGAGTGGAGTCGAATGGAAAGAGGGAGAGAATGGCCATCAAGGGGGGAATAATGACTGAGGGAAGGAGAGAGGCAGTTAAAGTAAAAGAGAGGGAGGCACAAGGTGTGAATACATAGCTCAGGGCCCTAAAATATTTCCCATCATGCACTGCCTTTAAGCTCCTCTGTGTAGCTGTAAAACAGGCAACCCCCATAGCACACATTTCACCCCCTCTAACGTCAGGTCACACATTACACACACATATCACATCACCTCAAACTCATAAGAAAATACTGCGAGTGTAACATGCAAACACTCTTGGGACACACGAAACATTTATCAACATTTTGCATCAAAAGCATTCCCCGTCCAAATATTCATACACTCCTGTGATGAAGACATTCGGTGTGTGCATGAGTCACTGGGTCACAGCCGCGCTGTTAGCCTTTGTTCTGCTGGGATGTGTGTTTAAGATTCAGAGCTTGTGATCTTATCCGGCTGCACGCTGAGCACAGACTGGGGGAACAAGCAAGTAGCATACTGAGGCGGCACGGCACACACACAAGCCTCTAATGGAGGACGCTGATAACAGATTTCAGCTTTAATTGTTGGGGGATTTAAATAATTTATTTGACAGACAAAGACGCAAACTCAGCCTCAACCCCAACCCCCACACTGACACACACGCACGCACAAATCTCCCCTCAAACACTTACAGCCCCCCACCACACCCTTACTCTTTCTGTTAACATGCACACTTTTAAAAACTGAGTGCCCACTTTGCCATTTTTCTCTGATATGGAAAAGAGAATTAGAAAAAAATAAATGTGACCACATCATAACAACATCCAAAAGCTTTGGTGAACAGTTTGTAAAGTCGTAACTCCAATGTCACACATACCAGTGCGGTATCTAATACCTGCAGACAAGAAGTGGGACTGAACACCCACGCCTCCATCTCATTTTCTGTCTCATTGAGTGTCTCTTACTCTCATCTCTCTGCTTACTGCTTGTCGGAATTCTCCACTTATCCTCCACAACACTGGAAGATAGTTTTTTTTGCATCCACATGCACAGTAACATCTGTGGGAGCGCTGGCGTCAAGCTGTCAATCAAAGCCTAGACGAGAATTCGGAGGTGGATCCACAGATGCTCCACTTTCAGCTTGCATCATGAAACTACCATTTACATAGTAATCAAAACCCTGTCTTGCTTTCTCCATACTTTAATTCCAGCCAGCCCATTTACACGGATGGAAAATGTTGCTTTGAAGACCTTTATTAAAAGGGTCTTAATGAAGTTTAACTGAATTGGGTGCACATAGTCCAGGTCTGTCACTCACATCAAACATCACCTGTCCCTTTAAAGCTTTTAGTTTTGAGTTGTTCAGGACAAAGACATCTGCTATGGCAACGCAGTCCGAGCTCCTGAGGTGAATCATACAAACACACACACACACACACACACACACCAAGTTTGGTCCAAAATTCCTCTCACGATCTGTGTCGCCTGGCAGCAGCATGGCACTGGGATGAAAAACAGCACCAAAAAAAGGACCAATCAGCTGGACTAATGTGTGTGTGTGTGTGTGTGTGTGTGTGTGTGTGTGTGTGTGTGTGTGTGTGTGTGCGTGCGTGCGTGCGTGCATGCGTGTGTGTGTAAATGTTAGTGGATTGGCACGAAGGTAGGGGTTCCAAGCTTTTCATCGCTTTCACACACTCCCTTCTAGCTGCTTTCAAAGACTCTTTAATACAACCCAACATGTCAAAACAAAGAAAAGGTTTTAAAAAATAATACAAGGAAGGTTTAATATGACTCAGCTCAATGTATGGATTTTTGGGCAATTTAACCCTTTAATAAAGGGCAGTAGCACACAAAGGGCTGAACATGTGTTGTGTCAGGTGCTGGTTAAGAGGATGGGGGGGCAGGGTTTGCAGAGGAAACATAAAGGGGAGAGAAGGAATAAGAGCACCAGAGGAAACATGGCTGGGAGGAGCAAGATACAAAGGTGGATAAAAGAAATAAAGATGCGAAAAAGGAGTGAAGGACAGAAAATGAGGGAGAGGCTTGGTAGAGGTTTCTCTTTGGGGAAAGATGTAGCTGCTTTCACCTGCCTTTCCACCCTCTCCCCCCGCCCGTCCCTTCCACTGAGGCCTCATTAAGGGTCTCCAGGCTATAATTCATTCACTCTCCAATCACTTATCAGACACGCAATTCCACCAACACACTCAATGGGATCCCTGGTCTTATTGCACAGGGAATACTGACGCTCAAACAAAACATATTGATGCTAACAGAGCAAAAAAAGGAAGAATGAAACCAAAAGTTTTGATATTCCTGTTCACTGCAGCCTTGGGAACATTATGCAGTTAGGTCTATAGCACGCAATATACAGGCAAATAGAGATGCATCCTGAATTATGCAGTGCATAGAGAGGCTGTGGGCACGAAGACGAACATGCAGATCTGTATCTGTTACAACATGTGGATTGTTCGTGACCTCTATAGTAACAGATACACAGTGACAGACTATTGGAGGCCTGCACGATTGGTACCAAGTTATCACGACTTGATTACTTTTCAATTGATTATGCTATTTATGCACTCACATCCATCACTGTGTTTGTGTCCGGGTATTTCTGCTCTCCATTTATCCACTGACTAAATCAGATATTGTGCAGTGGTGAAATTGTTTAATAGTTAATCCTTTGACAGTAAACCACACTTTCGATTGATTTTTATTCAGCATGACGGAGGAAAATTAGTAATCTATAATAGACAATGGTCTTTAGAGAGGCATTAGTATCTTTTCCTGCTGAGAGAACAACAGTCTCTCCCTCCTGTCCATGTCTTCAGCGACAGTCAGCTCCTGGATCTCTCTTTGTCTCCACTAATCCTCCACGCTGAGACGAGACGGCTCGACAGAAGAGAGGGGGGAAGGAAGAGAGGTGGGAGAGACAGAGGGTGAAGATATAAAGTGGTATAAAGAGATGGCAAGGAAGAACCAAAGAGCATAAAAAGGGAAGGTTGGTAAGTCAGTGCTTTACATACAGTACAGCAAATGCTACAAACACTTACCCTTCCCTTAAAGGTTTACATTTTAAGAAACACTCGCAGCATGGCTTTGAGAATGAGCCACTTTTTCTCAGAGTATAATAACTAAAAAAAAAAGGATAGCCATTAAAAAAATGCATGTCATCTTGGGTGAAATGCCTGGACCAGCATTGGATGGATTGCCTTAAGGTGATGTTGACCAATTGTTTTCCCTACAGGATGAGTTGTAATCACTTTGGTGAGAATCCCATGTGGTGACATTTTTAATTGTGCGATACTTTGTTTTGTGACCAAACACCATCACTATTTAAAAATGTTTCACTTCAACCTCAGCTGAACTTCCTTTAACAAATGTGAGCATGCTAGCTGTCCAAACTAAGATCCTAAAATTGGTCATATAACACCTCCTAAACATGTTGTTGGGAGCATGTTAGCATGCTGATGTTAGCATTATGCTCAAACCGCTGCTTTATAGCATCTCAGAGCGGCTAATATGGCTGTAAGCAATATTCATGTGACCAATGTGTGCATTCAAAAACAGTTTTGCAGACAATTCTTTTTCCTAAAGTTCATACGGGCTCCAAAGAGACAACATCCCAACAACATCACATCTATGTGATGGGGGACAAAGCTTACAGCACTTGTGCAAAATAATGTATTTTACACTACAGTAGAGGCTATATGATTAGGCTTAAACAATACGTTTCACCAAGCAAGCACTTTTGTTTACTGTGTAGTGAAGCTTTGTGGGATTTTTGGCCATGCATCACTTACATTACTATTGCATAATAAGATAAAAAGGTCATAAATATACTGAGGCCAAAAACAGCTCCAGTACACATACAGTCATGTTTGAGTTTATTTAAGGACAGACTTGAAAATAATGACTGTTTATGGTTTCTCAGAATTATAGTATGCATGCCTCTGAAGAGCAACGCACACACAAACATTAACTTGCTATTAACGCTAACATCCTTGCTGCTATTTGTCCTTCTAATTAACCCAACGCACCTCCGTAAAACTAATTTGTATCCACCTTCCTGTTACACACCACAAACTCTGCAAAACACATTTAGACAGAGACAAACATGCACTCACTCCCTTACAAGAACACACTGCACATACACAGTTCTTGATGTGTTGTGAGCCACTTAGCAAACACAAACTGTAAAATGTTGTTTGCGAGCCATTTCCTCACACAAATATAATTCCTATAGCTCAAGTGTGCGTAAGAGTGCGCGTGTGTGATCGGTGGACACACAGATCAGAGAGAGAAGTCCTGCCTGAAGCAAGAGGGAAATCAAGGACCTGTGAGACGGAGATGAAGATGAAGAGAGAGAAGAGGGGAAAGCAGGGACTAGTTTCTTTTTAGGGTACTCCTTTCAAGTACATAACTCCCTCGAGCACACACACTAACACGCACACACAAACTATCTCACCCTATCTCCTGCTCTTACTCAACCCACCCACCAAGACTCAAGGGTGCATGAAGGACATTTTCACATCTCTCATGTCCTCCTCTCTCTCTATCCTTAACTATTTCTCTTCCCTCTCCACCTCTCTTTTTCTTCTTCTTTCTCGCTCTCTCTGTTACACACACGCTCCTCTCTCAGTGTTTTCCTCATTAAGTCCTCAGTAAATCAGATCATGCCTGTTTGCAATAAATTACAGACCTGGGAGCAGAGGAGGAGAGACACGGTGGAGGTGGAAAAGGAGGAGAAGAGTGGAGTCGGGCTGTAGCAAAGTCAGGATGCAGGGGCGAGACATGGGTGGATGATATATAATCCTGGGATGGGATATGAGAGGGTGTCAAATAAATCACGTGTGGATGTAAGTCTGCGTTCACATGTACTTACAAGCAAAACAAGATATAAGGACACATGCAGGACAGGAAGGCACACCAAGAACACCACAGCATCAGCAGCCACACACACACACTTTAGTGATCAAAAACCCCTCAGTGTCATGAGGTCATCATAAACATGACATCAGCTGAACAGAATATTCTTGTTCTTTTTTTCCTCTGAGAGAACAAGAGATTATTGTTGGTAAAAAACACTTTTAGAACCAGCAGTTCTTCTGCTCTGCTCAAAAACAAGTGGGAAGAGATATTTTTTCCGAAACATCTAAATCCCACTCATTTTACACAAAGACGCCGTTTGATCAATGACATTTAGAACATTTCCAGGGCTTTGATGGGTAAATAACTCTCCCAGTTTAATCATCGGTACAAAGAGGGATTAACGTGATATCCAGCTCTTTAAATGAAATAGTGAAAGTTGCAAGCATAGACGTAAAAATTAGAAAAGGAGAAGTTGTTTAATGTTAGACTAATTCAATTGCAGAACTAAAATACAGTTAGCACTCTTCACATTTTGAAGCTCATGCCATAATATTTAGATCCATCTACATTAGCAAGATGACTGCAAATACTTGTGCTACAAGTATTTTAAATTACAGCTCTATTTAAAACCAAACGTGTGTAAAAAACTATCCACAAAACCCTCGAGTGACTACGCTATGGAACACTGTTCATTTAATTTTAATATCATTAACAATACAGCCACAGCTATCAATGCAGGCGTGTGATGTAAGGGAAGACTGAAAAAGGTCATCCATCACTTCAAACTCAATTTAAAATCAACAAAAAATAAGAACAATTAAAGAAACAGAAAAAATAATTCTCCTTTATTTTCCCAGATCTCTTCATTGTCCTTCTCTTTAAGTATTGATTCTTCCTTTTTTTTCTCCATCTGGGCCTCATTGCTGTCGATCCGTTCTTGTTATCTCTAATTAAGACATCACCTCACGAGCCTCCTCTGCACCTGGGCCCAACGAGACGACACACACACTTTTTCAGGGGTCATTTAAACGACTGCAATGGTAGAAACAACCTTCTTCTGTTATCACATACAGTACATTCTTGCTCAATCCCAGGCGTACCAACACATATTCAAGCACACATTCATCAAACCAGCGAACCATGGGATGTATGATTTGCATCTTGCCTAATATATAGGCAGTATGAGGAGGTGTCCCCATGGCTGGATCAGTGTTGTATCCCCTTCAACCCCCTCCACACTAACGCTGTCATCCCTACTGCACACACACACGCACACGCACACACACACACACACACACACACACACACACACACACACACACACACGCACACGCACACGCACACACACACACACACACACACACACACATACACCCTTCACATGGATGAATAATGTATTTGCCATTGCCTGTAATTGACCCTTCAGTATTTGCATAAAGATGGAGAGCTGACACAACACAGTAGAACTAAAATAACACAGAATGTCTGACAGAGTCAACATGAGAGGTGGGAGAAGTCCTCTCCTCTTTATGTTGCAGAAGATGATCATTTCGTAACACAGGAGACTAGGTTATGAAACTCGTGTGTGTCAGTTGTTCCCACGTGTGAGTATAAAATAAGACAGATATGTCCACTCTGATCATTGTTTTTCTCACATAAACAGTCACAGAACCTTTCATACTTAACTCACAGACAAGCTGCTACCTAGAAATGTACCATTCATTAACAGCAACAAAGGAGTTTGTTAAATACATTGCAGGAATTTAATCAATAGTTATTGAGTAACAATTCAATATGATCACTGATTGAATTATATTATTTACTTATTGCTGGACCCCAATAATATCCATTTTCCTTTCTTAGAGGGCATTTTGTTTGGATTTTGAGATGGATTACATAAAGTATATTTACGTATTGTATCTTGAAGAAAGGCAACACTGTGCAAGTAATCCTTTTTTTTGGCCATTTGACACACCTTGGACAAGCCGGAAACCGGTGCAGACACACACGAGTGTTTAGACCCTTCTTTAATCTTAAAGCACCATCTATTATTCAGCAAGAGCAGGTGGAAGAGGCGGGGTGGAGGGGTAGTTGGGATAAGGCTGAATGGAGAGCGGTGAGGAGGGAGGGGCAATCAAGGGTGAAGATGTGTGTGTGTGTGTGTGTGTGTGTGTGTGTGTGTGTGTGTGTGTGTGTGTGTGTGTGTGTGTGTGTGTGTGTGTGGGTGGGTGTGGGTGTGTTTATGTGTGTGTGGGTGTGATGAAAAAGTGAAGCAACCCCCCCATCATGTGCACATTTTCAACCCACTCTGGTCCCATGAATGGTAAATTGTAGCCGGCCGCTGAGATTGAGGATGTAAGGAAGAAGACAAAGACTGCAAGGGGGAGGAAAGACCCCATGACCTACCAAGCCCCTCCCCTGACTTCCTCTAAATAAACAGTCACACTTCAGATGTGTGGCTTGTGTCATTACGGCATGTTGCCAATGAAAGGGTTAACAACTACAGCACATTCAAACATTTGACTATTATCTGCATTCAAATCATTGATTTCAAATCTTTCTTTTACAGACAAATACCTCACAGGTTTACTCCTCCTCGTGCTTGTATAGACTACCTGCATCACTGTGAACAAACTCAAACACAGTCTATTTGCATGTGGATTTAAGTTGTTCTTCTTTGATATCATGCCGTCTGCTATGTGAGGAACTCTGAAAGACAGCATTTGGACAGAGCAGTGAACTAACATAAGTATGCTAGCATGCCCATATTAGGTAGGTGAAATGATTAACCCTTGATGTGTCTTAAATGGAACACTTCCATTGTAAAGTTTCATGCAGCCCACCTTAAATTGTGCTGAGCATGAATTTGGAAAAAAGAAGTGGTTCCTAAATCCATCATTGGGATGCACTTCCTGCAACTGACAATCATAACACTGACTACTTTTTCTGCTTCTTTAAATCTGTAAGTTTCACTGTGTGGAGCATGACTGCCAGCATTGGACCAGGAATCTGTCACATGCTTCTTAATTTACTATCAATAAATTTGACCAAAAATAAGTAAAAATGAACATGTTTCAAATTCAAATTGTTCGTGTGTCCTGTTTCATCCCAGTTTAAAATGATACCAATTGGAGCAGGCGACAAATGAGAATCGTAGAAATGTCATGGGTTTCAGATATTTGGTCACAAACCAGACACAAACTTTCACTTTATGTTAAATAAAAAAGTTTGGTGATCATTGTAGGATTCATCCTCAGAGGCCCATGAACCAACATTTCCTGGCTAGTATCTATCCCTTTTGTTTAGACATACAGTATTTCAGTTTCGGTGGACTATTCTTTAGACAGTCATCCATAGATCAACATTATTAATAGTGCTAAACATTTGTAGAGCAAGCACTTACCAAGTCATTTTCCATGAATTTTTAAATCTGAAACTTAGAGCACTTGGCTAAAAATGTACACTTAAGAACAAACATGTTGTCTCAAGGTACATGTGCTTCAAATTCACAAGACATATGACTTTATAACTAAACGCCCACACTTCTATTACTCACAGTCTACGGCAAAACAACGACTTGAGGCTAAGACTCATGGAGAGAGGAGGATCATGATTATGAGACACTGCAAATCAACTGACACATATAACGCTGAAAAACACACTTTTTTTTAAGGCTCATACCAACAGTTAAACAAAACAAAAAAAGCACCGCTGCTAAATCACTCATGGATCAAAATGAGTGAACTGTGTTTTGTTACTGGGAATCAAAATACCTCCCACTCCTGCACCCACAGACACACATGAGCTGGGTTTATTTGTCTGGAGTTTGGTATATGACAAAGAGGAGAGAGGAGGGCAGTGACAGGACAAGGAGAAGGAATCTCAGTTGTACACATTGAGAGAGAGAGAGAATAGAGAGCTACTCCCACAAAAGAAAAACTGGGGCTGGAAGACAGGAAACTAAAAGGAAAGACAAAACTGCAACGTAACCTCTGCGTTACAACCATGAATTATATTTTTCATTTTTACTCATCTTTACTGTGTATTGGATTTATTTGATCAATGAATGTGTTGATCTTTATTCAAAAAGTTGATTTATTATCATCAATCAAATGTTAAAAAAAAAAGTTTTTAAAAATGCCCATTACAACCTTTAAGAGCCCAAATGTACTTGTGTTGTCCAACAAACCATCCAAGATACTAGTCAATCCTCCTATTTATTGAGCTCCATCTACCATATTAATATACATTCATAATTGTATCTTTGGCTATACATTTATTGAATTAAGTTTTAAACACCGATCTGTTTCCAGAAGCCTGATGGCAGGGGTCGTGTTGCATGTAACCTCAAATAGTCACAAACTTTAAAGAAACATTTACAACCAAAATGACATTTCTCACGGCTGAGAAGCTCCAACAAGGAATTGTCTGATCTTGTTTGATTATAAGTAAACCTGACAGTCATTATTTATTCTCTTTCTATCTGTCTGGTATTATGGTTGACAAAGATTAATTGACTGTCAAAATGGTTGCAGGGTTTTTTTTTTGCTTGACGTTTCAGTCTTGAAGGACAAAAACAGATCAACATCACACAGAACAACGCTATATTGCACTGATCTCAGTCTCTCATTTTTATTCAGTACCACACATGTCAAACTGTGGCCAAGAGGCTGGTTGATTTGAGGCTAATTCACTCTCTGCTGAGTTAAAAAAAACAACACTTCACTTAAGTGTTTGCTTTCTGACGTTATACTGGAGGAAAGTTCAGAAATTATAGAAAAGAACAACTTGGCCTACAATGTCACACAGATGAATAACGACTTTACATCAATCCACGTGCTGATGAAAGTGAGTGTGCTTGTGCTGGCGCACTGATATGTTTTTGTGTATGTGTGTGTTTGCAGATGCATATTTTATTTCCATGACTGGTTGATGCGTCAAGCAGTGAGCTGCAGGCTTTACAGAAACAAATCCCCTAAACCTGGGAATTCCTGTGATGTAACATTTCACTCAGTAGGGGAGTGACTTCCACTGTGATGAGCAGGCAGCATCACCTTATGTGCTTGCCAAGTTCACAAGCTTTCTTTTTTGATGGGCTAAAAGAAGCCCTGGTCTCAACGCATGACACGGGGAAACAGAAACCAAACCAAGGAGAGATTTTAGAAGGAAGACGCCAAATAGAGTGTTCAAAAAGCAGAGAGAAAAAGAGAAGGAGAAAATGAGGAGAGAGAGAGAGTTACTTTCCATCAGCTAAGATGTGATCAATATCAGTCTGACAGGGCAGTGCTTCGGCCTTTACCATAAATCACTTCCTATTATGATGGAACCTCTAAATCATGCACAAACACACACACAATACCTAAGTGCTGCACATACACATATCCACATAGATGCATGTACATGCATTCATATAATGGCCTGATGTAGTGCACCTCCATCAGAATGAGATATTAATGCTCAGAGGTTACCAAATAGGAGCAATGACCAGCACTAAGAGAGAAGGTAGCAGTACCACAATGACCAACATTCAGTTTACACAAACACGGGATATTAAAGTCTGTTATGTGCTAATAAGTTGACAAAAAGTGTTGTTAAGGCCACAGAGAATGACATTCGACTCCTGCTGAGATCATTTCTGAGTCCGAAAGTCAAATATATTCGACTCAACTTCTATGAAGACATCACTCCACAGACAGATATAAACACAAATAGATAGCCAAACAATAGATAGATAGCTTGCTAGCCAGACCAACAGAGAGATGGCAGGACTGATAGACAATTACCTAGCTCAAGAATCTCTGGATTCAGAGAGACAAATAGCTAACCCAAAACTTATAGTTTAGCTTGGTGGACAAACAGACAGCTAGCCAGATAGTCAGACTGACAGACAGACAGACAGACAGACAGACAGACAGACAGACAGACAGACAGACAGACAGACAGACAGACAGACAGACAGACAGACAGATAGCTAGCTAGTCTGGCTGACAGAAAGAAAGCAAAGTTAGCCTGCCAACAGACAAACAGCTCAGCTGACAGACACACAGATAATTACTAATAGCTAGCTTCTAACACAGAGGTATGTAGTCAGCCTGACTGACAGCAAGATAGCTATTAGCTAGCTAATCATACAAACAGCTATTAGCTAACAAGACAGATAGATTGCTAGATCAACATAAAGAAAAACTATAGAAGATGACAGATAGCTACTGTATAACGCTAGCTAGCAAGCCAGAGAGATAGCACAATAGCCAGACATGTAGTTGGTTGGTAGGCAGACACAGAAAGCTTTTACTGAGACAGATAGCCCAAAAAAAGATTAAATAATGTAATACTCACTGATTCAGTTCCACATCCAAGATGAATATTCTACCAAAAGCTTCAACTTGAAAGCTTGCCTGTGCCACGTGGTTTACCTAAAAAAGCAGAGAAGACAGGTTAATTACCCTTAAATAAATGCACATACATTATATATGGTCAGTTCATTAGCATATTATGATCAATTCTTGTCTACGTTGATGGATGGCTGCATCGTCTATTTTGAACACCAACAGCAGTAAGAAAAGATTGTTGTAATTTGCCATCTCGGTGTTTCTGCGTTTTGTGAGCTACAATTTTTTTGCACATCTTAGATAGACAGACAGACAGACAGACAGACAGACAGACAGACAGACAGACAGACAGACAGACAGACAGACTGACTGACTGACTGACTGACTGACTGACTGACTGACTGACTGACTGACTGACTGACTGACTGACTGACTGACTGACTGACTGACTGACTGACTGACTGACTGACTGACTGACTGACTGACAGACAGACAGACAGACAGACAGACAGACAGACAGACAGACAGACTGACTGACTGACTGACTGACTGACTGACTGACTGACTGACTGACTGACTGACTGACTGACTGACTGACTGACTGACTGACTGACTGACTGACTGACTGACTGACTGACTGACTGACAGACAGACAGACAGACAGACAGACAGACAGACAGACAGACAGACAGACAGACAGACAGACAGACAGATAGATAGATATTCAAAGCATCCAGTAGCAGTTTACAAAGACACAAAACATCTGTTACAGATAAACAAACAAAAAAGAGCTGTCCCCCCTCCCCTATATATATATTAACCCAAAACAAAGATTTAAGGAAGCCCCTACATTAGTTAAAATTAAAAAAATGTGCAATTAAAAAATAGACCTATACAAAGATATTACTTAACCCGTGCGGGGATCAAAAATATATGTGCAATTTAAACGACACCTATAAACAATTAAGGAACATCGGTAAATGAAGGTAGTGCGAAATTATAAAAACAAACTTTAAACAACAGTCAGTGCAAACATTAAAGGTGCAAAATAATAATAATATTGTCAGATATGCATTTAAGTGTCCAACTAGAGGCTGACTCTTAGGACAGCTGTGCAGATGAGGAATGAAAAAAAAAAAACATGACACTTGAAATTGTTAAAACTTAAACATGTATGTAGAAAACATAATGCAGCCTTTTGTAATTATAACTCACTGCCCATTGATTTTTATGTTTATCAGACAAATTTTGTAAAGGTAACAAAGACATAGATTAAATGAAATGCTCTCAAGCCATATTTTTGTCCTGCAGCATTGAAATACACAAAAACACAGAAATGTGCATGTGCTGTGTGTGATTGATTTGGGGATTGAATTCATTCTCAGCTCTGGGCACATATGGTGCAGGCTTTATTACACACCCTTGGGTCAATGAGATTTCCCCACATTCATTCCTGTGCAGGTGGAGGGGGAGTCCCAGAGCTGAACTCAAACACATCTCACCCTACCCTCCCCCAGACTGAGCCCAAGGGCTACCACCTTCATTACAGACCGGACACCACATGACAACGAGAGGAGGAGGGGAGTGTGTAGGTTTTTTTCCTTTTTTGTTTCCGTTTGAGGAGGTGCCTATATGTTCGCTCAAGGGCGACCTTAGCCCATGAGGTCCCAAGTGACCACAGACTCTTTTGTTTGTAGGAGTGTGTCTCTGCGTTGCCAATGAATATAAGAGATGGTAAGCATGTGTGTGGGTGTGTGTGTGTGTGAGCACATTCAAAGGGCAATCCCTTTCCATGGCACGCCTATGATGAAATCTATTTTGGCAGATTGGATCCATAATATGAGGAGGTACCAGTAATTGTGTTTAATGAAAGCACATCCCAGCTTGACTGAGCCGAGCCAGTATTCTGATGCTACCACTGATCCTTCCAACATTGATTTCTGAGTAACAGCATGCCTGACTTTCCACTCTGACTCTCAAAGTATGACACTAAGTGCTGTTCATCTGCTCGGCTGTACACACACACACACACACACACACACACACACACACACACACACACACACACACACACACACACACACACACACACACACACACACAGAAAGCAATCATACAGACCAACACGTACACACACATTCTGGCTGATTCCACTTGAAGCGTTTGTTTTTTTCACCAAAACATCAGGAGCACTTTGCTGAACTCCCTATTGCTCATTCAGTGGTGAAGCTGTTTGTGTCTGGGACTGAAAATAGGCAAAGCAACAGAATGCTATAAATAACTTCCTGTGTCACACATTTTTAGATCTACTTGACAGATTTGTTTTTAGGCTGTTGATCTAAAAAACAGCCAATAACTGATCAAACTTTGTACAAGTGACATCAAGGCTGATTGCACTATAAGTAACTCTCTGGAGAAAAAGACATTCAGAAGATCAGAAACAAAATCAAGGATAGCAATGTCTGTCTCCTCTCCCTCCTACCCAGCTCTATTCCTCACAAGCAACATTTAGCCTATTTTAAAGCTTGGTTTGAACTTTTTGACGTATTGATTTCCAATATGCAAGTTATCTTTTAAATCATTTTAGAGCTAAATAAATACATCCCCCGAGCTGTAAACTCAAGAAATACACTCACATGTATCTTGACTTGAATATGAGGGTTTAGGCTTGATATTAAATAGCTTGTGCAAATCTTCTTAAGAGTATAAAATGTTTGTCTTTTTAAAACTCTCTCGCTCTGCAGCAAATAGCCTCCTGTCTTTAAAATCCAGTTCAAAGGAAGACTATGTTGTGTGATAAACCTGTGATGGAGATGAGTATTAGCTTCAAAAGGAAGATATTAAAATCATATCTGATGGCAGATGGTTCCTGTTAGCTTGTTTACCCATCGAGCTGCAGCTCTGTCTGAGGTGTGAGAGAGACAAAGGGTTAGCGCCACCTCCCTGCTTGCTACCATCTGTAGCCCTCTCCACTCTCTGGGTCCTGAATAGGCTATCCTAACACAAGCCTTAGCCGGACAAATTAAAAACGCATGACAGGTTTGCACAATGCTAATTGACTCATCTGTTGAAATGAACCCAGCAGACATCCTGCTTCACTGAACTGAGTCAGTGAACACAATTGCAGGGATTATTATTATTATTACACAGTATCAAGCCAAATGGCTCTTAGAAAGTTTTTTGTGATGATCAATATTGTTGTTCTTGGTCTTAAGAAAACTACCTAAAGATTTGTGCATGACTTTGTTTACAATTTAGAGGATATTCATGTACAAAACATTATAAAAGCCTAACCCATGATGAGCCTGCTTATTTGCTAAGCCACCAGTGCGCTATTTTTTTATTACGGTGTTATTATTTTACCTTTTTTATTCTCATTGAGATACAAGATCTCTTTTTCAAGAGAGTCCTGGCCAAGCCATGCACATAAAAGTTTCAGACAGAGAACTAAAGACAGACAATAAACAAATATTACATCAATCCACAAATCAGAGGTGTTATGCAGAGAAACATGTGCATACAGTCTTCTAATGATCCTTTATTTTGCTTTTAAAATCTCCCAAGCCAACTAAATGCTCTAGTTTAAGATGGTTCTGCAGCTCAACACAATACTTAAGACATATTTTATAAGGATACATTTGATATGACTTTAAGTACAAAAGAGGAGTATTTAACAGTGTGTGTGTGGGGGGGAGAGAACCTGTGATTGCCCTCTGGTGGAGAGATTATGTATACATAACACTATTTCTCATTACCTTTATTGTAGTGTCTCTTTAGCTTTCATTTACAGCCTGTTCTTAATACATATCAGACGATATAAACACAAATCCCAATATATCCATGAGATGGTACTTTGAAAAACTTGTTGATAATCAGCTCAGACATGCTGGTCAAGCTCTAACAGCTATACTCCCTAGTCTCTTTCATTCATGAATACAGTGAAAAATGCTGCTTAATGGGATATGAGATATGAGCTGATGTAGGTGAGACGAACCAGCTGGGCATACAAGATGCAAGTTATCACTGAATTATTAATTATCCTGACAGCCAGATGACCATGGCTGGTGATTTCCTAAATGCACAGTGTTGACAAAGTGGACCTGAGGACTTAAAAAAAAAGACATGCTGAGTAATTGATTTAAATAAAAGACAGGATGGTCTGCTGTTGGGATATGTAAAACAATGACCCAAATAGCACGCCAAGACAGGCTAATTAGAGCAGCTTGGTTGTGCCTAAATGTTTCAGGCTTTTTCTGTTTTGTTTTTAATTCACTTAGCAGCCTATTCTTAATACCCCCGTTGAGGATGATGGCAGGGATGTACAAAACATAAACAAGTAGACACACATAGCAGTGCATGTAGACACTACCCTGTCTGAAAACACGGTGTACCTGCGTGGATCCGGAGCTGGCTCTAACCCTGGTGCTGAGCTCGTCTTCTGTGATCTGGCTGTGGTTGTGTCTGCTGTAGAGCAGGCGGAGAGGCACCGTGTCCTCCTTCCCCACGAACCTGCCTGCATCACGAAGAGCCTTCAAGCTCGACAAGGCGTCTCCTGCACAGAGACGAAAAGGAAAACATTGATTTTATAACACAAGTGATACCTTCATCACAAACAGCGCCATCTGAAATGTCGATTGCTCCCTATTTCCCTTTGATCGCAAGAACCAGCTACAAGCTACATATATTTCAGATGGAGATTATGAGGTAGACGTTGGTGTCAATAAAAAAACACAGGCCTCTTTATGAGGATTTTACGCTTTTGCGCGATAATAATTCAATTAATTGCCTATCTGAAACAGCATCAGTTACCATTTTGGGCATTGGGGCTGCTCTGGTGACCGAAGTGCATCAATCCACAGACGCACAAAAGGGAAATCCACCATCGCGGGCGCATCCTCAGCATCATCACCTTCCTCTTTCTCTCTTTTGTTGGAAATTATAAAACGATGCGGTATTCCAGGGGCAGGATCTCAGGGTCCTGCCTTCGCTAGGGGAGCTGGAAACCGGGGCTGGTTGTTTGGTTAGCGCAGTCCCGCTGGATGGGGGCCATCGGGGTCCTTGTGAGTCTGAACGCCGAGCGCGTCTGAGAGAGAAAGCGCACCGAGACCGCGCGGATCAGCAGCACGGTGGAGGCAGGGAGGAGAGGGAGGGAGAGAGAGGGAGGAAGGCAGGGATGGATGAAGGGGAGGAGAGGATTGGGAACACCTCCTTAAAACACATCAATATCCAGCAGCTCACTGCAGAAACGCCTAATGCATAAATATGAGCGAGCAGTGGAGTCGGGATGGAGGAAAGCTGCTATCCTTCCGCCGGCTGGACCAACATCCACGCCCGTTTCCTTCTACTCTCGTTTAATTTTCCTCCATGTTCAACTGCAGCAGAAGCGCCATTCCTGTCCAGTTCTGTTAAGAGTTAGTCGATCGTCTGTCAGGGATCCAAAAAGCAGACTTAATGGATTCCTGTGTGCGCGCGTGTTGTGATATTGTTTTCTCTTATGGCTGGAACAATGTTTCTCACATATCCGCTCATTTGTTACACTGTTGCCATAAAGACCAAAATAAAACATGTTTAGAAAATCACGAATATATGATTTGTTAATTTGTACAATTTATGCACCCTCAATCTGAAAATGATCCCACATGGCACTGTCAACGATCTACACAGTTGTTTATATATGTACACACCTGATGATTTGAGCAGATGTGGATTTGCCCCAGAGCCAATATTTATTTCCAGACACATGGTGCTTGTTTACTGGGGGGAGCTGATATTGCTCTGAGGCAAAAGTTCAACACATTTGTGACACAAAGTTACAGATTTTAGAGCCAGCTCATCTTTATTATGGACTGACACCAGCCAATTTACATTCAGGGAACGCTCAATTCCTTTTCTTAGAAAATCTTATGCGAGATTACTAAAACAAACATAACACATAATTACTAACTCCTACAACCAGATTTGGGGCCTTTATAGTTTGTATGTTGTCTGTGTCATCAGTTTAAAGACTTGTAAGGATAATTAAGACTTTACAATCGTTATGTAGGTCTGATCAAATTTGAAGAGTATTGTGTGTGTGTGTGTGTGTGTGTGTGTGTGTGTGTGTGTGTGTGTGTGTGTGTGTGTGTGTGTGTGTGTGTGTGTGTGTGTGTGTGTGTGTGTGTGTGTGTAAGCAGATCGACACCAGCCTCCTGAAGAAAAGAAAACAGAGTTTGGAAAATGTACTTTTATAAGGTTGGTTTTAAGGTAGGGCTGCAACTTACTAAAATAGTTCAGTCTATAAAATGTGACAATTTCCCATCACTATTTCTCAGATTCCTAAGTGACAAAATTCCTCCTTTTTTCAAACCAATAGTCTAAAACAAAAAGTCTCTTCATTTACCGCCAGGCATTAGAGAAAGCAAGAAGTATTGGTATGTTGAGCAACTGAAGACAATAAAGTCTGCAATCAGTGTTGCCTTGTCCTTTGTTGCTGTCCTTTTGCATTGGAACACATTGTTTTGTCTTTTAATGCCAACGGCAAAGACTCCCTTTTTGACAGTGCATCCATTTGACAGTGAGGAAACAAGGGCAACGGGCTAATGCACTAAACGCAGGGAGAAAAGGGTGAAGCTGAGCTAATGCATCAGAAAAGGCGCAAGAAGGCAGGTCATTAAAAGTGCACTTAGGAAGACTCCTAAAAATGTCATACATAATGCCAAGTACCACACATCCAACCTGCAGGTCATTCACATCAGTATATGTATTTCATACATACATACAATGAGTTCATTTAGACGACTGTGTAAACCATGCAAAACATCACTACTACAGCTGCCGTTACCCCTTCTTCTACTTCTTTATCTGAACAGTCAATATTCAGACCACATGCAGAGACAGTAAACTGCACTTCTGTAAAAGTTCATTGACGGAGTAACACAGAATGTTTACGTTGTTCAGAAGCTGCTGAAAATACATATGCTTGGTGACATTTGTTTTTTTCGGATCTAAAAAAAATAAAAGGTTTCCTTTCTTTTTAATATTTTGAGATGGGACTTTGGATGTACCTGCCGTTATTAGTAGGCATTAGTTTTATTTATGTACATGTTGTCACAAAGACAATTCTACGAATAAAAACGTGACCACATAAATTGGCACTAATTGAAGTTTAGAGGCTGAACTCTGCATTTTTCTAGTGTTGATGTAAATAACAGCAGCTGAATGCAAGTCAAAGCAATGACCTTTTATTGATTCTCCTAATTTGATTTCTACCCATCCCAGAGAAGATTTAGATAAAGACAAGATGTGTTATTGATATGTGATAATAAAGGCCTCTAAAAACAGTCAAAATATCACATATTGTTCATTGTAAAGAAATGTTTCTGTAATGGCAGTTTAGTTTTGAAAACATTTTTTATATATGTCCAGCCTACATTGACCGGTCTTTGTGTGAAGTTTAGAATCTAAACGGCAAAAAATATATTCAACCATTTTGCAGCACAAGTCACCCCAAAATATATGTTGCTGTTTTCTGGTTGACCTCTTTTAAGTTAAATATCTTATTCAATGCTTTAAACCACAGCAAATCAGCAGCTGCTTGACATCTAATACAAAACCTGCAACAATAGTACAGTGTGTTTACTCGCACTGTATTCAACTTGTGTTTAAAGACCAAAAAGATCTAGGTCTAGGCTTGCAGAGTCAATGCCACAGTCTGTGGTGTGGTTCTTGAAACAGAGTAGGGAAAAATCGTCTTTCCCTTAAGCTACTGGTAATTTGTTTTCCTTTGCCAAGTCCTAAAACCCGAGAAATTCCACATCCATGTTATCACTTGACTGAAAAAGATCCCAAAGTTTCAGCATGGAGTCATCAGGAATGTCATTTGGCTTTACAGGAGTGTCCAATTTCCTTCTTTTGCGTTTATAAACTCTGACCCTCCTCTTTATTTTCTGAACAGGAAAAAAGTTTTCTGTGGGAGGACTTGTTTCTTCAGAGTTGTTTTCAGTTCCTCCGTTTTGTACAGCCTCACAAAGGGAGGATTCCTGCTTCTTATCCGACTCCTCAGGATGTTTTATTACACTGAGGCTTTTTGAGGAGACTTGGTCACAACAAGCTTCATGTTTGTTCATAGAACAGACGTAAGAGGATAAGATTTTATCATCTTGAATTATTATTCGGTCCACTGGGTCAACCTGAGATACTCGAGAGGCAGCAGGGGCAGTAATCTCACCTCTAGAGGGAGCTGTTTCTGTACTGGGCCGAGAAATTTCAGCCATACCAGCTTTCTGAGTGCAAGAAGCCAATGAAGTCTGTCTGCACGGCCGTTTACGTGCAAGAGGTTTGTGCTTGGATCTGTCCGTGTGAGTGTCATAAGTCCGTCTGTCTCTCTCTTTGTGAATCAGAGGGGCAGGAGCGGACTTCATTTTTAAACTGTGTCCTGAATAAGATCCCTTGTGGCCACCATCAGTCTGTTGCTGCTCTTCGTTAATAATCTCTGAGGTATCCAGATCTCCCTCGTGCCTTAGCTCAGTTTTCCCACAAGGTCCAGGAGCAACCAGAAAAGAGGAAACACTGCACTTGGGTCTGACATGGATCAAAGAAAAGATGAGATGAGCGAAGAGATTGACAAATACATCAATGTATGTATCAAAAACAGAATAAGCAAAGACAATCACATTAACATCATCTTTTTTTTTACTAATGAACTTCTAATGATGTTGGAGATTTTACAAGAATGGGAACAAATTACCTTTTTACTTGAGGTTTGACGTGAAATAAGTTGCAGGGAAGGTTTGAAACCAGTCTGTCCACAGCTAGATATTCATCACTCTTTGAGAAAGCCTTGTGGCGGTCGCTCTGTAGATGCTTTAAAAAAAAACATGTTTTAACAGTCAGTTAAAAAAATTATAAACATTCCATTAAATAAAGCTTTTAAATTTTCAACTATTGAGCAAAATACTTTTTCTTGATACAATCAAAGTTCTCCCCTGTTTTATTCTGCCACATAATAAACTGTTCACACATTCTTCATCTGGAAAACTATGAAAAGAGAAACTCCTACATACCACAGCTGAGAACATGTATTTATTAGAAGTAGTAAAACTTTGATTGCACAGAGCATCATTTCAACTGGAATTTAATGTATTTTTCAGCAGACACCTTTTTTTTTTTTTTTTCTGATTTAATGCTAAATTATGCAAAACCTAAGATTGGCTGGTAAGGCGAGAAATTCAAAGTGTTGAAAGTTTACCAGCTGCTGATTTGTTAATTTAGAATAGTTTACAACACTTAACCAAATAACAGCAACATAATGTCCAAACTATTAGATCCATATCTAAATGACGGATTTAAAAAAAATCAATCAATGTTTCTGTAAAGTGAGCAGTGAAGAGTTTTGAATACTGAGCCACAGTGAAGCTGAGTATGAAAACTATTCATTGTCTTGGCTATAATAACTCTTCAAAAGCCCTGAAACATGTTAAAAGCTAAATATAAACCAAATAAAAATGTTTTTTTATTTAAATAAAAAGAGATTTTTGGTCTATTTAGTCTTTTATTATAAAAAGGCAATCATGTGACTCTACTTTTAGCCTATAACAATGTCATATCTTACCGTTGTGAGGTTCTCATATTTGACCAAACAGCACTCGCAGTAGCCGCTCCGCTTCTTGTCTCTGTTCTTCTTTCGGGCGTGTACCATCTCTTCACTGTGTCAACAAGAGGGCCGGGGTTACACAAATAAAACTAAGAGGAAAACAGTCTGGATTTCTGCATTCTGATAAAAGTTGAATTCAGTCTTGATGGGTAGATCTGGCAACATGAACTCAAACAGTCCAGACAAGTTCTTTTAAACCCACAGCATGTTTATATCAGATTCTGATCCAAATGTTTCAAACTGAATTGAATACATGTGTATGAAAAAAAAATAGTATATTAAATCAATGATGTGAAAAATACAGTTTTGAAATGTTGGAAAATGTTTTGAGCTAATTACATGATTTTCCACAATGTGGATTTTGTGGTTTTGGCTTCACCAGTTTATTAAATAAAAAACAAAGCACAACAGATCTGTCTTTCTGCAAAACACAGAAAGAAGGAAATGAAAATGGAAATAGTTTTACATTTCAAAAATGTCATCATTGTGACCGTGTTATATGTCTTATATTCTATGCTGTCATGATGTAAAGTTAGCAACAAACGAAGCAGAGATGCTAAAGTGTACCTGTGTCCTCGCTGTTTGTTCCCAGGAGGATTCTTGTCCTCGACACAGAAGGGACTACAGGGAGGGAGAGTCTTCAGGTTGAACTCAGGCATGTTTGGCATAGTGAGGTAGATTGGACGATAGTGCCTAAAGAAGGAAAAAGACGTACAGTCAACACATGTAAACAAGTCAAACACAACAGGGGGATGTCCTTTTTAAACCTATTCTCTCTTACCTGCTCGAGTCCTCAACCTTGATGAAGGGTTTACTGATCCTTCCTCCTGGAGAAAAAAAGACTTCTGATTTGAGCAGGTATACAAAGTCTCTAAAACAGTTTCAATACTTTTTGCCTGAAAATAAATAAATAAAAGACTGTTTGTGTGATAAAGGACAGAGGCTGGGAAAACTTGTTACAACTATTTAAATTATGTACCTTTCAATTTTAGAAAGCTGTGTTTTGCTGCTGTCTCCACTTTGGCCTATAAAGAATGACAAGGGGGGGGGGGGGAAACACTCATTGCAATATTTTTCAAAAATCTATACAAAAAAATTAGATAAAAATATAAGCAAATTTCTGAAAGGAATGCATAGAATATTACCAACCCGCAAGTGTAAACTTGTTTTTACAGCAGTGGTGGCAGGACGCTGGCCGCCGACAGTCCTTTTTCTCTTCCGAACATAGGCTAATATATCTGCAGGTGAAATGAATGTGATAATACTACATTACCTAATGGTTGGTGTAATGCTGCATAAAAACCAGTCAACCTCTTCAACATACCGTCTACGTAAAGGACTTTCACACCCCACTCCAAAGCATTTGACAGAATCTTGTTCATCTGTAACCTCTCCTACAAAACAAACGTGTGTATTAGCAAAGAAAACAAAACAGCTAATCACACTTCCTTTCTAAACTCATCAGCGTTGACTTTACAAACCTGCTCTTTCACCACTTTCTTCACCAAAGACTTCCCCCTACTTGTAACAAACTGCAAGACAAAAACAGAAAATAATTATATATATATCTTTACTTAATAGTAAAAACCACCTAAAAGGAAAATAGCACATATTAGAAGTGAGACAGAACATTTCTAAAAACATATCCGTAGAGCACAGTGTTTCCCCTGGGTTGGAGTTGTAGCAGCGGTGGTGAAATGGAACAATGTTTTAGTTGCGTGAAATTTCTTGAACATTTTTGTCATTAAAGTATTTATTAACATTTATTGGAAAAAATAATCAACCGAAAAACACCCTATTGTCATAACCCGGCTCCTGAGCAATTGCAAAAGACGAGAGGAGTCATAATTTTACCAAAGAAAATTAATAATTTATTTCATATCAAATTTTAAAAAAATTCAGCAGCAGTGGTCATATTTCAGCAGCGGTGCACCACCTAGATGCATATACCCAAGAGCGTGTCTCCGGAGCACCCAACTTTCAACTCCGTAATGTTAAAGTGGGATTTTAGTTCTGGGTGGACTTCCAAATACGAAAACCCAAATTCAAACACCCAGATCTGCTATTCCGGTCCGGCCCATTCATTTTTGGACTTGATCCTAACCCAATTCCTTACCCAAGCCATTTTTAAAAAATGGCACAAGAAAGTAGGTGCCAATCAACTCCAAATGGCCTAAAACGTGCTACTAAGTACTTTCTGGAAGAACCATTTTCAACAATAGCCCCGTTTCGACCAAAGGCCCCCAGAACTAAAAGGTTCAGGAACTCTCTTCAAGGAACTAAAAGGTTCCTGTGGCAAATGGTTGTCTGCGTTTCCACCGCTGCCTGAAGTTCTGGGCAGTTTATGCAAATCAGGCTGTATTGCTTTGCAAATGACTTCATTGATGAACAATGGAAAGAAGATGAGTGCTGTGTTTAGTGTCATTAAAGGAAAGAGGACTCTAATCAAAGTATTAGAAGAATGAACACTGGATACCTCACTCCCCTTATTTTATGATTTTGACATTTAAACTTTAGAACATCTGATTTTTTATTGTGAATACACAAGATCTGTGTAGGGATCATTTTAAAATTGTATTTCTAAAAAAATATTTGTAGTCACCAAAGTTAGAATATATTTTATTTAAATATGTTTTTTTAATGGAGAATAAAGAAAGAAAAAGTACACAAGTCCCTCATTATTTTATACAAACATAAAGTTAGATTATTTCTGTAGAAGTCAAACCAAGTTGTTTTATCTCCATGCATGAGTGAACAACTTAAAATAAACTTAAATAAAAAGTAAACAAATTTAAGAGATTAAAAAAACTAGAAAGGTTTTAAATCCAGATTAAACCTCTGACTCTTCTGTTGTTTGCTTTTCTATTCATTTTTATTTTGAGTTTAGTTAATTTGTTCTTAAAGTCATACTTAGTCTAATCTAATGGGTTTGTACCTTTTTATAATTGTAACAGTCAAACATTGATTAAAATAAAGGTAGGGTAAAAACAATGGGCTCTCAGCTGCAGTCTTTTAAACACAGTGGGTGATCTAACACCCTGCTGTGACTGACCAATCAGAGCCATTCAGCTCTGCAGGGGCTGCATGCCCTATTGTCAAAAGTCCCTGGACCTTCAGAAAGTACATAACCCCTAGCAGGGTCTTTTCTAGGGGTAAACTTCCACCCCAGAACTACATTTCTACCCTGGTAGATCTGGTGGAAACACACGTAGTTCCTCAAAAAGACCATAGTTCTGGGGGATAGTTCCTCCGGTCGAAACGGGGCTAATAACACACTTTTTTCACTTCCAATTCGCCCCATTCATTTCAGATGGGCAGACGTTTGCGCCTTTAACTCCACAACGGAAGGTCCTAGAGACTCCAAAGCACAACTTTCGACCAATCACGTTCAAGCTCTTCCCAACGTCGTAGAGTCTCGTGGGTGGTACCGTTGGAAAGGTCATGCCCCTAAATGGTATGATAGCCATTGATTCTGAGTTCATAGGACAAACCTGTCAGAAGTTATTCACGTTTTAGAGTCTTCTGTACCCCTACCGACATCCTGTTTTAGCCCTCCACCTAACCTAACCCCAACCCCACCCTTAGCCTTACCCTGTCGGGTTCTATGAGTGGGTGTAGGAGGTTAAAGTTGTAGCAGTAGTGGTGAAGTGGAACAATGTTTTAGTTGCGTGCAATTTTTTGAACATTTTTGTCATTAAAGTAATTATTAACATTTATTGGACAAAATATTAAATCGAAAACCACCCTATTGTCATAACCCGGCTTCTGGGTAATTGCAAAAGACGAGAGGAGTCATAATTTTACCAAAGAAAATGAATAATTTATTTCAAATTAAATAAAAAAAAAAAAAATCAGCAGCGGCTATTTCAGCGGCATATATGCATCTAGCAGCGGTGCACCACCGAAGCTAGATGCATATAGGGGAAACACCGGAGCATACTCACTGTGTCTGTTTGGCCCTGAGACTTGCATTTGATGCTGTCCCCATGGCTGCCAGGCCGAGGTGGGTTGGAGCGAGGGTGAGGAGAACTCTGTCCAGAGTCTGGGCTGGGGACTGGAGAGTCCTGTCTGAGGCAATGCACGTATTTAGCCTCCCTCTTGTTGGATACCAGATACTTTATTTCCTTACTAAAAAACTTCTCCACAATCTGGGTGGAAAAAAGAGAGAAAAAAAGGATAAGGATGTTGATAAAGCTATTGGGTTTCAATACCAACTGCTTGTACGTAATGCTTACACAGGAGAAATGATAGAAGTTTTAACCCAGTTTTGTCCTTACCCCTCCAAGTTCCTTGATGTCCCCTTCCAATGACTCTGCTATTCTATTAGATGGCAGATCCAGGTAAAACACTTTCCCAGCAAAAGGTTTGACTTGAGCAGGCTTGGCTTGGCCCAGTGTTGCCTTATCACCTCCAGTACCAAGGCCTTTCCCTAAAAGGCAACCACAGAAGCCACACAATGAGAGGGTGCCTAGTTGTAATCTCAGATATAGTGCTTCATTTAAACTAATTTATCAATGACGGTAAGCGATCAACTATACATGAAAACAAGGGATTACTTAAAATAATTAATGAAATCTAAAACTCAAAAATGGTCAGTAATGTATGCTGGTTGGTCAAACCCATAGACTCTAAATACCTGTTAAATACAGTCTACGGTCTAACCCTGCGTTTAACATTTAGCTAGAAAACATAAAAATAGACTTCAGTAATACACAAGCTTTTATAAAATAGTAGTTAATCATAACAATACCTTGTAAGTGGGATCCTGAATGCCTCTGGGTGCGTCTTGGCTTCATTTTATTCTCTCTCACTGATACAAACACGGAACATGTTTATTTTGGTCCCAGGAAGTCATTATCTGTAGCCTGTGTAAACAAATACATACCATCTTTACAAAGAAGCCAAACAGAAAGCAAAACGGATCCGAGTAAAACATAAAACAAAAAGTCGTGTATACAGTGAATAGTTTCGCAGTTATTGAAGTGAAACAGACGAGGACTCAAACTTCTCACCGTTAAACACAAGTTTCTGTCAGACAGCTCGGACGGTTAGCTGCTCTGCTCATCTTACGTTACACAACTTCGTAAATTCACGTTAATAAACGACACACCAGCAGTGCACGCACGTTTTTAAGCAGGAATTGGCCATTGGAAAGCGATTAAACAATGCTTTGTTGGATAAAGTAAACCTTATAAGTTACTCTTCAATGAACGCCTCTTTCCCGCTTTAAATCCAATGGTGAAGGAAGTGTAGGTTGCCATGTTTGACTGTCAACGTAAGCATGACGTCGTTTGAAAACACTAGTTCCCAAGCTTGGCTCATACCAGTTTCTTCGTTACATATGTGCTTTACTGGCAGATTTTATTCTTGAGTAGAAGTCGTTCGCATTTTATTGAAGTCAATAGAGATATTTCCATACTTTCGACAATCTTAAAAGTGATTGAGGTTTGCGGAAAGTCTTCATATCTGGCAACACCAGGAATAGGTAAACGCAGCCTTTGTGATCCAATGTGATGTTTCCACAATCCACATAAATGTACAAGCATAAAACAAAACAAAGTCATGATTTTCATAAATAAAAAAAAATCAAGAAGTCGATTCATTTGTAAAAACAGTCGCTATGTTATGTGTCAGGTTCTTGTATTAAGGATTTCGTGTAACGTAAATTCAATGAATGTGCTGTGCTGGAATCAATACTACGTAACTTTTGTTATCATGTAATGTTTCCAGTAACTGAAGTTAGCTAGCCTAACAACCCCATGTAATACACACATGTTGAAGATATGCTTTTCTTTTAAGACTGTAGCGACTGACATGCAGGCGGTAAACTTGAGAAGGATGTCTGTATTCATGAAGACTTCGTGGCGTCCATGTTGAATTAAAAGGTCGGACGTTTGCTCAAATGAAGTTAGCCGGAGTGATCACTGTCATCTGTTATCCAAGCCTGCGTTTCTCATGACGTTTAAGGATAAGGATAAGGATAAAGCTCAAAAACAGGAATATAAACAGCATCAATAGCAATAGCTCGATTTGTGAATGCAAATTCTTGTTTAAAAGAATCCTTAACAACACATTAATTATACGTTTATTGTCAAATGGTATGTTGTTTTAATAGTATGAGTGGTCAAAGTCCAGCGTCTTCAGCCAATGGTGGCATTACTCCACTCCAACAGATGGTGGCGTCCTGCTCAGGAGCCTTCCTCACGTCTTTGTTAGGTAAGATACCCAGAGTGCTGTTTCTACTTCTTTCAGCTCATCCAGCAGCTGAAAGGTGAAAGGTCAATGGTCTCTACTTTACTCTGTCCAGTCCAATTTGAAATTAAAATTAAAATCACCTTAAGTTGTTTTAACTACTGCAGTTTAATAAAATACTATTCCATTTTTGTGTGTGTGTTTTCTGTGTGATCAGGGTGGCTCTCCTGATCACACAGCGGTTATACAGTTCAGAGACGGTAGTTTGGGGTGAACCGATTATTTTGTTGGTCTGATTAACTATATTTATATACTGTATACCGGTTATTTCCATCAGTAGAGGCTCATGTTAAGTTTCTTCTTTTTTTCAGTCACTCCTTTGGATGTTGTGAAGATCAGACTGCAAGCACAGAAGAATCCCTTCCCTAAAGGTAAAATCTGTGTAAGCTTTGATGATCAAGTATGATTATTAATACAGGGAGCATTAGTTAAGCACATGTATTGTTGAATTAAAATGTCAAAGTCCATCGCCGTATTATATCAAACTAGGAATATCCTGAATCAGAAGTGATTCAATGCACTTTATTGTTCTTTTATAGGAACGTATATCACCTACTGAACTTAAAACAGCACAGATCATTTATAGAGCACATAAAAATGTACTGCTTGTTTTGAAACTTCTGGGAACAACAGGTATTTAAAAAACAAACAAAAGTAAGGGAACATTTAAAGCAAAATTGTTTTTCTGTCAAAGGGGTAAAACTGGAATAGTTTTGATAAAGATTTAAAAATATGTTCACTTAGAAAATGTTTCAAAATAAAGGGGGGAAACCAATGTGAAGATAAAATATGAGGATTATCTTTTAATTATTGGACTCATGGTTGTGTCTTCTTACTTTTTTAGTATAAAGTTCTTGTAACTTCAGTGTTCTTTTCTTTTTTGTATGACATGTTTGAAACTTTGTTCAGTTTTGTTTTGGTGTGGCTCAAACTCAGTTGTTAAACAGTTGCCTCACAGAACATGTTCTGTCAAAATGTTCGGCATAATAAGCAAAAACTTCAGCCTACGCCTTTTTCGTTCAGTTTAACCCTAAATGTATTTATTTGTATTTTTATTCATTTGTAGTTTTCATATAACTTCTATGTGTTTCCTCTGTTGTGAAATATAATTTATTCCGGCCTACATAACCTAAATTATTTCTATCATGTTTTTCAGGGAAATGCTTTGTCTACTGTAATGGACTTATGGACCACTTATGTGTGTGTGAAAATGGAAATTCCAAGGCCTGGTACAAAGCACCCGGTCACTTCAGTGGGACACTGGTAAGAATTTTCACATGGCACTATTTTCATGTTAAAATCAAATGTAAAGAAAGGCCTTTGCACACCAAGGGCGATGCAAATAAACGGCACGAGGCAAAGGCCTAGGTTTAGTTGTTTATCTTCAGTATCGTTTTTTGTGTTTGTTTACAGGATGCCTTTGTCAAGATAATTCGACATGAAGGCATAAAGTCATTATGGAGCGGTTTACCTCCAACACTGTGAGTTTAAAGACTTCTATGTTTCTTCAATGTATTTTTTGCACTCTAGTCAGTTTTAGACTCCAGCCAGCCTACTCTCCACCAAAAGCCGACTTGTTCAACTTGTCTGAGTAAATGCGGATAGTGGGAAGTTATTGAATATGTAGCTGATGCATTTATTGAGGATGTTTTTGTTCCAGATGTACCTATAAGTGGCAAATCACCTGTGGTTCTCTTCAAAGAGTGCTTAATGTTCATTCTAACAGTTCATAGAATTAGTGTTTAAAACATCTGGTTCATTAATTTTAAAGTGTTGTTTCTGTGGTTTGTTTTTATCCCCTGCCTTAAAAGTTGATGGATGTTTTGTGCATACTTTATGTATTTGCTTTTTACCAGTGTGATGGCAATCCCAGCTACAGTGATCTACTTCACGTGCTATGACCAGCTGTGTGCGGCGCTGAGGCTCCGGATGGGAGACTACACTCAGGAGGCTCCTCTTGTAGCTGGAGCCATCGCCAGAGGTGAGCTGACCACTTTAGTTATTCTGGATACTAGCATTCGCAATCAAATCGTTGTTGATACTGTTGATCATCTTCACTCAGTTATTGTGTAAAGAATGGAATATTTCTCAGAGGAGAGGAATCTCTTGTATTTTAATAAACCTGAGTTTCTGTCAAATTAATCCAATACTAGATTTCATTTGAAAACTTAGTGCGACACATTTTGTCCCTGACTAGGTTCAACAGCGTTTTTAACACTGACTAATGAGCCTTTATTAAAGAGAGTTTAAAAAAAGGTTCTGTGATAATTCATAAAATGATTCAAAACTGTTTTCTATCAAATGCTCCACTCAACTGTAAAATCATATTCAGTGACAATAAAGCTTTTGAACTCTACTTTTCTCTACATCACCTGAGTGTGTTTTCGGAGAGCTTCTCTGTGACAGGATGATTTTAGTTCTTACCCTCATCTGCAGTATGTTTGTGAGCTTCTTTTTCCTCTCTCTGTCAGTGGGTTCAGCAACAGTGATCAGCCCTCTGGAGCTGATCCGTACAAAGCTGCAGTCTCAGAAACTGTCGTACAGGGAGCTGACTGCCTGCATCCGCTCGGCCGTGGAGACAGAAGGCTGGCTGTCTCTGTGGCGGGGTCTGGGGCCCACGTTGTACAGAGACGTTCCATTCTCAGCCATGTATTGGTACAACTACGAAAAGAGCAAGCGCTGGCTGTGTGAAAAGTACAACATCAGAGAGCCAACGTTTACCATTACCTTCCTATCTGGAGCGTTGTCAGGCTCTGTAAGTGCATCTCCACACCAGTGAGCTTTTTAGCCTTTAGTTGAGGGCATTGATTATTTCATCAAAAACATCCCAATTCATAAATAGACCTCAACCTAAAAATTAATGTTGTGGTTAATACATGCGTTTCTTTCAGATTGCTTCCATCATAACTTTACCGTTTGATGTTGTCAAAACAAGAAGGCAGGTGGAACTGGGGGAGATACAAGCCAAGAACTGTAAGCATGGCATTATCTGTTTAAATAGTGTTTCACAAGATTAAAAAAAAAAAAATCCAAATTCTCAGAAAATGTATTTTCTATGTTCAAGTAAGCTGAATATATTTTAGATGTGGACAACTGAAAGACATTTAAGGATGTCATCTCAAGCTTTTTGAAATACTGATGGACATACTTATTATTATTAATATTTCATAAAACCAAACAATGTACCTTTAATAGAGAAATAGTTGACAGTAAATCCTAAATTGTGGGCTTATTTCATGTTGCTGTGCAATAAAAATTACTATAAACAATCTTCTATGCATACATGATGGCAAACTTTCCACGACTTTATTCTGATTAAACATATTAAAAGTGAAGTGCTTTGGAATGAAGTGTGAAAACGACTTTAGTACATGATTTAAACTAAACCTGCTTTGGTCAGTTAATGTTTATGGTTGTCTTTGTCTTCTCAGTGTCACATGAGGTGTCCTCCTCCACTTTCAGCGTTATGAGCAGGATTGTGGTGCAGCACGGTGTCGGGGGACTGTTTGCAGGTATATATTTTTGTGACTTTTTTTTTATATTACACTTGGGCTCGTAATCATAAACATTCTGAGAATCCTCTCAGAGAGCTCCTAACTTAGCTTAAAAAATCCTAGTAAGGATATTACAACTGTTTTGACAAAAGAATCCACGTTTCATGACAGCTCCATAAAATACCTTTTTTATCTCTGCCAATAAAAGATTAGGAAATTGTTTGTTTTTTTCCTAAAAAATCATAGCAAGGATTTTTAGCCTAGGAGTGATTTAGGAACATTCTTAGAGCAACTCTGAGCGAGGAAGAGACAGAAACTTTTATCTCAGTGAGGAGGCGTGGTTGACCCCAGAAATTAGCATCTGTGTGGTAATTTGTAAGACAAACTTTAAAAGTATATAGCCTACAAAATGTTTGAAATCACATGCCCACCTGTGCAGCTGCCTCTTCACCTGCTGATCATTACATCAGCAGATGAAGAGGCTTTAATTGGTGATTGGATGCACCTGTGGAGGTGACGACATGTAGAGAAACTCTCACAAATGTCTCACTTTGCACTGAAAAAAAGTCATAGATGGACTGAAATGTCTGCATAAATAATTTTTGTCCTTTCGGCCAAACTATAATTCAATAATAATGTTCTTCAAGTAGTGTTTGAAGAACATTTCTCCATTTTCTCCTCAGCTTGAGAAACTCTTAAGCCTGTTAGAAGTCCTCCTCACTACTCCTAACAGTTTCACACCTTAGGAGCTCTCTAAAGGGCAAAGATGCTTTGTGAATAACTTTCACCTTTACAAGGATCTAGTCTTACCTTTAAGGGGAAATGTCATGTTTCAAAGAATTTTCGTCACTGGGAGCAACTCTTAGTATTTAGGAGGCTTTGTGAACACGTCCCTTGTACTTTTAAGCGAATGACACGTCAGTGGCTCTTACCTGTTTCCTCCCTGCCAGGTTTCCTCCCCAGGCTGATCAAAGTGGCTCCAGCCTGCGCCATCATGATCAGCTCGTATGAGTTCGGAAAAGCCTTCTTCCGCAAACAAAACCAGGAGAGGATGCTCAAGCCACTGCAGACCAGCAACACCTGAGAGTTCACCGGTCACGTGTCTCCACATCAACCACCACTATAACTACACCAGGGAGGGAAAGGCTCATGTTGCCAAATAAGAAAGAGAAGCAGAAATGGAAGTGAACAAAATAATGACCCTCTTGATCCATTACTGCATAAAAAATATATTATAGGTGACACAGATTTAAAAGAAAAGCTTTATTATATTTTGTAATTTAATATTCTATGGTATTATTTCAACGCTATAGATCCTGTTCACATGATTGTAAAGAACTTTATTTTATTCACCAGTGTTCAAATCATACTTAATGCATTTAATAACCAGTAGATGGCAGCCATCCTTTTATATCTTTTTCTCGCCCTTTGATAATGTGCATTGTGCCTGAAGTCCTTACCTCACATATGAAAGACAAAACTCTCATTTTACTCCTGCGTGTGTCACTCCTGAGGGAGTGTGTCGCCCTTGCACCAAAATGGAATCTCTGCTTTTAGCACTTTCACTCCTATCCTCTGTAACCTGTGATCGGTGTGATGGGAAGGAAAAAAAAAATGCACAAAAGCTAATGTTGCGCCATTACAGTGGGAGTTGAAATCTATGAGCCTTCCCAGTATGACAAGAAACTGTGACACGTGTAAACTTAAAAGGTTCAATGTACTTACAATACTTTCTTTTGGAATCATTTTAATCTGCTGATTTACACAAGCTGTATCCACACACCTGTTTATTGTCAACAAGAAAGTCAAACGTCTTTATTAAATTTTCACTGTTTAAATAAAATGGAGTTTATTTAAAACGAAGCATATAAAAGCAAAGAAATCAAACATATACTGCATGGCTGTGCAAATGACTGCTGCGATGAGCTAAAGGCAAACTCATGACTTCAGTGCTGAGGTACACGGCTAGTCACCAATAATAACAAATCACATTAAACGGATATTCTGCTATGACACTTCCTTATTGCAAAGATAACCGTTGTAAGATATCCTTGAACACGTCCTAACACAGATCATTTGTTAATTATCTATTTGTGGTAACTAGCCATTGAAATACTGCATTTTGAATCTTGAAAGGGTTTAACACCAGTCTGTCTGATAAAGCTGAACATTCAAATTAACCCAGACTGAAGAGGTCAATATTAGTCTATGTGATCATTACCTGAGAATGAAACCATTTGATACTGTATCATAAACACTGGCAACATAACGGTAATAAAAACAGAAACAGAACATTTACACCTGAACAAATGTGAGATAGCATGTGATGAAAGTTGGAAAATATGGTCACCGTCGTAAATCAAAGAAAGAGCTTGATGGAAAAACAAGAATTCATAGGCAGCAGTATCAGCAGCACAGAATAATAAATACCCAGTCAACTGGAGGAAATGATTTGAAGTGACAAGAGACTTGACGATTAAAGTGTTTTGTTTTTCTCCTAAACTTTATCTGACCTTCAAGAGTATATTCAGCATGCTAAGATCTCTTTGAAGAACCCTTTTTTAAGAAAGAGAGAGGGGTGAAAAAATGAACGCATCACTGTCTTCAAATTGTCAAGTGTAAAGTGACGTGATAATTCTTACACCAAAAAACAGACCAATAAAAAAATGGAGATGAAGCTATAATCCCATTGCGACATGTGACATTATTCAGTCGCATGGAGCTGGTGCTGAGATTTAACACAATAAAAAAAAACATGCTGAATCATACTCTCAGCAAGAACACCTGTCTTCCATCTGCTGAAGCTCTGGGCTCCACATCAAAACATAAACGTCTCCACACTGCAAAACAAAATCCCCTACATTAAGAAAGTTCCTGGATTGTTTGGGCCCGGGTATGGTCTGTTTTATGAGTCTTTTGTTAGCTATGAAGGAGTGATGTCAGGGCTGTAGATCTCTGCTGAAGGACTGGCCAAACACTCGTTGGACTTCAGGGTGGCCAGAGACTTGTAGCTGGCGACTGAGGTCAGGGAGCCGCACAGACCTCTTAAAGATGGAGTTTCTTCTTTACCTGAATGAGATAACACGTTTTAAAAAAAAAGAAACAAAAAAGGCATGCCTCAGAGTGGAGAAAACAACATTCACATAAGAAAGTACCTTGTTGGGACCAGTGTGAGCTGCCGGTTGGTTGGACCTCCAGACTCAAGGAGTGTGATGGCTCGAGAGATGTCTGGGAGAGGCTCATGTCTGCAGACAGCTGCTCAAGACTGTGGAAACTCTTGCTACAAGGAAAGAGAAACATGATCACATCAGTTACAATCACAAAAGTTACTTGTGCTGAAAAAAATACTAAGTAAAACAAAAAACAATAATTTCTGTATTTAATTAATTTGTTGAAGTAATTCAAAAATCAAATGTGTCAAACACATTCACATCCCGGATGCACAACCGTGACGGATATTCTCTAAATATTTTGATTGTTTTGACAAGAGCACAGCACAAATTAACTTAATTTTGGGGCATTTTCACAAATGTCAGACTTCCTTTATTCTTAACAATGTGTCGCAGATTTATTTTTACCTGCTCCTTTTTTTTGTCAATAAAATAATCCAGCAAATATTACATAAAAACATTTTTCTTGCAAACTTGAAATCTTTTTTTTTTTCAGTGTCGTGAACACGGTGGGTTTTCTTTTAGGATTTATTAAAATAACATGAGCAACATCTGTGATCTATGTCTGTAAAAATAGCCAAGTACCGGTATATGTCCAATGAATTTTATATTTCATTATACATTGTCTTCTCTCTTTCTTCATTAGGATCTCTATTAGTTCTGCATTGCCTCTTATTTTTGTGCCTATTTTATTCTACATTTAATAATATTATGTTTAGCTGCAGCCCTTAACATAACCAAACTAAACCTGGAGTCTGGATAAACATCGACGTACTCCTCCCACTGTCCCCTTCTCTTCCTGTACAGCAGTGTATCCAAGGCAACGGCATTGGCATCCAAGGCAACAGGAGACGGCCACTGATTGGTCAGATGGGCTGTCAGCTCCTGTCTGGACCGCAAATCATTGTTCTTTAGCACCGTCCTAAATACAGATAGACAACATCAATTACTTTTGATTAAACTTTTCTTGTCCAGCAAGAAATATTTGCACAACGCAGAGACAGGTGAAGCAACACACAGAAGATCTCCTACATCTGTCACTCTTTCTTAAAAAATCTAATCCAGTACTGTGATTTTGTGGATTTTATTGTATCTCAATCTCTTCCATACTTGCATTTCACTATTTGCATTTGAAAACATCCACTGACTCATCACTCTGTCTTTGGAACGCAGCTTTGTTTCCAGAGATCGTGACACAAACCCTCTCTCGACAGACATTGCCGCCTACGTTGAATCAGTGCTCAATCTTGAGAAAGCTTGTTTTTCACCGATTGGAACCTGAAATGGAAAGACGCAGCGCTGATGCAGCTTTCTCTCTTGGCGTTTGGTTCAACAACACATAAATTACCAATGACCTGCTGCCTCCAAGTGTCGTGCTGCTCCTAAATGTCAGACTCACAGCTGGATCTGCTGCAGAGTCCCCTCCACCTTACCGTCAGCGGCCTCACATGCACTCGCTGACAAACACACAAAAAATTAGCTGCTGCTGAACTCACAGTTGGTCCTGTAGCTCTAATACGATGTACTCAAGCTGCTCCTTCTCCAGTGTGTGCGAGAGGTGCATGTCTGTTAGGCTCTGCTGAAGAGCTTTGTTGTGAGACATGGCCTCTGATAGCTGGGCCTCTCGTAGACGGACCAGCTCTTCAAGGTAACCCTGAGACACAAACACACACAAACAGAGTTTTTTGATTGCTTCCTGTCATGTCCAGACACGCATCTGATTTCTCTTTTATGGCTCAAATCAAATAAAACAACTAGAGGACTTCCACAGCATCTTCATAACAGCTGAAGTCACTCAGGGAACATTGCAGATGTTTTATATGCAAGAAGTAACATTAGGCTCAATGTGTGTTTGAGCATCTCAGTATTATACACACATCAAGTAAAATGTCACATTGGCATGTATTACCATCCAATTCATCGTACCAAAACAGCACATACACATACTCCACCACAGATAGACACACAGGTGCTACCTTCTGCTCCAGCGCCATGCGATACTTCTGCTCAAAGCGTTTGCACTTGCTGACTAGGTTGCTCTGTTCAGTGAAGATGGAGGCGGCCGTTGCTGTTTTGTCAGGGGTGCTGCTCTCGCTGCCGCTGCTGCCAAGAGTCCTCATCTCCTCCTCGTCACTGCTGATGCTGTCCGCACTGCACAGAAAGCCAGCATGTGACCTTTGTTAGTTCAAATCCTATACAGCAGTGGCATAATAAATATGCTGTAGATAGATACCCCAATAAACACAAAGTTTAACATATAACATAACCCGGTTTGACCAGTCCTGTAATACCTTTGCGTGAACTTCAGGTAAGGTGTGTAGTCGATCACAGCGGGGCAGCTACCATCCAGACCTTCTCCTTTCAGACAGAAGCTAAAGAGAAAAGACAGGATAATCAAATCAAAGCATCAGCTCTTCCTCCCTTACAGATTTACAGCAGTGTCACAATCTTTCTGTTCGGTAACTAGTGGTTATATTGGACGATCAGTGACTTAACACATTTCTTGTATCCATCCTAATCCCCTTTTTACACAACGGTGACAAATCCTTGGACTTTACACTGTTGTATTCATAATCAAATCAACAAGATCCTCGTTTCATTATTATGATGAAGATCTGATCAGCCTCAGAAATGCCAGATGAAAATGTTTGTTGCATATTGACTCTATGCTATAAGCTTGTTAAGACAGCTATACACCAGCAGTGCAACGTAGAGAGAAAGCAAGACTGAAAAAAAGTTCAGGAAGAGACAGCAGAACATGCCTGAAGTCGATGGTGTTGAGTCCGATGAGCGTGTCTGCTAACAGCCCCGCCTCCTCTCCCAGCATGATCGCTCCATCCTCATAAAACCTCCTACAGTTCACACGTGTGCACACAGTTAACACATGACACAATTCACTCTCCTCTATGGCTAGACTAAAGAATACATATTGTGTGTAAAGTTAATGCATAAAACATGCAGACCTGGTCGTTTCTAGATCCCTCAGAGCAGAGATGTATTCTGATATTCTTTTCTCCATCAGGGCCACTCTGATCCATGCTCTGCCCTGCAGAGAAATGCTGAGCTGTTAGAGGATACTTATAGGACAAGTCAAACCTTAAACAGGAAATTAGAGTCCACAGTGAGGCTAGCTGCTCTGTAAATCAACACTTAGTGCTGAATGCTAACATCTGAATGCTAACATACTCACAATGACAGTGTTAAAATGTCAATGTGTTGCTGATATTATGTACATCACGTTCCTGTCTTAGTTTAGCATACTAGCATGCTAACATTTGCACTCATGTGACTTGTCAAAGTGAATATATTTTGTTCTTACAGGATGGATATTTTCAGCTACCTTTTACTTGATTTGACTCAAAATGATTATCGTCAAGTTTCGAGGGTGCTGGTAGAAATGTCAGGGATTCACCCAGAGCCGTTAAGATTAATTATCTGAAAAGCACAAATGTATGTACCTAAGTTTGTGCCAATCCTTCCTTTAGCTATAGACATATACTTTAAGTGAAAACACAGACCTGCTAACGTTGCTAAATCATCAGGGGAGTCTGTAGGTTTGACGTGTGTGTGTGTGGGGGGGGGGGGGGACGGTTGACTGTCTAACAGATCTACTGACACTGCCTTTTTAAAAGCCACTAGCATGAAAACAATGAACTTCTGAGTGCAAATAGTCTGAAAATGTTGTGCCATTTAGAGAACCATGTAAAATGTATTATATCCCCTGGTATTCTTAGTACTTCATTCTAATTAAAGGTGCAGAGGTTGATTTATATGGATGTTTCACAACTGAAAACCCTAAAAAGCCAAAAGCATCGCTTCACAACACGTCTGTGTGTGTGTGTGTGTGTGTGTGTGTGTGTGTGTGTGTGTGTGTGTGTGTGTGTGTGTGTGTGTGTGTGTGTGTGTGTTTAAGTGAGTAACAGCAAGTCTTGTCGTTCTCTCCTGCAGCCTGATTGAAGAACAATATTTGCTCCAGTTGTTTGTTCCGTTACTCACGGGGTAAGTCTGAGTCATGTTTTACGTGTAAGTGTGTTCTTGACATTTTTTTGATAGTGCTCTTTTGAATCTTTTAAGGTGATTACACAATGAAAGCTAAATAACAAAAGCCTGAACCTGCATTATGAATGTACGTTTGTAGGTCAGAATTCTTAATGTCAATGAAACTTAGATTTCTCATATTTCTTTTACTTGTTTTGCTAAATATGACACGTTTTTATTTATTTTCAATTGTTTCGTGAAAATGTGACTCTCCTTTGTCTCTAGCATTTAAGTTGTTTTCTCCCCTGCTCTCTGATGAAATTAAATTGGAACCCAGGACAGACTTATCCTCACTTTGGCTCTCGACGATCGCACGTTCTCCATGCTCTCAATGCTTCTGATGCAGTTATGTGGGACTTTACTGCAGGCAACTTTTATGCAATCCCAGAAGCTGCGAGGACTCTCATAACCAAACCAAGTCGTCTGACCTGAGTGGAAAAAAAGAGAAAAGGCTTTTACAAGGTTGAACTTTTCTTTCACAGCTCTCAATTTTTTTTCCTTTAGATTTATGTGTTGGGCTTTCATGCCTTTATTGGAGAGACAGGACAGTGGATAGAATCGGAAATTGAAAACGACATGCCGGAAAGGAGCCACCGGCCGGACCCAAATCCGGGCTGCCCGCCCCGAGGACCACAGCCTCCGCCAATGGAGCGCATTCAAACCAATCACAAGGCCACTGGCGCCCCTCACAGCACTTAATTTAAGCGATTCACAAAGCACCTTCCTACATGTCAAACAATTGTTAGGGGAGCTTTGTTAACCAGAAATGACATTGTAGTTACGTAAATTGTGCCCCTGTTTTTGTAGCTGGGGAATGAGACCTTTAGCAGACAGGTTTGGGTTCAGTGTGTAGTTTGAGAAGACTAACAACATACTGTGTTGTATACTGAGAATATCTTCTCCCAGTGTCACAATGAGACAGATATAATGGAGGAGGTATAAAGAAGCTTATAACCACAATGTCCCACGGTTATTTTTAGCTGTTATCACCTATCACTCTCACTTCCTGACAACTCTCCTACCAACTATCAAATGAAGAGAAGAAAGATAACATTGAATTCTATTTCTAACATTGCAAATATGTGTATAGGTTGCATGTGGATGAGGAGTATTTCTTTAGTTTTTACCTTTAAGTCGGTGGCTGAGGATATGCTCCAGGATGGAAACAAAGTTAACAAACTCTGGAGACGAGTCATCTATCGTGTCAAAACAAGAGCGGTCCAGCAGAGTCTTCACTGAAAACCTAAAAAGAGAATAAAAAAGACATACTGGTTATTCAAAATAGTGTTGGAGCTCCAGCTTAAAGGGCAACTTCACAAATTTTACACGCAAAGCAGAAAACAGGGAGTCACTTATGTATAACATTTCATGTTTTCATCAGTACATTAATGCGAACATGCTCATGGTTGCATGATGGGAACTGTAGGAGGTTGACACATAGAAATCAGGATATCACAGCCTCTGCAGCTTCAGTTTTGACTCTTCTTTATTAAATATCTTTCTCTTATGACTCCCCTAGCTTTAGGGAGGAGGGTGTCCCTTTAAATGTATGAAGGATGTTTTGCCATGTTTACACTGGCAGCTAAATATCCAAACTAAAAAAACAGAACTTCTTATTCATGTCATTAATTACATGGCAAGACAAATAAACATCGTTGTAATGAGTCTCTGATTAATATCCTGTGATGAAAGGCGCAATAATGTGCTGCCCACTATGACTGTCATGTGCACTGACCGACTCTAACCTGATTACAGCTAATTAGACAGGAAGTTAATGGACAGGATTGCAAATTGTCAGTGTTGTGTGTTTGTTTTGCAAGTAGTGCCAAATTGTTTGTAGCCTAACATGAGCTACATAATCTCACGACATATCTCTTTTATCTCGTTGCGTAGCAGCACAGTGACCACAGAGTGTTGTGTTTCCTGTGAAAGAACTGATTGGGTCTCATTCCAAAAATATGTTTGTAATCTTAAATCTGGTGTATTAATTTCATTTTTTATTTCTCCCCTAGGTAGAATAAATCGCACTGATCCTCACAATTATTACTACATCACAAACAACACAGACATAAATAATTCTAACAAAAATACACACTTTAATGATTGTAAATAATTCAAAAGCAGTTGTATAAAGGTAGTTTATATTTTTGTGTTTTTTTTTCATCATGAGATTGACTCTCATGACAATGAACATAAACATACACAGTTTTAGCGTTGAAGTGTTTGAAGTCGTGAGGGGCCTGTTGCTAGGAGACTGACAACAATAACCAGTGTCTGCTTGTTTCCTTTCAAACTATGAGTGACTTATATTTTTGCTGTATTTCATCATTCTTATGAACGAGGAAGTCACTGACATCTAAGGGTGATGTGGCAACTCTTGAACTTAGAAGTTTGAACACCACAACAAATATTTACTCCCACAAACACTGTGAGCAGGACACCTCTTGAAGGCGCCAGGTTTGAAGAGGACATTTTCACATGTAGTTGAACAGTTAAAAAATCAAAGATATAAATAATCAAATTGAACTGCAATGAAATCCATCAAAGCTCTGTATGAAAACTAAATTAAACACTAGTAATCACTGATGGTGAGGGATACACCTGTGCTTCTCATGCTGTGACTAATCATCAGGAATCCTCAACAAGGTTGTAACATATACTAGACACAATTCTTTGATGAAATAATTACTTGAAATGGAAATTATTTAACTGTTTAATTTATACTGGGGCACTGGTTAAGCCTAGATGGTAGAGCATGCTCCATGTACAGAGGCTACAGGTTTTGTCGCACTAGTCACAGGTTCGATTTCGAGCCTGACACTATCTAGTGCATTTCATCCCCCACTCGCTCTCCACTAATTTCCTCCATCTTTAACTGCCCTGTCCAAATAAAAGCAAAAGCCCAAACAATTATCTAAAACTATTGTATTAAAATAATTGTGTCACAATTTTTTATTAATATAGTGTGAACAATTAAAGGGAGTGATCCTTATGAGTTCAGCCATATGTTCTCAATGTCCAACATCTTTTGGGCTTGGTAAGGGCTATCTAAGCAGTTCAAATTGAAAAAGCTCAAAGGGAGATCGGGGATTTGAATCTAGTTTGAATTCTAAACATCCCACCTTGGGGCGGCAGTAGCTAAGTCCATAGGGACTTGGGTTGGGAACTGGAGAGTCGCCGGTTCAAGTCCCGATGTGGACCAAAATATGGAAGTTGGTCTGGTAGCTGGAGAGGTGCCAGACCACTTCTTGAGCACTGCCGATGTGCCCTTGAGCAAGACACCGAACCCCCACCAGCTCAGCACTCTGACATCTCTCCATTAATGAATGTCCACAGGTTCGTGTTTGTGCATTTGTGTGATTCAGGCCTGTGTGTGTGAGAAGCATGTCTCTCAATAACAGAGTGCGAACCAAAATTTCCCCTCAGGGATTAATAAAGTATATAAAATAAAATAAAATAAAATCAGCCACTGAGGAGAGATTTCAAACTCAGGAGAACTGTTCACTGCAAGGTGAATTTTGACATCATTAGCTTTAAGCAGTTGTTACATCATTTCAACATACTGAGTCAAATAAACACATACTGGGTATTTGAAAAGTGAAAAACAGAGAACAAAACTTAGCATGTTATATCATGAATCTGTGCTGGTTAGAGTCAACATGTGGTAATGCATTGTTAAGACAAATACTGAAATTATTGTTAGAGCAAAGATTTCCAATTCTACAAAGACAACAACCCCCGTCTAACAGGCTGGATCTGGAGAACAATTTAAAATAATGCAAAGACAGAGAATATGCAGCTATGCAAACATAGTAAACATGTACATCATGTGTAAATTAAGTAAAGCTGTAACAACCCTAAACAGAATAAACATCTTAAATGTTTATTCTTGATTAATCACTTTCTGTTTAAATTAACCACAGCCCCAATGTAACATTCAGTCACTTGTCTTGCCTGACCAAGAGTACAAAAGCCAAACATAATCGTGGGAAAAAAAACATCAATTTAAGTTTTTGTTCACCGTCTGTAAGATATCTAAAAGAATAAAAAATGGGTCTAAGATGTTTATATCCTCTTCCTGTGTAAGATCCCTGCAGTACTTATTCTCCTAGTCGTTCATCTTGTCAATTTGCCATCATGTTTCTCACCGTTCTCCCTCCTCCGCTCAGTTTGTGCTGTCAGTCTGAGCTGATGGCTGGTGAGGAGGCAGAAAGAGGCGAGGACGAATCAGTCTGGTCAGCGAGTGAGGAGAACCTGTTTGTAATTACTCTACCTTAGATCTGCTTCAAGTGACACTAATGGAGAAAATCATACCGGGCACAGTCACGCACCTGTGCCTGGAAAATTACATTTGTTCTGTTGCAAACTGCCTGACTGAGCAGCAGGAGCAGGTGTTGCATTATTAGTTTGTTTCCTGAACTTTCACAGTTTACACCTCGGTACCTTTCCTTTCTATGTTCCCTTTTCTCTGATCCTCTTCTACTTTCCTGTAGACCACAGGGACGTCAGCGAGTAACAGACATCAGCCAGCAGCACCAAGAGGACCACAGATCAATACTCAGAGCACAGGGAGTCTTACCAGACAACTACAGAGAGGCAGCGTTAACAAGTAGACAACATGTGTGCACACACCTCAGCAGCTGTCACCCAGATTAAACTGAGGAAAACAAGGTCTTTCTAAGAATGTTTACTGTATATTCTACAAAAAAAGTAGAATGTGTGTAGATTTCAAGACAATATAAAAATGTTAGTTTGAGGCCAAATAAAGTTGGGAAAATTAAACTTCAAATATATTAAGCTGTGATACAATCGCCAAGGAGTCATAATAAAAATGTAAAAACGTGAAAGGTTATTAAAAAGTCTACCTTTTCCATCTTTTTTGCTAATCCAAATTCTTTTGGGAGGGGGGGTGTAGGAGTGATTGAGGAATGTGGACTCCTGGCTTCAGGATTTCTTAAATCTTGGTAGGCTATTGATCCCACAGTGAACTGATTTAGGGTTATTAAAGCTAAAATGTGTTTTCATTAACAAGTATTAATGCTGCTGGTTGCTGTGATAGTGTAATTAGGTATGAACGTTTGGTATAGCCTAGCTATGAAAAAGATAATGTAAAAAATACACACGATAGCTACTTAGGCTACCTGAGGTCAGAAGGTTGATTTTATTTAGAAAAAAAGAGGCTAGCCTACTATTTCAATGCAGCTCATCCATCGGACACAGACTGGTTTTCTTCTCTTTGCTTATGAAGTCATCTTTCTAAAAAAAGGATGGAGTCACGCGGTTCAGTCCTGCTCCTCAAGCTAACAATCACGCACATGAAATTATCAAACCTGGTGTCATACATTGATCTGCAGACGCTGTTTTCATCCTCATTGTCAGTGAAAGCAAGATCAATGTAAGAAATCCCCACCTGCACACCGTCAGCAGATTCCTCCTCTCCACCGCAGCGCTCCTGCCCGCTCCCCGCCTGTGGCTGAGATGCAGCCCCACGCCGAGCGACGCCATCCCGGGCTTGTGTCCGTGGCTGCGGCCGGAGGCTCCGCTCTCTTTCTGTAGGACCAGGGTAGGACCAGCTGTCTCCGCCACCTCCGAGGAACACACGCTGCTCAGCTGAAAGAGAGGGAGGGGGGCACCTCAGTCAAGTCAAGACCAATAACTTCCGGTCGTTTCTTTCACAATAAGAGCTTGTGGCAGCCAAGTTTTGCCAGAGTTTATACATGCGCTTGTGCCTTAATTAGGGCCCGAAGCACTGACAAGTGCGTAGGACCCTATTGTAATTCTAAGGATTATTCTTTTTCTTGTCGTTGTTGTTATTATTTTCCGGGTCTCTTCGCGTGCATTTTTGATGACTTGAACGTGCATGAAACATGATGAAAACTCACCAAAATATCCCCAAAATTCAGCCTGGCGGGGAAATTTATGTATGAAAGTGGTTCGGTGCACATAAGTCAAAAAATGGCTCAACAGCGCCCCCAAACGTCAGCCAGGGCACTGCGCTTAACCTACATGCACGAAAATCGCTACGCATATGTATCTTGGTGATTCGCAAATGTTTGGGGGAAATTATCAGGTTTAGAGCCCACATTTTTTAGGGTGTAACACAAAGTTATAGATCTTAAAAGCTTTTAATGGGTGATAAGCATATCTGAGATGTGGTTGCATCATTGTGGCTTGGGCTGTGGTGGTGGGGGCCCACAGTGAAATCTTTTCAGAGGGCTCAGAATTCCTGGTGACGCCCCTGGTCCCACTTTCTAAATATCAAGCGTGTAAGGGCTCTGATGGGGACTTTACAAAGACTTTACTGTGGGACTTACCCAGAGTTCATTGCGATTTTGGTGACATAAAGGAGTTGACCATCCAGCGTCCTACCAAATGTAAATAAAAGCTCAACTGAAATAGCCTAGTATTCAATAAAACTTTAACTAAAACCTAAAAGTTGATGAAGCGATCATGAATGTGACCAGGCAAATACGTTTATTAGTAAATGACAACATGGCGAATCAATTTTGTGGATATTTATCCCAGGTTTGAATAGTTTTTTGGGGGTTTTCAGTTAAACATTCACAAAGGATTAACTTTAATGGCTTTTATGACTTTTAATAGTTTACTAAAATAAATAAGCCATGTAATGTCGGACACAAATACCCAGGAGGTGGGCTTTTTTTTCTTGTTATTTCATGGGGCATCTTGTTTCCAGGCGACATGTGATGTCATGATAGTGTGTCCCATTCCTCATTTTGAATGCCTTCTCAAGCACTCATGGACTCATGCAGACCATGAGGGTTCAGTGCTTATGCTTTAGGGTGGAAATTAGGATTAGGAATGTATGCATTTAAAATCTTGTACTTTTATATTTAAGGTAAAAATGTGTAAACCTAGGTATGATGCTGGAAATAAAGGGAGGACAATTTAGGGGCTCCTAAATGAAAGTAAAATGAAAAATGATCTCTTAAACAGATATTATTGTTACATGATAGATCTTATTTCTACACCTGAAAACAAAACATGATGTGATGATAAACACAAACCTTTCACAGCATCAGACATTTTATTTTTTATTTTTTAAACATATCTGTTTTTGTTTATATAAAGATCTCCCATTGTGCTTTTAGCTGCTTTTACATTAAACCCTGAAGAACAACAGCTCCATCTAGAGGTCAGAGAAAATATAATATTCTGCATGGATTATCTCCAATAGCCTACTTAATTTACACTCTTGCTTCCTTTTTTTGCTCTTTTTTGCTTTTCTAGCAAGTTGATAGATACTTTTACATAATTATGTGTCACAACCCGGCTCATTGATTGTGACAAAGGCATAGAGACGAGACAAGCAGGACAGAAAATGTGAGTGTGTATGTGGTAAAGAGAACAAAAGATAAGAGTCATTGGGCCTCATTCACTAATATGTGCGTAGAACTGTTCTTACCCTGCGCATAAATAAGTGCATACGCAAAATCACCGTCGGATTCATGACACGTGCGTACCAGCCAATTTGTTCTCACCACCTTTCGGATGTTAGTGAATCAGCATCATTCTAAATCGTCAGGCGCGTGCCCGCAACCTGCAATCAGCATACTACCACGCCCCCATCTCCCCATATAAGGACATCCGATTGGTGTATCAGGACGAGAGCAGACACGTATAAATTGCAAGAGATGGCCCCAAAAGGTAAAAAAGAGCGGTGTGTCCACATAGTTGCAGCAATTCTGTACGTGCATTGGCATCCGGAATCAGCTGATCAGTCACTCTTTTTTATCAGTACACTTTCTGAGACGTAAATCACAATCATGTATGTTCCCTTCATGCTCTTAAATAGGCTCCAATTAATCAGCTGGTTTTATTAACAGATGCGATATTCATGGCAGTATTAGTGGGAGTGGTAAAAGATTAGATTCAAGATTTTAGATTTCAGGATGAAAAGGCATTTCATGCTTAATACATTTAGTCAATGCATTAGTTAATTCACGTTTTTAATTCTTTTCTTTTCAAAAATAAAAAATACATTTATATATATATTATTTTTACTGAATGTATTTTTAATATGTCATGCATTTAGTTAAGAGTGTATGTTAACATTTTCTGAGAAAGCTGGTCAATCATTTGTGCGTACGCATGGTCTCAGGAGGTTCTAAATTGTGTTCGCAGAGTAGAACAAATTCAAGTAAGAATATAGGCCTATCTATGAATCACAGATTTGTGCTTCAAACGTTCGTACGCACAGTTTAAGCACATATTTGTGCGTACGCACTGTTAGTGAATGAGGCCCATTGTCAGGAGATGATTCTCCTGTAGTTTCTCAGTCTTCGATGATGTGCAGATGATGAAGAAATCCCTGTTGACACTGACTTGATTGCATAATAATAAGTTTATTTACAAAGAAGTACAGCATCGAGGTTTGGAGATGGTACCAGGGCTCACTCCAAATAATGCTGCAACTTGATTGTGCGCAACACCAGCTTAAAGTAGCCCTATGGCACGGGCCCTATCCAGATCAGTCAAACGTGGCATGCTTGGAGCAGACATCAACTGACCACTGTAGCAGGGCCCATGCTCACAGGTGCTGCCAATCAGGCACCTGATTGTCAGCACCTGGGGTATCAGAAGCTCAAAACAAGAGTCAATAGCAACAGCAGAATGAGCTGTTTGGTATTGGCAGAGAAGATTTGGCAAGTTTTTCATGGGCGCAACCCACATACTCAGCTCTGCTGCTTATCTCACAAATGCATCTTTCTTACAAATATGGCACCATTTAAAAGGGAAATAAACAGGCTTTCCAACAGTGTAAGATTTATTGCCAATAAGCATTGTTACTACAAAGGAATAATCTACCAAACACAAATGTTCTTACTTTTTGTGCGATGTATTGTTAACGTTTCATTTAGCTCCTCCATATAGTACATAGTTTCTATGCCTCTAGATTTGATGGTCCGAATATATCCCCATTCACAGCACCTCTAGTTCAGATTTACACCACACAACAAGATAGATACTAACATCAAAAACTTAAGGTGAAGGTTTAAAACAAACTGAGTAGGCTATATTATGCACAGTCAGGCATAGGATTTTTAGTGGGGGGGGGATAGGTGACATCCCTTTCATCACATGTGCATACCTGCACTAAACATAAACTTGTATAACAAGTTGACACGTCATACCAGAGCACCTTTAATGACAAACCCCCTAAACATTACTCAGAGATGCAAAAAAAGCCTCCAGCTAAATGGAACAGGTTGGTATACAAATTCAGCACTCGGCAGAAAAAGGTATTTGTCCTTTAAAATTTCTTGTGGGAGGACTCATTCAATAAGTGTGACCTTTCACACTACTTTTTCTTTTTGTGTTTGCACAATATTCTGAGTGTTTTTTTCACTTTCGGTGATTTGATGTGTGGATTGCTTTTGTATGTCGTGAGGTGATTAACTAGCTAGTTATACTTTAAGTTGTGTTCTTAAAAATTACCACTATGTTTTTTTTCTTCATATTTGAAGTTTGATCTTCTTTAAAAAAATGAAAGGAACCGAACTAGAGCGACATCCTCTTGTAGTCATGTGTTAATGTGGGTTTAATCTGCTGTGTGTGAATTTTAGTTTCTGACCCTTTTCACCTCTATGCAGCCAGAAGGTACACTGTAGTTGACGTGAAGCAAACCACTGAAAAACCACACGAAAGACATTTCCCACAGTCATGGTGATGTTGTTAGAAACACATGACACAGTTGTAAATATGATGACTTTTACTGAGTTCCTTAAAACAGTGATAAGAAGCATGATTCTGCTTTGCATTAACTTGGTGTAAGGAAAGGATTCAAAACTAAATAAAAGATAATAGGCATACTGTGCTCTAGGGTGTGTTGTATTTCTCATTAAACTCTTAGATTTCACAGACTTTAAAAAATAACGTTTTACATTAGCTACTGTAATCAAATCATGACAAAGATGATACTACAGGGTGAAGTCTGTCTTTATGGTGCTTTGTGAGTCACGCAATGTCAAAGTTAACTAAGATTATATTCTGTGACATGAACTCAAAGATAAGACCTTTGAAGTATGAATAAACATGTATGATTTTAATGATTCGTAGATGTTTTTGTCTCCTGTGTGGCTGGAGTTTTAATGTAGATCAATAGCTGATCAATGGATGAGTTTTTACAGTTATTTGACCATGAGACACCACATTCACACATGCTCATTTAACTGCCTACTTATCCTCTCTCCCTTTCTCCTCCTTTCTCTTTTAAAATAGAGTCAGTGCACATTTCTTTTGAGCTTTCTTCTCATTTTTCTTGAGTTTATTAGAAACATAGATCCCACTTAAGATATTGTTGTTCTGTCAGATAATAAAAACAACATTAAAAGTGAATATAAGCAAACCCAGGATAAAGCACTGTATTTGATTAAATCATTGAAATGAACACATTTGATTTATTTTACCATAACACTAAAATAACATTTAATAATGCCAGCTACAGCTGTTTTCACATTCAGTGAAGTGGAAGTAATATTCATCTGAAATAGCACAACATTAAAGTTAATTACATTTAAAATGCACTTAACTTGTAAATTCATTTTCTCCTCTTTTGTGAGCAAGCCGAACTCAAAAAAGCAAACTCAATATTTGTCAAAATTCCCTGAAACATTTTAAACTATATGGTAAGTTTAAAAAGAAGATACTCTTTAACTAGTGAAATTCTTTAAATAATGGCAACCAAATCACAAATAATACATCTAGTTCATATTTAACCTCAAGCATTAGAGCAGCACATGTACTCACAGAAACATGTCAAACCTGACACACCAGAAACAATATTTACTATTTTAACAGGAAATAAGAGCCTGTGAGCTTTCTAGAAATGTCTCCAAATAAGCCTTACATTTGTACAAGGTCCTTTTTTTAAGTTAGACTTGTTTTTTGTCTGTGACTATGCAGGCAGTTATCTTTTAGCTACAATGTATTGCCAACCCATGGTCTATTCCCAGCTCACATTACTATTTGATAGCATTACATGTTATGGTAGGAAAGGCACAACTTCCTGGCTAATGGTCATGTTAGCATTATAATAGACATTACTCAGGAAGTCATTCATTGGCATAAGCAATCAACTATTTCCTTTTTATGTTACATGGCTGGATATTTAACATCATTAGCTAGGAATGTATGCCTTCCCTATCCTAACTTGTAATGCTAAAGTTAGTTGTTGTCAAATAATTGCTTACAGTTGTTTTACATTAAACATGCTCGTTGTCCCTCCAGATTTGGCCTGCATTTAATGTATTTTGTTGGTGATCAATAGAGAAGCTTACAAAATTGTCAGATTCTCAAAATTTAAAGTTTTTACTAACCTTGAAACCATTAGTTATGTATTTATAACAGCATTTCAGCTTCTGACCATGAAGGGGACATTAAGGGAGAATGCCTGCGTTGTAAGCAGGGACAAAAGTAACATTTTCATTTTTGTGATTTTATCAAATTTATGACTCTAAAATGGCTTGACGTTCTTTTTGAGTAGGCCTAATGACATCAAAACCAAACATTGTTACAATAATTGCCCCCTGGGTTTCTATTCCAGGGTAGTGGACACCTGTACCCAGAATGCAGAGATACGCACCTGTTGTCAAAGCGTCTTTGGGTTTTAGAAAAGCGCTATATAAAACTAATGTATTATTATTATTATTATTATTATTGTTGGCTGGTTGGTGACTGTTGACAAACTGTGATCAATTATTTAATGTGAAGCCTCGCTTCACTGAAACATGATATTGTGTTTCAGTTGGATCATTGGTCCAGTCTTTTAAAACGTATGGGCAACAATCCGATACTATTCTGCTCAGTTTATGTATCTTTCTTTTTCAATTGACAGAAATGACTCAATATCTGGCATGACAGCTTGTTAGCGTTAACATCGGAGTTTAAAATCTGCGCGTTCGCATTATTGGTGGGGTATTCTACTCTTCTTTTCCCCCACGGCTCGCCCCGCCTCAATCTTTGACGCGACGCCGACCATATGTAGCTATAGGAGTCATTTCTACTAGGCTATATGTTTCTCTGAGGACGGAAGCGGGCGAAAGACAGCGCTCTCGTTTCCCTGCGATAGTTAACGACAGCTATAAAGCCACGTGAGGAGGGGAGAGAAGAGGAGGAGACTGGAGGAGGGTGAAGGACAACCTTTGGTCCAGGCGTGTGTCTGTGTGATCATTGCCACTGTCCAAAATAGATTGGAAGACAGAAAGAGGTCTGGGGCTACAGCGGCGAAGGAAATCGTGGATCTATCCAGGTTTAATTTCTACTTTTTCTTCTTCTCTTTCATTCTTACCGTTTTTACAAAGAACCGCAGAATTAGATCCGGATCATAGCCTGCTACTCGTGTGTTTATTCCTAAAAGGATAATATTAGTTTAAACTGAGCGGTTCTTCCTCTGACAGGACCCAGACATGGATGTGAAGGACGAGATGGAAATGCTGTCCACAGCCAAACAAGAACAAAATGGAGAATTAAGGTAAACACATTTTTAAAGTAACTCTTTTTCACTCACCAAATTCAACAGATGATTATAAACCTGTGAGACATTTTTTTAACTGGGTCTCAGTTATTCTCTTGTGCCATTTAACTTTATATCTGACATCATACATTTTGTTTGCCTTATATACAGCAAGAAATATGAACGCAAGGATGGAAAGAAGAAGAAGAAAGAAAAAGAGCCCAAATTGCCCATGGTTGGCCCCATTGATGTGGTAAGCTCTTTCGATCATCACAATGTGAAGTCTTTCTGACAGAAACTGATGTAGGCTAAGTGGGCCTTCTGGGTTATAGTTTAGCTTCATTTTTCACTAACACAGTCTGAATATTCCTACTGTGTCCATAGTAATGCTCTAAAATTGTTGTATTTAAAGATTAGCCAGAGATTAAGAGGTAGAGGCTGACGTTAAAACTGATTTTATAAGAGGTCAAGAAGTTGTGGGATTTTACAAGTGTGTGTGTGTGTGTGTGTGTGTGTGTGTGTGTGTGTGTGTGTGTGTGTGTGTGTGTGTGTGTGTGTGTGTGTGTGTGTGTGTGTGTGTGTGTGCGTGCGTGTGCTAGAGAGTAAAAGGGGAAGCAGGGTGGGAGGATGGGAGTACAGTACATCCTCCTGTTGTTTGGGTGTACTTTGTGAGATCCCTGCTGTGAAAATATAATAGCGCCTTCAAGTTTAAAGTTCTTCTCTGTTTTAAATGCTGAGATCAAAATTCTTACACCCAGTAAATTATCAGGAGCTTTCCGAACAAAGAGATACTGATTTTTTTCCCCACTTTCTTGTAGTATTCTCACCCTCTCTCTTTCTCTATCTCTCTCTCTCTCTGTTTATTTCTCTTTTTGTAGTTCAGGTTTGCGGACAGCTGGGACATTGTGCTGATCACGTTTGGGACAGTGATGGCCATGGTCAATGGAGTAATTCTTCCTGTCATGTGTATAGTATTTGGGGACATGACAGACAGCTTTATAAAGGGCTCTGTGACGCACCCCCCGGTCAACATCAGCATGCCTAGTGAGTTTTCAGTAACAAGCCTGAGCACATATAGCCCATAATGAATGAATAATTAAGCTGTAAAAAACCTTTCAACATTGTCTTCGGTTACCTTGTGACTTCAGATTACACCTACGTACCTACGTTTAACAACACCTTACAAGAGGACATGACAACGTAAGTCTTTTCCCATCACTACAAACACAGCAAATCAAATGCAGATAAATGATGATATTTGTCACAATATTTCGCTCATTCTAGGTATGCCATCTACTATTCCATCATGGGGTTTGGGGTGCTGTTGGCAGCCTACATACAGGTCTCCTTCTGGACCCTGGCAGCAGGGCGGCAGGTCAAACGCATCCGGTGGTTGTTTTTTCACAGCATCATGAGGCAGGAAATCAGCTGGTTCGATGTCAATGAGATCGGAGAGCTCAACACTCGTCTCACAGAGTGGGTTACAGAATATTTCATTCATTCATTATAAAAAAAATGGTGACTGATTTTCTGTTGATTGATGAATCAAAATTGAAAGTTTAATCTCTTTGGCAAATTTAATATGTGTGACATTAAAAAAGAAAACATCTTAATGTGCATGCGATTGTGTTATTTATGTTTTCCTTCAAAGTGATGTGTATAAGATCCAGGAGGGTATTGGCGACAAGGCGGGAATGCTGATCCAGGCCTACACCACCTTCATCGCATCCTTCGTCATCGGCTTCATTGAAGGTTGGAAACTCACTCTCGTCATCCTGGCTGTTAGCCCTGCGCTGGGCATTTCAGCTGCTCTTTTCAGTAAGGTAAAAGTCCGTCTGTAGTTGTGTTTTAATCATTGTCATTATGTCAAAACAGACCTCTACAGATGTTCTCATGTTCTCAATAACATTTTGCCTTACTCCTTGTCTGAACAGGTGCTGGCATCTTTTACTAGCAAAGAGCAGTCTGCGTATGCTAAAGCTGGAGCTGTGGCCGAAGAAGTGCTCTCCTCTATCAGGACAGTGTTTGCCTTCAGTGGTCAGAGCAGAGAGATCAAGAGGTGAGTACAGCACTTCTCATATTTGTGTGCAGATGAACATGGACCTGCATATGTATTATTACATATTCTTGATTTAAAATGGCCCTTGTATTATTTGGGGTTATTCCAATTACTGATTCTACCCTTAATTTCTATTGGATAAAATGACTTGTGTTACCTCTCCAGTGTGAAAAATAGTCCCTAAAAAACCTGGTTTCTAACAATGCAGATGCAATGAGTAAGGAAATGAAAAGCAAATTAGAAATTATTTTAAAAGAGATATTTCAAAGCAAATGACCTGAATTAAACATCCCTTAATTCTGTTGGTTGGGTAAAATAAACAGTACATTTTGTCACGTACCTGGATGCTTACTAACAGCCCATATACAGTTTGATGTAAAGTTATGATTATTTTCTATTTAGTAAAGCAAAACATCAGTTCAGGGCAAATAGAAGATGGTCTGTAACCCAATCAGTCCCAAGGAAACAACTGTAACCTGATAAAACCCATAAAACCCCCACTGAATTAGATTAGTGTTTTCTACTGATGGGACATTTGTAGAAGCCATGGGGCCTTGTTTTTTTAATTGCAATCTTATCCCTGACATTTACAACATATGTGTTTGTGATCTACCACAGATATAACAAGCACTTAGAGGAGGCTAAAGTCATGGGAATAAAGAAAGCGCTCTCCTCCAACATCTCCATGGGCTTCACCTTTCTGATGATCTACCTGACCTACGCTCTGGCCTTCTGGTACGGCAGCAGGCTCGTGCTAGAAAAGGAGTACACCATCGGAACTGTACTCACTGTGAGTAGACACACCATGACAGAAATTCTAATTGTTGAATCCCTTAAATCATCAATAATATTAATGTTTACAAGCAGCTTAGGCAGCTAACACTGATGTGTCTTTGTTTAAAGGTGTTCTTCGTCGTGCTCATTGGAGCGTTTACCATTGGGCAGACTTCTCCCAACATCCAGACCTTTGCCAGCGCCCGAGGAGCTGCACATAAAGTCTACAGCATTATTGATAAAGTAAGTAAAACATCTTGAGTAATACCATCCCGAAGTACACATGTAGAAAATATAAAAATAAAAATAGAAATTCCTGCTGGACGGCTGTCAGTTTGTATTACTGTACCTGCACCTCTGTACTCTGGCCTTCTCGGAAGGCGCTTTGATGAAGCCGACAACCTGGAGTCACTAATGAGATGTTAGGCTTTGCTCTAATTGGAGCTCCTGCTGTTTACATGAAGACTGGAGGTCATTTGGTTGATATTGCACAGCAGGGACTCTCCCTTTTTGTGAACTTATCGGGAATTTACTATGAGGTTACCAGAGTGTTTCATTATCACATAAGTATAGTTAAATGCAAACTAGTTCATGAAGCCTCAGAAAACATGCAGAACAACCGGTTTAACTGAACCAGTTATAGGATGATCTCAGGCAGATTCTTTTCACTTGCAGTTTTGGGATGTCACATGCCTGTGTTCAGTGTACAATAAGACTGTTAGTCACTAACAGACTGAACCTAACTCAAATTTGCTTAAAAGCAAAGATACAGGATGTTGCATTCTTCCAAACTATTGATTCAGTAGGACATCTGTTTGTGCCTGAATGGAAATTAGCATAAAAAGCCTGGAGTAAAACTGACTCAGTCTGGAATATCCTCTCAGGGGTTACTAGTGTCTTAGTGTATGACGTGCTTCAAAACTGGAGGACACGTCATTGATCCTAACTCTCATGAACATGTTTCTGAATTAGTTTGAGCTCTTTTCTATGAATCATCTTTTTCTCTGTTACTTGTCGTGCTTTTTCTAATGTAGAGTTTTGTGAAGTGTGAGCTTAAATTACGCTTTTTTAGATACACTTCTGTCTATTTTGAAATACAGAGACTAAGTCTCCAGAAGAGACATAAAGGAAAAAACCTTTTATCAACACAGAGCTCTACCTTTTTCAGCAGCAAAGCAAAAGAGAAAATAACAGTGTGTGTGCTTAGCAGCATCAAGAGAAGCAGTGAAAACACACAAGGGGCTGAAGAAATAAACATTAGCCTTGTTAAATACGCTCACCCGAACCTGGAGGGCTAACAGCCTTCCTTTCATTGTCTATTTAAGCTTATGATAAGAATCAGGTTCTCTATCCAACTGTGAACAAACTACAAACCAGAAGGAGGCTCAGTTTTTGAAGTACAGATATTGTTCACTCTTGTCTCAACAGCAACCAAACATCGACAGCTTTTCAACGGCTGGATATAAGCCCGACTTCATCAAGGGAGACATAGAGTTCAAGAACATAAACTTCAATTACCCCTCGAGGCCGGATATAAAAGTATGTTCCCCCATGGATACTGTTTACACAAATGAACTACAAACAATATGTAACTTCAATGTGTATCTTAAAACGTTCATTGTTTTCATTTGTAGATATTAAATAACTTGTCTCTGAGCGTGAAAAGTGGACAGACCATTGCCTTGGTGGGGAGCAGTGGCTGTGGTAAAAGCACCACGATACAGTTGCTGCAGAGGTTCTACGATCCTCAGGAAGGATCTGTAAGTGACATTTATTTACGTCTTAATCCAAAGAAAACAATTTATCCTTTTTATATCATCTACTCTGCTACAGTCAATTTGTTTGGTCAAGTTAGGACATTACAGCACTTCTCCAAGTTAGCATTGATTTCCAAATGTTGTCTGACTGTGGTGGACCTAAATTAAGTTCTGTGACTGTTGCGCTCCTGCTTTTAGGTGTTAATTGACGGTCACGACATCCGTACTCTTAACATCCGCTACCTGAGAGACATGATTGGCGTGGTGAGCCAGGAGCCAATCCTCTTTGCCACTACCATCGCTGAGAACATCAGATATGGACGACTTGACGTGACCCAACAGGAGATGGAACAAGCTACCAAGGAGGCTAATGCCTATGACTTTATTATGTCCCTCCCTGATGTATGTTTGTATTTATTTCTTACTGTCTTCTGGGCTTATCAAGATTTCTGTCCAACACTTGTTAATATTGAGATTGTTGTCGTTGAGCAGAAGTTTGAGACACTGGTTGGAGACAGAGGGACTCAGATGAGTGGAGGGCAGAAGCAGAGGATTGCGATCGCTCGAGCTTTAGTCCGCAACCCCAAAATCCTTCTTTTGGATGAAGCCACATCTGCTCTTGATGCTGAGAGTGAGAAAATTGTGCAATCTGCACTTGACAAGGTAAAAACACACGTCCATTGATACAGGATTTTGCTGTTACACTGTGCATTTTACAAAATACAAATACTTTGTCAAACTAGTTTCTTTTGTAGTGTGAGTGGTGTGGCTCTAGAGATAGCATTGGTCTTTATTTGGTCCAGACAGAAATATTAACAGATGTCCATCAAATTTGGTTCAGATACTTGTGTTGTGGATTGATCACCCAAATGTATTGATACCCTGACTTTTCATTATGGCAGCCAGGTTTAAGCTATTCCTTTTGTATTTGGTAATGTATGGAAGACGTCTGTTTGTTTGTTTGTTTTTTGTTCTTTTTTTCTTTTCTTTTTTTACCATAGTGCATTCTCAAAATTCTGTAAAAAAAAATACTTCTCATCACCCAGTGGGGTTCCTGTCAATAAATGGGAGAATATGGTGCTCCAAGAATCTAAGTTTTATGTCCTATGAGCTTTTGACTAAAATCACCAGCTAATAAAATTTGACTAAGTGCTAGACTTCGATTTTAGACTGCACATCTTTGCAATGCAAATGGAATTTCCCCTCAGCCTTAGGTCTGCTCTGTGCTTTTGGGGATATTTTTGCTCAAATAAGATGGTAAACAAGGTTAACATTACCTTCTAAACAATAACATGTAAGCCTAGTCATTTTTCACATTTTCAAGTGAAGAAGTAAGACTGTAACTCAAAGCATCATTGTATCTAAGAACTGACTCATGGAGTACATCTTTACAAAACCTTGTTTGCAGGTCCGACTGGGTCGTACCACCTTAGTTGTGGCCCACCGCCTTTCGACCATTAGAAACGCAGACATCATTGCTGGCTTCCAGAAAGGTGAAATTGTGGAGCTTGGGAGTCACAATGAACTGATGGACAAACAGGGAGTCTACCATACACTGGTAACCATGCAGGTAATGTACACACCCATAAGCACTTTGTGACATGATTTGGTTGGACTGGAACTCAAGGAGAACTTGTGATTACAGATTGGTTGGTCTTTGATAATGTTATTAAACAAGGTTTATTTCTGCCTTTCTCTACTGCAGACTTTTCAGAAGGAAGAAGAAGGTCAGGAGGCAGAGCTGTCTGCAGATGAGAAGAGCCCGTTAGTCAAATCTTTGTCACAGTCGTCTCTGTCCAGAAGGAAGTCAAGAGGCTCCTCCTTTGCCCCTTCAGAGGCAGACAAAGACGAGATGAAAAAGTTTGAGATTGACCAGGCAGAGGAGGTGAGCTTTGATGTAACATCTATGCAGTTTAAGCAATGGGGCAACATTTGTATATAAAGAAGCCTCAGAAGTAAAAGGTCGTACCAACTATTTTCTCAACAGACTATTTTGAATTAAAAAGTTTGGATTTCTAAATATATACAAGCTATACAACATCATATAACTCCATTGTCATCCCCAAAAGTCCTTAAATCATTACATCCACACACAAAAAAGAATATGACACTCCCTTAAGTTTTTTACTAAAATATGAATCCCCAATCCCGTATTTTATTTGTCCTTGCTATTTTGATGGTTTGATTTGATGGGATTTGTGTGTGTGTGTGTGGGGGGGGGGGGGGATGCTGACGCTTTTTGTGACCATCTCTCCCTACACACACTATAGCAGTTATGTACAAAGTGCAGATCACCACTGTCTCAGCTCACAGGAGAGAAATGCAATCTAATTCAGCTCTTTCTCCCTCTTTCTACAGGATACAAATATTTCTCCCGTGTCCTTCACTAAAATAATGCATTACAACCTTACTGAGTGGCCCTACATTCTGGTAGGGGTCCTTTGTGCCATCGCCAACGGAGCTCTCCAGCCAGCTTTTGCTATCATTTTCTCAAAGATCATCACTGTAGGTTCTTCTTTTAGCATTTTTTTTAGCACAAAAGGCATTTTGATGTTTCACATAAATTGCAGCATTTACCAGAAATTGAAGAAAGATAGAAACACTGTAGTTTTTCTCTCTTCTCAGGTATTTGCAGATCCAGACCAGAAAGTCATCAAAGAGAAATCTGAGTTCTTTTCCCTGATGTTTGTCCTAATTGGAGGTATATCCTTTGTCACCATGTTTCTACAGGTATACATGTACACACACACACACACACACACACACACACACACACACACACACACACACACACACACACACACACACACACACTCTCTTGTTTTCTTACAGAGCTTTAGATTGAAAAAAATCACTTAAATGTTTTGTCCAAATAATAGTGTTTCAGCATAATGAAATGCAGATGATATGACATGCCTTCTACCTGTTTACTTGAACAGGGTTTCTGTTTTGGTAAATCTGGAGAGATTCTGACCCTTAAACTGAGACTCAAAGCCTTTACATCCATGATGAGACAGGTGAGGATTTGGTTTGAGGATTCCGCAATCATATAAATAGCTGAGGGTGAACCCTTTTTTTTTAAATTTACTTTCAAGTGAGTATATTAAACATTTTCATTTTAATGGCCAATGGAAAATGTTTTTGTCCTATTGTCTTGTAGGACCTTGGCTGGTATGACGAACCAAAAAATAGTGTTGGAGCGCTCACAACGAGATTGGCGACAGATGCTGCACAAGTACAAGGGGTGTGTCTCAAAACTCAGTCACAGTCGAAAATCAACAAACCAAGCTGCTAGCTCAAGAGAACCACAAAGAATCTTAAATTAAAAACAGTGATCAATCTGTGTGCTTTGTCCCCATTTTTACGTGACCTCAGGCAACAGGAGCTCGCATGGCCACTCTGACACAGAACTTCGCCAACCTGGGCACCGGTATTATCATCTCCTTTGTGTATGGCTGGGAACTGACCCTGCTCATCCTGGCTGTGGTGCCAATCTTAGCGACAGCTGGAGCTCTAGAGATGCAGGTGCTCGCGGGGCATGCTTCAGGAGACAAGAAAGAGCTTGAGCAAGCAGGAAAGGTAGGAATTCAATGTGAGCTCTGCCAAAGTACGATTCGTTTGGTATTGCTCTCTAAAAGTCCTGCAAAGGACTGCTGTAAAAAATAGAACTTTAACATAAGTTTCTTGTAATTGACACTGTCCCTGTAATTTCAACCATATTATAAAAAAATAAATGAATAAGGCAGAACACTTTTTTGAAAAAGGACATAGGGACAGAAGCAAGTAGAATGTTTATTTTTTAATCCTTTTTTTGTCTCTACAGATTGCTACTGAGGCCATTGAAAATATTCGCACTGTTGCCTCTCTCAACAGAGAACCCAAGTTTGAGGCTTTGTATCAGGAAAAACTTTTAGTGCCATACATGTACGGAACACAATGTTACCAACTCCATGGAATAAATTAACAAATTGAAATATACATTTTGAGTTGTGTGCTCTCTCTGATATGCCCTTCTCTCACTTTCCCTGCAAAGGAGCGCCAGGAAAAAGGCCCACGTGTATGGTTTGACATACTCCTTCTCCCAGGCTATGGTCTACTTCACGTATGCAGGCTGTTTCCGCTTTGGAGCTTGGCTCATTAAAGAAGGAAGAATGGATGTTGAGGGGGTATTCCTGTGAGTACCAGACAATATTAGTTTCTATAAAGTTTCTGTAAATGTGGAGATAAAGTTTCTGTAAATGTGGAGATTAACAGCGAGGATTGTATTTAATAAAGATGTTGTCTAACAGTTTTGGTCACAGCAGGAAACATCAGAAGAAAGATTGGTATGGTAGGAGAGGTTGTTTATGTGGCTTTTAATCATTAACTCACCCTGAATCAGGTGAAGGGCCGCTGTGAATGGCTGAGATCTAAACCAAGAGCGCATGAGACACCTGAGCCTTGTTCATACAATGGACACATACACGTGCTTCAAATGGCTATCATAACTCAATGTGTCCTTGTTCGGAGGAGCCATCGTCTTTATTGGTATTCTACTTATTACACCAAAGGAAAAGTCCAAAGTGCATTGTTTTTAGAGCATCTGAAGGGACATAAAACTATAAAACACAGAAATGTTAACTCCTCAACCCCATGAAAGATGCCTTATAAATCCTTAGATATTAGTTTCCCATACTTTACAAGAAGCCAATGTTTACAAAGGTTCCCACTGTATCATGCTGCATTAAAAAAACTAGGTAAAGCAATCCACACAAGACATCTAGAATGATCTAGTAGAGAATTTACGAATTAACTAAAAAAACATTTTTTTATGGGAACCTGTGAATCGTAAATGATAAAAGAATACAAAGAAGCAGATTATATGTTTTACCAGTCGAGACATGCTAGCAGCTCTCCTACGCTGTACGGCATTACAGCAGTGCTTTAAGCTGAATGCTAATGTTAGCGTACCAACATTTAATTACAAGCCAAGTCTCTGATTTGAAGAGGTTATTGTTATAATGTTCATTATCTTTGGCCAGTGTCTCAGCATGATAACTTTCTAATTAGCATCAGAACTACTGAGGTAAGACTTACAATACAAACCAAATGTATTGTGCACATTTTGTGTTATTATTAACGAAAGCACTGAACTTAAGACATTTTCACCTTTGAAGAAAAAGTGAATGGAACACCAAAGTTATCATATAGCAGGTTATTTACACTAAGGGGGACATGAATCTTAAACAAATGCCATTTAAATCTATCTAATATGTGTGAGGAAACTTCAACTTCATGGTGGCACTAACGGAAGAGTCAGGGGATCAATCAGTATGATACATTCTCTGTGAAACATGAATTTTCACAAAAATCTTTAGCAATTTATTCATAGTTGTTGTGGCCAAAGTTTTTAAAGAGACTGACTCAAAGGGCCAAGGGCGGGGGCTTAGGGCAACTGAGAGAAACATTTAGTAAATCCAGAGAGTCTGGTGACTTGCGTCCTTCTCTTTTAGTTTAAAAATTGCTAACACCAAAAAACAGCACATGCCACTCTGTTGTTCATCTCCCCCCCCACTTGCTTTGCCAATGAAAGGCGCCTGGTCCTATCTTCAGAACAAGGCCCTAAGTCTCTAGCCAGACTCTTCTCCTCTGTCGCCCCCCGTGGTGGAATGAATTACCAAACTCCATTCGATCTGCATAGTCCCTTCTACCTTTAAGAAAAAGCTAAAGACCCAGCTATTTCTTTAACACCTACGCACTTAATGACGTTGATGATGGTGATGATGCACCTTTGACCCTTGAGCTGCTCAGAGGTATCCCTAACGTCTTATGGTGTTATGCTTTTGTAGTGAACCTGAAAATTCACTGAGACTAAATTTAGTTTTTGTGTATTATGTACACAAAAAAAGTTATAGTCATTGGTTATGTGAGTTTAACCTAAAGTTATACCTAGTAACCTTCCTTAACTCTTCTGAGTGTTAAAACTAATGTGCATCTAACCTTCCCTCCCAGCGTGATTTCCGCTCTGCTGTTTGGTGCCATGGCTGTTGGAGAGGTCAACTCTTTCGCTCCAAACTACGCTAAGGCTAAATTGTCAGCTGCCCACCTCCTGTTCCTGATAAACAGAGAGCCCGCCATCGACAATCTGTCAGATGCCGGAGATTCACCGGTACATAACACAGAAGCCTGACACGTCACACAAAAATACCACATATTATTACACACATGCTAACAAACTACTACTCTGCTTTATCTCTTCAAACTGTAGGACAACTTTGAAGGAAATGTGTACTTTGATCATGTCAAGTTCAACTACCCTTCACGCCCTGATGTGCCCATCCTGCAAGGGCTGAACCTGAGGGTGAAAAAGGGAGAGACTCTGGCTTTGGTGGGGAGCAGCGGCTGTGGAAAGAGCACCACCATCCAGCTGCTGGAGAGATTCTACGACCCCAGAGAGGGGAGAGTGGTGAGGAGACCAAAACACACCCACACTCAGTAGGTGAAGAGGCAAAGGCCTTTTACACAATTAGTTAGCTAATGGTTAGCTAGCTAGGGTATTTTATGATCGGTTTTACAGCACTGTACTGACAAGACAGGCACCTGGAGACAGTGAGAGGTCTGTGTTGCATGTGTTGTTTTATCTTTACTGCACTTACCATTGCATGTTATATTGATGGGATAGCAAAAGTTCCTGACTGTCCTGTAAGGGAGAAAAGGATCCTATTTATATCGCCTCGTTGTTTTTGTTATCACAAGGTCAATGTTCCGAAGCCTCCTCAGACGCTCCTCTGCTAGAAATATAATCTTGTTTTTGATATTTATCTCTGATTTGATTTGGTCCCTTGTTGACTTTAGAGAATGGCTGTAACCAATATTTCTGCATAAACAATGCTTCACCAGGCAACTTGTACACAGAAAGGGATAGTTGAATCAACAAACTAACCCATCATCAGACTGCTTTTTCCATGGCTCTCAGGGGTTATTGATTTGTTTATTAGCTAATAAGAGACCAGCTGGTGAACACAGGAGAGAATTTAGTTGCGAAATAACCAGATATTTCCCTAGATGAAGACCTAAAAGGGGAGGCCAACAGCATTAATTTTTGTTCTTCCAAGTAAGCCACTTTTGTTTCTAGAGCTTGGAAGTCTGGATGGTTTATAGCTTTAATAATTTTCCTGTGCCTACTTCACTTATAGGTCTCTTTTTTTGTTGGTTATTGTAAGCCTTTTCTTTTTAGCTGGGCGAAAATTGTTTGTTGCCGGTTTAAGAAATATCTCCAACTTCTCCTTCTGCCTTATTTTGTTCTACCATTGACTCCTCCAGGTGATGGACAATACGAATATAAAACGTCTGAACATCCACTGGTTGAGATCGCAGATAGGCATCGTATCCCAGGAGCCAGTGCTGTTCGACTGCACCTTGGCTGAAAACATCGCCTATGGAGACAACAGCCGAGTTCCCTCCATGGAGGAGATAGTGGCAGCTGCTAAAGCGGCCAACATTCACAGCTTCATAGAAGAACTGCCACAGGTAAGCGCTGGGATTGGGATTTCATATTGTGTCAGGCAGCCATGTTTGAGGTAGAAGTAGTAGAAATAGTAAGAATCTGTTTCGTTAAGGAGAACGTGGTATGGGAGCATTGCTAGTTTAAGTTTTTCATATGTTGTTTATGTGTAGAAGTTGTTATCGGTAGAACAGCTTTGAGTTGTCTGAGTCTCAGTGATAAAGCACTACACTTTAGCTGAGGTGTCTGTCAGTGCAGAAGGGATTATAAAAGTCACATGAGCCAACATCAACAAAATACAATAACACACTAACCTTTGTCTGATCAAGTTTAACTCGACTGGTGTCTGGTTTCAACTTCTTCTGATATTTAATCACTTATCTCTTGCAGTATCAAGTCTTTTCAAGAGATTATGAAGTTACTAGATCATTTATTTAGCAGAAAGTATTAACAGTGATAATAGTGAGAGGTGAAGTTTGTGGATTCTTCTGTGATTGTTTTGGCAATATAACAATATCACGTACCCCTTTCCCCTTCTCTCTGTTTGTGCGAGCAGAAGTACAACACTCAGGCAGGAGATAAGGGAACGCAGCTGTCTGGCGGACAGAAGCAGCGTATTGCCATAGCCCGAGCAATCCTCCGCAACCCCAGACTGCTGCTCCTGGACGAGGCTACCTCCGCCCTTGACACAGAGAGTGAGAAGGTGAGTGTTTATCTTTTTCTCTTCCCAGCACTGGCCGGTATTGAGTGGGAATTCAGAATTTGATATATACAGTATAACTAAACAATACAGCGCCCCAGATACACAAGGAGGTACGAATGTAAACATAACCAAATTTATTTAGATGAGGGAAAATATGTGGAGGAGTGTTTGTTGAAGAAGAAAAAAATACTTCTTAAGTGCCAAGTGGAAACTTGGTCAGGTATTAGTTACACAGATAGGGACCACTGAGGAGAAACCATCATTTACAGATATATTTGCTTTGTCATTTGATCTTCTTATGAGATCATTGAAATAAGTTTTTTGGGGGGCTTTTTGCCTTTATTTGATAGGACAGTGGATAGAGTAGGAAATCGGGCGGATTGGGGAATGACATGAACCCGGGGCCGCCTGCTTGGAGCACTATAGCCTCCTTACATGGGGTTCAGCTTAACCACTAGGCCATCAGTGCCACAGTTAGCTACTTCTTAAAAGTGGTTCACATTTTGTGAAGGATATCTTTCACATTTTTCTATGTAAAATAATTGAAATCAATTTGCCCTTAATCCCAATTTTATCAACACTGATGACCATTGATATGATCAAAAAATACCCTTACAATTTTAACAACAATTTAAAAAACAAAACAATAAATAATCCAGGAGGAGAAAAAAAAAAAGACAGTTCACGGGCATTCAAATGTAGCCAACTGTAGTACCTCATTTAGTCATACATACAAAAATGTATGTAGTAATTACTTTTAATAACTGTGATTTGATACATATGGTGTAGTCAGTTTTCAGCAGCAGCACAAAAAGTTCCTCAGGACTAACAAAGGACAGACCATAACAGACAAAAATTACACCGATCAATAAATGAGTAACATTCAGCAGTAAAACGTGTGCATACACTGGTCAAAGGAGCGCTGTTTCTGGTTTTCAAATCTTCTAAACTAATACAACGCTCAAATTTAAGGTGACTCAGACCAAGATGATGGAGCAAAAATATTTAAAGCTCTTTTTCCAGAGAAGACAGAGGGAATTTAAGGAATCACATACATGATGAGACCATAACACAGAAGGTTATAAGTACTGAAAGATTTAGTGGTCAGTAAAGAACATAAATAAGAGGGCAGTTCCTGTAGTTCGGCTTTAGAAAGAAAGATGTTCCATGCTTCTGTTGTATAACGAAGACAAGCCTACTTTCTCATACAAGACACAAAGATGTGTGCGGAAACTCAAAACAGAGACAAATCGCAGCGTGGAACCAGAACGACAACAAGAATCAACAGAAAAAGTGACTAATAAAATAAAATTACTCTTATGATTTAAGCTCATATGAGGATCATTGTGCTCTTTACAGGTGGTGCAGGACGCATTGGACCAGGCCAGTAAGGGCAGGACATGTATCGTTGTGGCCCATCGTCTGTCCACCATCCAAAACGCAGACCGCATCGCTGTCTTCCATGGAGGAGTGGTGGTCGAACAGGGGACGCATCAACAGCTGCTGGCCAAGAAGGGAGTCTACCACATGCTGGTCACCACACAGATGGGCCACGGCAGAGAATAAGGAGACGCGGGACTTATACCTCACTGGTTAATTTTGATCTTCAGAGGGCTGGATTCAACACGCATAACTTCTATCATAATCTGAACAGTAAAGATGGGACCTAACACAGTGGCCTTTTAAGCTGTAGTGGCCTTCTTGTGATTTCTGCATATCTGGCTACATAGTCTGGAAAAGATCAGACAAATATGAAAGTCTAACTTCTGTACTACTGCTGTAAGTTGTTGTGTTAAGGGGAATGTATACAGAGGACATTTGATTTAAAAGTGTAATCAATGAACTCAATGACTGAAGTCCATTTCAGTTTGCAGGGTCAAGTATTGTGCATGGTGGCTCACTGTCTGAGCTTACCACGTCACGTGATTGTTATCAGCCTTACAATTCAAAGTCTCCTGTGTAAACAATAATCACTTTGTACACTCTCATGTTTTTATTCTTCTTGTTTGAAACCTTTAATTTAAGTTTGTGCCTTGTACACTGGGACTCCATTATCACCAGTTATCATCTCTCTGGAGCTTCCTAATGCCAGCAGGCCTTAGCTTCTGATTTCTAGAACCAACTTCTGTAAAGTGCAAAATAGTGTCAACTTCAAGAGATTTAAGTGCAAAGGGACCGTCAAATAATACAAGTTATATTTTACTTTTTATGTACTTTTTTGCAGATTTGTTTGATAATTTATTGATTGTTATAATAATGCAGTTTGTCTTGTCTACAGTAAAACACAAAAAGTATCAGTGCCTGGAAATTCAAACCAGAAAACGTTCACAGAGCTGAGCAGGATGTAAGTTTGTTCACACACAGTGGCTGTAATCACTACTTAGTTTTAACAAATGCACAGAATTATTGTTCTTCCAAAGACGTTTTTATTGAACTATTAAAGTTTTATATTCAGTTTTGGAGCCAACACTTTGTTTCAACATCATTTCTTTATTTGGACAAAAATATGAAATCAAGCATCATCATCATCATGTCGAGACAACCTTACTGGATGTTCCTGAATCACATTCAATTATGATCAAGCGTAGAAAATATTGGTCTGTTTTTCAGTTATATATCAAAGCAATAACAATAATGTTATTAACAGTTAGTCATTTAAGAAAAGGTCAGTCATAAGCAGATTACAGATTGGTTTAAGGCTTTAAATGCAGAGAAATACTGTGTGTGTGTATCTACCTCATATGGAAGATAACAGTTCTGAACTTCTGTTCTCATCAGCGTTTAAAATATCCTTCTCTAATATGCGTCCAAAGTAAATCATAAGGGACAAAATCTACAATCCATGTTCTGTGCAAGTTTTTTTTTAAGAACAACTTACAACAGCATTTACGGCTGTTTGCTCTTTGCTCATTTTTAATTATCAATCCAAAACATAAAACATGTTTATTGATCAAAAGTTACCTACATGGGTTCGATATGGAATGCCTTTTATTTTCACAGAAAAAAATCTGAACATTCAAAGCAGCCAGAAAATATATTCTTCTATCCTTAGCCTCAATACTGTCAGGTTTAAAATTAAACATTCTCAATAAAAATGTGACTACAATCAGGTAAATCAGGAAATATATACAGCAGAAAGAAAAACATTCACATTGGATTTTTTTTTATAACTCTTAAAACTAGTGGCTATCACCTGAAGGCACTGATTCACTACCTTTGCATTGATCTGTGCTGAGAACAAACAGGACTATCGCTAGCTGTCGGCTATAAACTGGTGGTTTGCTAACTGTGTGTGCATTAACGGTCATATATAATGTGCAATTAGGCGAGTCTGTTGGTGTGACTTTCTATAGCTGAGATGTGGTGGCCAGGTGGAGCATCTCATGCATGGAGCTACTGAAGTTGTTGAAAAGTGATGCAGCGTCTGTCTGACGGTAAGATTTCCACGCTGAGACCGAGATCACAATCCTACAGGAGAAAATAACAGGGAAGAGTAATGACGGCAGTTTCTCAACTTGCTGGGAAAGTTCACACAGTTTAGTCGTTTCACTACTTCATGAATGTGAACCATACTGTGGAAGATAGAAAAAAATACTACGGATAAATTGGATAATAGAAAAAGATTTAAAAAACAACATTGTAAATTTATGATTGTTTTGGGTTTGGACAGTACGCCAACATTGCTAAAGTTTGAGCAAAAGATTTTCAGATGCAGCGAAAACCCTTTGAAACATTTCTGTCTCGTCTGCCCACCTGTCATCTCTGATGCGGTAGAAGAAGCCATAGCCATGGTGCACCATGGGAGCGACGACCCCCAGAACTGTGGTGTAGCCCACCAGACTGGACGACAGCACAAAGTTACCTCCACCACCACTGCAGACACAAACACAACACAATTCAGCTCCTGTTTTTTAATGTTTTAAACACACCAACCATAAATAGAAAGAACAAACATTTTGATAGTATACAATTTTCCTCTACACCTACAAGTATATAGTGAAAAAACAAGCAGAGAACAGCCACTACATTGAAACAAATCAGCTTTACAGCGAGTACCTCTTTGCATAGAGCGGATCCATGAAGAGATCTGGAGTGGGACGTCCCTCCTCTTTGGCGATAAGATATAGCCCAAGAAGATGCCTGTCAAAACCTTGAGACAATATGCAAAATAACAGGGTTTAATATAAAGGATGCACATCAGAGCTCCGCCATAAAAAGCCCTACTCATATAGTCTCTACAACAAGTAATATTATGGATCAAACTGTAACACTTGAGTCCAAAAAACGGAATCTGAGAACAGAAGTGCATAAGTATTACAGCGCTGAGATGATGACGCTTCAACAGGCATATCCCTTTGCTGGCATCATCACTGGCTTTGTCAGTACATTGTTATGTTTAGTGCCGAGTCAAAGCAACCAGCTGAGAATGTCTAATTACACATTAGCTGACAGAAAGATGTGAGTAGGATTATCACTGTGTTTGCAAGAGTTGTTGTGTATCTTAAGCCACATTACAAACAAAACCAAGACAATAAATAATAGCTAACTTGTACATTAAGCTGAACTTTTTTGTGAATCAAATAAACTTGTACATACATGAATGTAAAGCGGACTAACCTTTTCCTTCCTGGGCTTCAGCCATCAGTTTGCTGTGTTTAAGAAAGGCGAGTCTCATGGCTTTCCTCCTGGCATTAACCTGACAGGGAAATGTTTATGTAGCTTGTTAAATCGGTGAAGGATTGCTTTCTCATCCTTACTTTTTGTCATTTTGAAACAGTGCAGGGTTCCCTACAAATACACTCACATCACACGTGGGGTCTATCATAGCTTTACACCAGTTCACAGCCTCCTCAGTGCAGGGGCGCATCGTCTCTGTCCTGCCGTGGTAGAAACTGCGAGTCATTGCGGTCTCATAACAACTTCCTAGACTAAGAGAGAGGAGAGGAGACATTTAGGGTCATTAAGTAGTTAAGACTTCAAACATCAGTAAAGACATGGTTACATTTCTAAGCAGTACATACCCTTTATGTAGTTTGTAGTAGGCTAACTGCATTGCTAGTTGAATAAAGATGTCTGGATGCAGCTTCCTCTCTTTAATGGCCGATTTGCCGAACGCTGTAAAGGCGTAACACACAACCTGCAGGTCCTGTGTCTGTAAAACCAGCAACAGAGTGAACAATTAGACACATCTGACCGTGCACAAGTCATTTTGAAACTGACTTTTTCTTCAAGACTTTGGTGTTTAACATTGGCTCACCGACTCCAGGTATTGCTGTTTGGCTTGACGAATGGCACTACGAGTTTTTTCGTCCACAGTAAACACCAGCTCCTCAGGAGGGGGAATCGCTCTGACTGCGTCTGAGCCCTAAGAAACAAAAATATCAATGTGTGAAGAGCAGCCAGATACATTTTAAGTGTACGGTATCAGGTTGTAATAGTGTTTAGTGTTTACCTTCCATTTGCCTTCTGTAGCTTTGAGTTGCTGGTCCACATACCAACACAAAGACACAAGTACCATGGCGTCATAGGGTGAATGCTGCAAAAATGAACAACAACAAAAAAGCAATATATGAAAATATGAAATATGGGCCATACATCCAATTTAAGTCCCCGGTTTTTCAACCACCACTTCACAGGAAGGCACCATCAACAAGGTATATAAACTAAAGGTGAGGCTACAGGAAGGTTAGCATTACAATAAGAGAGGCAAAGAGAGAAGCTAAGACCTCTTTGAAATCCATGTAATATTGAAGCTGACAACATAGGACCAATATGTACTAAATAAGTGTCCCACACTTTATACAGTAGAAATGATCAACAGAGGAGTGAAGCATACATGTGATATTTATTTATTAGGATACATTCTAGATCCCGTCCGATTAATCGGCCAGCTGATAATATCGGCCATTATTAGCTTATCCAGGGACTAGTGGTATTGGCTAATTTTATCGCAGATGTTTCTAGATTTACTGACCAGTCAAATATCATTTAATTTAAGTTTCCCTGTATTACATTAGCAGTTCTCCTTCTGGCTGTCACCAGAAGAGTGTGCTATATTGATTCAAACAAGCATCATCACTCTCCAGAGTGTCCAGGCGTGAGGCAGTACATGCACAGTTACATTCCAGTTGAGTGACCATCTTGTCTTCGTTATACTGTATAGAGCTTTTCCACAAGTGTTTGATAACTGCATCTGAGGGATCAACGTAATAAATGTGTAAATTCATATCTATCTATCCTTACAGATTTTATAGATGTAAGAAAGATATCGGTCGATATCAGATTTTTTTCTCCCCATTATCGATATTGGTATCGGCCCCAAAGATCTCATATAGGTCAGGTCCTCAAACATTCCATTATAAGGTTGAGCCATTACTTTTTTGTAGGACTGGTGTCTTTGATCCAATAAATAGTAAAATATTCTTCCTCGCTGCAAAGTCGGTAGACTAAAACGTTTTCTATTTTTGGCGTTTGTAATATGAACATCAGTAAGACCAAGGAGGAGGGCCATGGGGTTTAAGTCAATATAAACACCCCAAATAACAGATAATTCATACACAATGTCAGACCAGTATCTTTACAACTCAGTGCATGCCCAGAAACAATGAAAATAATTACAGATTTCAGAATTGCACATACAGCAAAGTGGAGATACAATAACACCCATTTTGTGTCTCAGGTGTTTTGTCAAGTTCTGTTCAGTCTTAACTGAGTTGATCTGGTTCGATTACAGATATAAATCTCTGTGGCCTTGATCCAAACCTCCTGCCATTCTGCATGATCTATAGAGATGTCCAAATCTCTCTCCTAAACTTGATTATAGTTTATTATGGTATTAGTAGGCTGGGATGTTCAGGAGGGATTCAGATTAAGGGCCTTATCAAATAATTTTAACCTCTTAAGAGTTCATTTTTGAAGCTTTTACACAGTAAGTACAGTAAAAAATGACTTTCTAACTCACATCACAGTTGGATCCAAAAGTGCCGTCTGAGAACACAAGCGAGTCGTACGATTTGTCCCCCCAGCGGATGGTGGGGTTTCCTGTAAGGGCTTCCCGTGCAATCTGTGTTTAGGAAGGGTAAGACACACACTCAGACACAGCTCTTTTCTTTAAGAAAAACAGTCAATGAACAGACAGGCATGTAAATCACACATTTTTAAAGCTAGTGCAGCCCGTACATTTGTGTAGTTCTCTGCCGAGGAGTATGGTTTCGTTTCATCCAGAGAAATGACAAACAGGCTGCTCTGGATGGTCTCCAGGATGGTCTTATTGTGTGGATCAATGCTTATTAGATGCTCCCTGGCCTGCAGAGACAGTGAGCACATTCACAGTAACGCCACTGATCTTTACATGCACTCTTGTAACATAAGACGTCCCTTTTTTTTACAAATGTAATCAATAATCTCTTTCAGATCAGAAAACAACAAAGTGTCCAATTGTTTTTAAGCAGTCCTACCATCGCCCAACGAGTCCTCTCCTCTGTGGTGAGAGCGCTCACTCCGTCTCCCTCTGGCTCTCCCTCACAGACTTTCTCCACGTAGCTCAGCTGCCTATATCACACACATGAAACAATATAAGAAAACATTGAAACTGGGATGCTTTGCAGAAAGCTCATTAGGTTGTATGTCACCAAACCTTTATTAACAGTGTTTCTGCGGAGTCTATCCATTTTAATGTAAGACTTTTAGACCTTTTTAATACCACAGAGATTGAAACTTGAAGTCTGGTTTAAATCCTATTGGCCACTGCTTCCCTAAGATACTGTTCGTGTAGCGCCCTCTTTGGGCCACTTAGCAGAATGCATTATTTTTTTAGTTTTTTTAGTATGACAAAAGTTCATGTAGCAACTCAACAGGAGGTTTGTTCCCTTTGGTGCTAGGCTTCATATTTGGATTTTGGTCTTGATTGATGTGGGTGCTTGAGGTTAATTGCTACCTGAGTAGTTCTGGAGGAGTGAGGATTTTTCCATCACAGAGTGCATCAAATGTGAAGATCCGTCCATGACACATCACTACAACATGTGATGGGCACGGACCCTCACTTTCTGTAACACAGCACAAAATGCACATTACACAACAGCGATATGTCGGCTCAGAAAGTGGGCTGAAGAGTATACAGGGCAGTCCAAAAGTCCGAGATAAGAGCTTAGCTTCATCCTACCTGTTTTAAAGTAGTTATAAATGGTGTCCTTCTTTACTCCCGGTACTTTGCAGGTGCAGAAGAGCATTCTAAACTGGTCCATATCTAACACTGTTTTACCAGATTTCTGAGGAGGCAGCGTCTCCCTAAAACATGCAAGAGGAAGAAAAAGATGTGAAAGGTGAAGCATGTCTTTTGTAAAAAATGATTGTATGCAATGTAAACATGTCTTACGTGCGGATCAGGTTCCAGTATTGTAGTGTGTGCCATGTTGCTATACTCGCCCTCTGCAGATGAGTTCCCTCAGCAGGAGGCCAGCAGTGCTCCAGGTAGGGTGCCGGGCCACCAAAGTTCACATTCAGCTGAGAGGGGGTGCGGACCTCCAAATACGCAGCGTCTAACCACCAGTCTTCCAGCTTGAGTATAAAAAACACTCAACTAAGTAAAACATGCATCACTAATTAGGAAATCTACAAAAATAAAAAAAACACACACCCAGTTCTTCTTTGCCTTGGCTCTCTGCAGCAGCTTCTGGTGCAGCTCTTCACCAATACCCACTTCAAATTTCTTCACAATGTCTAATGTAGCCTTATACTCAGTCTCAGATGCAAATGGACGAACTGATAGAAACAAAGTGAAGCAAATTAGTTCATTTGTAAATTATGAGCACCAGCATCTTGTTATTGTACTGTACATATCAATCATCTCTCAGGGTAAAACCTGTGGATCCATTCATTCATTGCATTAAACTAACAACACCTTACTTTGTTCTAATATGAGTATTCAAGGTGCTAACATCGATACTATGTTGCCTTTAACAGTTTAAAAAAAGAAGAGTGTTATAGAGTAACTCAGTGGCACTGCATGATGTACAAAGCTTCAATCCTACCTGCATCCAGGTACTTTGAAAGGCTGATCCCCAGTGTCGGGACAGGCAGGGATGGCAGGCTGCTTTGGTATTGGAAAGTCCGCTCAGGCAGAGATTGAGATTTATTGGCCATTTCTTTCCTGTAATGGAAAGAAACACAATGCAACCATTAAACAATCTGTAGCTGTAAGATTTACATTTGAATAATAATTAACTACGTCACAACATACAAAAACTAAGGATGAAAAATCCAACAGTGTGGATAACAGATCTGTTAATTCTGGCCAGTGAGAGTCTATAACAAATACTGGATAGGCCTACATACCAAGACGCCCAGATAATAAGTACGTTAAAGGGAGGCCTCTGAATATTTGTCCGATGTTTGAATGTTGGAGTAGATGTTTGTATCTTTGCATCTTGTTTAACATTTTCTATGATGTAAATGTGTTCTGTGACACAAGTCAGATTTCAGACGTCTGACAATGAATTATATCAATCAAAAGAACAATCAACCAATCAATCAATCAATTACCCTTTGTACATCAGCAAAAATGTCAGTGAATTTTGCTTGATCTGGGACGAAAACACTTTTTTTTTTATGGGTGCAAACCCACAGGGCTGCATTTACCAACCGTTATCGCAACACATTCATCTGAAATGAGTTTCTTAAATTAATGGATTACTTGTTCATTCAGGCTATAGTCAACATGACTGTAATTTTACACTCTCAAAGGTAACATCTTTGTTACTAAACAACATTATTATATGTTTGTTTAGTCGAACTTGCAAAATTCCTGAATAAAATGAAGTTCACTATTTTATCACAAAAATATATTTATTTCACACAAGAGGAACTAGGACAGCCAAAACTACGAACATGTTTTATTGTTAAACAATAAAACATTTTAAGCTGATAAAATAAACTTTGTTAAACAAAGCAAACATTTTCCAGAGTTTATCTTTTTCTATTTCATCCTTGAACACTTCTATAAGACTATTAGACTAATCAGTTCATGATCATTTAACGAGAGTAAATGGGGTTCTTTGTCAAGCTGATCTCATGTAACATTAGTCCTGAGCAGGTACACACAGCACAACAGAGTTTTAAATTCCTCTGTGACCTCTAAGAAAACCTCTAAGAAGGCGACTTTTCCTGCTGTTTTAAATGTCCCATGTTGCTCTTTTGTTAGCTTTCAATGCGTCCCAATGCTGTGTTGCTTTCTGTATCAAAGCCACGTTAAGTGGGAACTAAAGTTAGATCTCCTTTTATAAGCTGGTGCACAACCTCGGGGTTAGAGACACAAACATTCTGACCAATATTGTTGAAGTCTGTTCTAAGATCGTTGATGTAAAACAAAAATATAATGTTTATTTATCAGTCTGCTGAATATCAGTGGGGGGTTTTTCAGACCTTGTCTTATCTCACATTAGCTCTTCTATGTTGTTTATAATGTATTTTATGTACAACCTGCTCCGAACTGATTGCCCCCCCAGAGGTATCAATAAAGTTGTTTGAATTGAACCTATACGACTACGACAAGACTGCACAATTCTGCACACACCGCCCAGGTCGGTCAATAGACCTCCAGATAGATGGCCTACTGATGGATAAAGGATTGACACGATGAGTCTTTTCACTTGTGTAGTGTTGTTTATTTAAAATGAACTAACGGTGTCCGGTGTGCAAGCTGCAGCCGATTACAGTGCACTTGTGTTAGTTAGCTTAGGTTGCTCTCTCTCGGTTAACGCTTTAACAATAACACCGACATGAAGTTAGACGAACCTGATTTACAAACTCTACCCTAGCTTTTAAAAACCCTCTAGCAGCTTACCTACTTCAGTTTCTGCTACCTTAGGCTCTCGGCATCCACGGTCAGCAGGGTATCTCTCTTTCAGCAGGATGGTGACGAGCTCCAGTGTGTTGTTGTCCGCGTCAGCGCTCCTCACCTTTACCCCACTAAACAACGAGAGGTCCCGAGAGCCAGCCCGGAAGACCATACGGCGCATGCGCGAGCGATTGAGCTTGACCTACATTTTATCAGTGAAATAATGAGGCATTGCTCGAGAGTTTTTATGCGGCAGGGGGTGAGGTGTGGAATTATTTATTATAGTCTGTGGTTAACCTAAAACAAGTGAGGTATGTACACACAATCCAACACTCAAGCTGTATATGTACTGCAGACAAACAAACTCACTAATAAATTACACGATAGACTATAAATAAACTCAAATGTTTAACGTATTTGGATCCCCTGCCTGTGTACTTTTGTGTGTATTTTTTCCCTGGCTCATTTTTTTTCCAGTAAACCTATTAGTATATAATGGGAATCGGACATTCTGTTACAAATATGTTTGAAAACAATTCTCATGTGAATTGACAGATGTTTTAGTTGCTGTGATTATTTATAGAAGAAAACTTTAGTCCTTGTTCTGAACATAAACACTCTCAGTTGCTGGATATGTGCTTCATGCAGGCTGATGCAGACAATACAAAAGTCCTGCAATAATCTTACCTTCAAAAATGTTATAAAGCTCAGTTTTGTAACTAAAACTGAGTCACAGCAATGTTGATTCAACTCCGTTTTAGTTTTAATTGCGTTGCATTGAGTTTTTATTTATTCTTTTTTTTTGTCCAACCAAATGTATATCAGGTATGCTTCATGACAACAAAACACACACAAAAAGTGCATAAAGAAGTTTTATTTTCAATTTGTTCACATTTAAAGGCGTTAAATGTGGATTACAACAATTATCTTTATGATTTGGATTCATCAGAAATTTGAAATGTTCACATATTTAATCCAAAATGATGCATAGAATTATTCAGATAAGTAAAAATGACAATAATCTAAAAAAGAAAATCATTAAAAGAAGTTACATAAAAAATGGATCACTTATCGCACGTCTGCATTATTATGGACTTTGAACGCAGAAGGCTACTGGTTAATAGACAACAGCATTTTATTGAGTTAGTGTACAGTTCCTTTGTTAGGTCCCTTGAGGTTATTGCAACTCTTACATGCCATACTTGTTAATGATTTCCTTTGCAAGTGTAATGTAGGCTGTCATGGCATCTTCCTTAGACATTCCTGAAAGAGTGCATAAATACAAAATATCATTATTGAGAAGACAAAGAGGAATTTTGGGTGAAATGTTGCAAAAAAATGTAGTCATGAAATTCATTACACACATTCATTACTCCCCATTTGATCAATTGTGATCATTTTAGTGGTTTCTTTCTTTGTTTTTGTTTTTTCAATAACACCAAATTTAAATCAAAAGCTCAATGTGTCCAGTTTTTTGTTTATGAACACATTTCAGTAAAACTCATATAATCTGCAAAGTACTGAAGCAAGGCTGTGAATGCTAACATGCTTAGCCTATGATAAACATGTAACATAACATACCTGCTTAAGAAAAAGAAAAAATCCAATCCAAATCTAAATGTGTGTATAAATAGGATGTTAATTTGAACATAAAACCATACAGCCTCACAGAAGATGAACACTTGGTATTATCTAAACTTGTATACATCAGCTTCTGTGAGGACATGTGTGTGCAGACCAGGACCTTCTGCACATACAACAACAACAAGCCCTGGTTTACACCTCAACTCAGGAAGCTGCGTCAGGCCAAGGAGGAAGCCTACAGGAGTGGGGACTGGGACCTGTTCAAGCAGGCCAGAAACAAACTGACGAAGGCGATCAAGGTAGCGAAGAGGAGCTACACTGAGAAGCTAAAACAAAGCTTCTCAGCTAATGACCCTTCAGCAGTTTGGAAAGGCCTGCGAGAGGTCACCAACTACAGGAAACCCTCCCCCCCACCCTGCAGGTAACAAAAGACTGGCTGACGACCTCAACACCTTCTACTGCAGATTTTCTCACCCACCCCCCAGCCCATCAACATCACCACAATACTTAGACTCTGCCCTACCTGCTCCCCCCACAACCCTGTCCTCCTTCCCCTCTGACCCCCCACCTGCACTGACGATCTGTGAAAAGGATGTGTGCTAGCTCTTTCAGAAACAAAGATCAGAAAGGCTCCAGGACCAGACGTGAGTCCCCCTCCTGCCTGAGAGTCTGTGCTGAGCAGTTGGCCCCCATCTTCACGCAGATCTTCAACTCATCACTGGAGCTGTGTGAAGTGCCCTCCTGCTTCAAAAGCTCCACCATCATCCCAGTCCCAAAGAAACCTGCCATCACAGGACTCAACGACTACAGGCCCGTCGCCCTGACGTCTGTGGTCATGAAGTCCTTTGAGAGACTGGTGTTGAGCCACCTGAAGGACATCACAGGCCCCCTGCTGGACACCCTGCAGTTTGCCTATCGGGCAAACAGGTCGGTGGAGGATGCAGTCAACATGGGTCTGAACTACATCCTGCATCACCTCGACTCCCCAGGGACCTACGCCAGGATCCTGTTTGTGGACTTCAGCTCGGCATTCAACACCATCATCCCGGATATCCTGCACCGTAAAGTCACCCAGCTCACTGTGCCTGCCTCCACCTGTCAGTGGATCACCAACTTCCTGACTGACAGGAGGCAGCAGGTGAGGCTGGGGAGCATCACATCCGGCACCCGGACAATCAGCACTGGCGCCCCCCAGGGGTGTGTTCTCTCCCCACTGCTCTTCTCCCTCTACACCAATGACTGCACCTCAGGGGACCCTTCTGTGAAACTCCTGAAGTTCGCAGACAACACCACCGTCATCGGTCTCATCCAGGACGGTGACGAGTCTGCCTACAGACGGGAGGTGGAACAGCTGGCTCTCTGGTGCAGTCAGAACCATCTGGAGCTGAACCCGCTCAAGACTGTGGAGATGACAGTGGACTTCAGGAGAAGACCCCCCCCCCCACCACCACCACCACCACCACCACAATTCTGAACAGCACAGTGTCTACTGTGGACTCTTTCAGGTTCCTGGGATCCACAATCTCTCGGGACCTGAAGTGGACCTCCCACATAGACACTCTAAGGAAAAAGGCCCAGCAGAGGATGTACTTCCTGCGTCAGCTCAGGAAGTTCAACCTGCCCCAGGAGCTGCTGATCATGTTTTACACCGCCATCATCCAGTCTGTTCTCTGCACCTCCATCACTGTCTGGTTCGGATCTGCAACCAAACTGGACAGACACAGACTGCAACGGACAATCAGGACTGCAGAAAAGATCATCGGTGTCAACCTTCCCCCCATCCAGGACTTATACCGGTCCAGGGCCAGGAAACGGGCAGGTAACATCACTGCAGACCCCTCACACCCCAGACATAAACTTTTCAAACTCCTTCCCTCCGGCAGGCGTTACAGATCACTGTACGCCAAAACAACCCGTCATAAGAACAGTTTCTTCCCCCAGGCTGTCACTCTGATGAACGCTAAATGCTAAATGCTAAATGCTAAACTGTCACAGAGTGTCAGACCTGTCGCTGTGAAATAACCCTGGAACAAAACTGTCACTGTGAATGTACATATACGCAAATATATATTATTTTTATTTTATTTAAATGACCATCTACACGTACTCTTTAATGTAAATACTGTAAAAAATAACTACCTCATGTTCACTTCAGCATCTTTTTTGCACTACTCACCACTGCACTATTATCTTATTTAGTCTTGTACATATTAGTCTTTAATTATTTGTTTATTTTTGAGTTTATTGTTGATATTTAATGTTTTACCTTTGTACAAAGAGAGCACAGTCTACCGAAGTTAAATTCCTTGTGTGTTAAACATACCTGGCCAATAAAGCTGATTCTGATTCTGATTCTGATTCTGATTCTAAACTTGAATATTCACATTTTAAGTTGTTCAAACTGACATGGTGAATTGCTGCTTATACTAAGCTACAAGCTCAATTCACTGATTTACATCTACAAGCATTTAAAACTTGTCACCTTTTCTGGAGTTCCAAGCGTCCCACTTGGCTTTTCCCTTTAAGTCCAGCATCCCTGGTCTTTCTAAAATGTGTAATAGAAAACAGTTGGGAGGAAACGTTCAGAATTTAGGGAACATCATTTGTACATTATTCAGATTTTCTGCAGCAAGTCATACCTGTGTTGATGTCTCCCACAACAGCTTGTTTATAAAGGCCATACAGGTCAAGGAGCTCCTGGTCCGTAGGCCTAGTCTTCACCTTCTTCACATCCTCTGCCAACTTCTCAAACTCTGCCTACATGGAAAAGATGTTTAGAAAAGAAACGTTCAAGTAACTTTGTGTATATCTGATAAATAATTCAAAACTTTGCTATTATGTTGTCATAAGATAAGCATATATATAAAGGTTCCACTCAAGTGAATCCAGATAAGGTAGTGGCTGGGAATAGCAATCACAGAATATGAGATTGTGCATATAAATCAGTTAAAGATTACACTAATGACTGAAAGATCTGAGCCTAGTATTCCGGTCAGGGTGCAGAGCCCGGGAAACCTATTGTTGCACAAGTTAGGACTAAACAAAGGCCTTTTATTCAAGGCTCTAGTGCTTTTGTGCCTACTTGAATAATCTACTTTACGAAGGATCTGGGACATTGCAGAACAGATAATTATGGACATGCACATAAAACTCACTCAAAGGACAAAACCCCAAACTACCAAAATGAAAGATTTTGAGGATTTTGATGGGCTACTATTGAAATAGCTAAAATCATTTATTGTAAATTACACATTTTGTTATGTCCAATAATAATAGCCTGCACCTGTCTATAACACCTGCAGCACCTTAAGGATACTTGAGCAAATGAATAGGGCTCTTTGTTCAGACTCGCTTTTACCCATCCCACCCTGTCAAACATGGATGACACTGACACTATCAGGCTTAACACCCCTCTGCTAAAACCGTTATTTATATCATCGCAATAACCAGAAGCTGCACCTACGCTACACTGAAGAATAAAATGATGACAAATGTAGTTATACTGTACCTGATTGGACATTTTCGCAGCTGGAGCTCCGCAGTTCAGATAAATGTACAGTAGGCTATATTCCCTGTTTGCTAGACGAGTCTGCGCAGCTGTAGTTGCAGCACAGCTGATCAATGTGAGACTGTCTGCCAAGTAGACTAGAGGACTGCAGAGGAGGGAGCAGAGAGCTGCTCGCGAGCTGATTGGTTGCCTGTCACCCTTACGCACACAAACGCACACATGCACGCACATACGAGCACGAACGTACACACAGTTATAGGCCAGATGCGGACCAATTCAAATACTAATAACTATTTGTGCTAGTATTTGTAATTTTTCCCTTTTATTTTATTTTTAGACAGATTTAGGCCTACTCTTAGTGCACTGAATCCACCTGTCCGGAACTGACCCATAATAGACTCGCAAGTGTCAACGATAGTCAATAATATAATAAATCTGGAGCAAGGACCTATTGGTAGGATACAATATACGAGGGCCAGAAATCAAATTTTGACAAGTAGGCTAATCACTAATCTTTCTTTCAATCCTGCTAGAGTCAATTATGAACCAGTCAACACAGGGGGTAGGCTATTTCTCCACTTACTACAGTGAACATGATATTAATTTACCCATAAGTAAAATAGCACTTAGGTCTATCGTGTCAGAAACAGGTGAGTTTGAATAATCCATATATTAAAGAATATAAACCTGTATCAAAAGATGGAATGTCACTCATCTGAGCGCCAAGCATGCATATGCATGCTGAATTATTGATAGACTATAGTTTATAATGCCCACTGAGGACTTGGGGTTGTGGGTTCTTTTAAATAAAGTTGTTTCAATTCTTTCTTTTATTTTTCTACTGTGTCATCTCTAATATTTACAGTCTATGGTCATCTCCTGTTCCACACTCCAGTCCAGTCCAGTTGGTGGCGGTAATGCACCTCTTAGCTGGTTTGCCAACCGCCGATAAACCACAACAAAGAAGAAGAAGACAATTTCAAAATGGCGACGCCCTGTTACCATGCAGTTGGAGTGAGCATCTTTACGGGACTGTAACTTCATCAAAGAAACGTGCTTTTGTTTGAATAAAACTCAGGTAGAGTAACTCAATGACACATTTAACTTTTTTTTCATTTAAATTATTTTTTTGACCGTCAAAACGTATATGCGGTTTAAAAAGAGACGTGTGGATTTATCACCAATCTGCTTTTGGTTTTAAAAAGTTTTATTTTATCTCATCTAACACGAACTGAATGACATTGAAATCTTCTCTTACCATATAACTCACAGAATTAACCTCTTCCCACCCAGAGTGCCCTCACTAGATGTCAGACACGTAATCATTTAATATATATTAGATTAATACCGAGCGAAATAAGTAAAACCCACCGGTTACGATAATACGACAGCCTACTAAGAAGGAAATAATGTAACCTAATTTCAGTCTGACTCGAGCGTCGTTGTTATGGCCAGGTCGAACCTGGATTTTGGACCGATTCATTCACGTAGTATTATTGGAAAAAATGACAGCGTATTTAACAACAACCCCTCCAAATGAATCAGTAAAGGTTGAACAAGGAAGTAGGTGTGTTGTTAAGCCTTTAAAAATAATATTTGATCTATTTCTCATTAAGCATAATCCTACTACATCCATATTTAGCAATGTTGAAAGTTTTTTTTTATCACAACTCTTCTGCACGTTTAAAAACGTGTACAAACTGTGCTAAGAATCTTTTAGCTTTTTTTTTTTTACTGTAATGTATTTTATATAAAGACCAATGTTTATAGAAGTACTAATCAGCCCCTTGTTTGTTATATTCTGGTATATCTGTTTTCATTTGTTGGTACACCTTTTCCTTTCTTTCAGAGAAGGAATGGCTACTGCAGTGAAGCTAAACAAAAAGGAAATAAAAAAACCAATTCCAACCAAGACTTCCTTCACCTCACCATTCAATCCAAAATGGAGCCCACTACCCCAAGAAGACATGCATTTTATCCTGAATACCCTGAAGGACAAGCTGGTTTCCACTGGTCTTGAGAAGAAAGAGGTGAAAGTGTTTCGCCCTTGGAAGAAAAGGAGAGACAAGAAATCTATCTCCACACCAGAGCCTCATCCTGAGGTGAGCAAAGACGCTCCTGTGCAGGTTTCTCCTAAAAACGGCTGGACAGATGTGGCAGCAAGAAGACAACTGGCCATTGGCATCAACGAGGTCACCAAAGCTCTGGAGAGAAACGAGCTCAAACTGTTGCTGGTGTGCAAGTCTGTCAGGCCGAAACACATGACAGATCATCTGATCGCTCTAAGTGCAACTAGAGGTGTGCCCGCCTGCCAGGTGCCTCGACTGAGTCAGAGTTTGTCTGTGCCACTGGGGCTGAAAAGTGTCCTCGCGCTGGGGTTCAGATACTGCGCCTCCAAGGATGATGAAGCATTCACTGACACTGTTGAGGCCATTACACCCAGAGTGCCCTCACTAGATGTCACCTGGCTACAAGCTGCAGCACAGAGTGTTAAACCTGAAGACTCTGTGCACCCTGAAGAGGAGCAGGAGGGCGTTGGTGAAAAGAAGGGACAGAAAAGGAAACTTGAAAGTGAATCTGAGGTCACAGAGTCTGCCTCCCCCTGTACCCTGCAACCTCTCAAAGTCAAGAGAATAGTGGCTAATCCTACAAAGAAAAGAAAAAAGAAGGCCAAGTCATAGTTAGTTACACAAAACAGAAACTCATCCTTAATTTTAGGAGAAGTGTTCCTTCATTTTTGAAAGTTTAAGCTGGATGCTTCCAGGTGTTTCTTTGGCATTTAACGTCTTAAAATGAGGCGTAGTCTACTTGTGAGCCCTTTTAAAAGCATATAGCCTTTTCTATTAAGGTTGTTAAATATGAAGAGTTTTAGTTAAGTTATTTCTTTTTACATTTTAGAAAAAAGTATCAAAAGGTTTAAAAAAAAAAAACAGTTTGTAAATTTTTTTTTACCAAAACTCACCATTCATGTGTCAGTGTACGTTTTCTGAATGAATTTTTCTCCCCTTTGGTTTATCAGAATCATTGCTTATGCTTTCTGGATTACTTTAAGAACAGTGTTGCTAAAAGTCTTTATAGACAGTGTTTGAAAGACTGGATGGCAGTTAACATGATTTCAAATGAATTGTTTGGAAATAGTTTGAACGCTTGTGTGATAAATACATTTACTTTACATTTCACAGTGAAAGCAAATTGGCTACAGACAAACCGTATACGTTAACTGATTTATATTTCTGAATTAAAACTGTAAACAACAGAGATATGTTTCATACTCCTCTGTAGACGTGAAGCTGTTGGAAATACATTTCAGACCCTAGCCACAAAAATGTATTTGGGCTGAGTTAATTTAAGAACTGTGTTTTAACTGGAATATAAATATCACGTATTTCAGGTATGTTCTAAAAGAAGTGCATCAGTCGTATTCCTTTTTAAAGTGAGTTTATTCGATCAAATATCCATGCTGGTATAGCTGACAAGTGTGTTGAATCAGATTGTTATTTGCATGGGGTCATGTCTAAATGATGCTGGTACAAGTTCTTCAGCTTTTTCACAGCTTACAATGGATTGGAATAAAAATATTGTTCTTCAGTTAGAGAAAGCTGTATGTCATTTCAAAAGTTCTCCCTCCCATCCCCCCAAAAATCTTGATTAAAAAACAAAACATCTTTTAAATAAGGCAGGTACCTCGGGTTTGAGTTCTCACTAAAGGGTGTGGCAAGTAACAATGTAGAGATCATCGTGGCAGCACAACTGACATGCTCAAAGTTCATTCAAACAGCTGCAGGCAACACATCTGTAACACAACCAGCATCCATGAGGCACACTGTCGACTCAGTAACCCAGCTTCAGTGATAAATAAATGCCGTTTGTGAAAGAAACTCGTTCACCTTTCAAGGGTAAAAAAGACCTTTAAACCCTCAAGCACTGACTATTGGTTGTCTTAACTTGCTAATAATCTATAAAGGGATGAGAAGAAACTACATCAGACAATAAAAAGAGACAAAAACATGGCAGCAGCCTCAACTTCTTCAGTAATGCAGACATCAGACATAAAGTTACAAACTCAGAGCAAAAAGACAATTATAAAAGATGTGTAACTTCTGAGTACACCAGCAGCTCCAAAAACAAGACAAGTGGTCCGACAACAGCTTTTCATCACAGATCTGACAGAGAAATGCCAAGAAGCTGGGAAAAATAAAAACTTTTTTTTTTTAATTTACCCTCTTTTTTTTTTTTAGTTTAAGACATTGCTCCAAAGAAAACAACAAATTATGTATTCAGAAATTTTGCCAAGTACATTAATAAATATCTGAACTGTTTCACGCATTAGGCCACACAACACACTGAGAAAATGACCGACAGTATTTTTTTTGATAAACAAAAACAGTACCATAAAAAAAATAAAAATAAAAACATCCAAAGAAGTCAATAAAAATGGACCCGGAAAATCACGGAAATGCTTATTTCAAAAAGATGCTGTTTCTTCGACAGGCTTTTGTAAATGCATCTTCTCTTCTCTAAATAATAGCTTATTCACTTTTCCAGAAACACTTTTGATCTTGTGCTCAGTTCTGTTTTACCCAACAGAGTTTGATTGAGAACACAAATATCCTGCAGCAGGTGAGGGAAATCAGTGTTCATTTACACAAAGTTCTTTATGAACTAAGTGTTGAACCTTTTCTGAACATCAGCTGCTGTATGGGCATCTTACTCAGTTCTATGCAAATATCTATTAGAAGTAATGACCGACTACACACTGAAAATGACTAAATTAAAAAAGAGAACCAATCAAGCTGCTTTGAACATGATTGAACCTAGAACATTACCCTTTCTTTAAGTTAGTCAGCCATTGTTGCACTACCAAATTGTCTTTAGACCAGCACTACATCTATTTTGAGAAGTTTCATATACGGTACAAAATCTGAATAAAATACTGTTGGCTGTATTTTAAATGTTATTATTGTTTTCTAGCCGTTGTTGTTGTAAATTTGACCCTCCATGCTTGTGCACTGAACATGCCATCCTTATTTTTAGGTGCTTTTGTTTGCGATCTAAACATGACCCCATTCAGCTCTAGAGACAGGTTTGTAAGATAAAAACAGCTCAAATCCTTTGTTAAAAAACAAACAAACAAAACGAGGTTGAACAGTCTGTACAGTAGCCTATCTGTGTTGAAATCTGACCCGTTAAAAACAAACAAAAATAAAACCCTTTTGCTTGTTAATGAAATCAAAACAAATTGTGCTTCTTTGAGGCAATACATTCTTCATTAAAAACCACTAAAACCCACATGTTCTGAATAAACTCAGTAACACCTACTCTATTTTGGAGGAAAATACTTTGGATCAGCCCTCCAGAACCCCAAACTCACACTACAGGAATAAATATGATCTGGCTTTAAATGTACAGGTCACTATATATTTTCAACAAAAACAGGTTTATCAATGCACCAGTTGAATGAGTCCTTCCTTTTTGTGTATGCATGTGTGTTTGTGTGTGTGTGTGAACATATTTGTCATGGAAATGTTGATCATAATTTAAAGAATCCTTGAGGTAAAGGAATCGTTACGTGTAGCCTTCAAAGAAACACATTCAGTACATGTCTTTTCTAATGAGGGCCAAAAACAGCCAGCAGAGAAACTCCCGTCCTCAAGGATATGAGACGGTACGCAAACATTAACTCATCAGTTGCCTTTCAGATCCTCTGCAAGTGTGCAGTTGCAGGTTGGGCACAAGAACTAGTCATTTTGTAATGTAGTCATGTTTATGTTCATTGATTATCATTTACATAGTTCAATATCAGCTAAATTAAAATAACATGCCAGTCCCTTTAAGAAGGCGTCTGCTGAGGAGAACTAAAAATAACTCACAACATCAGGGCATCCTCTGGTTTGTCAAACGGTTGTGTTTTAAATGGGAGTGTGCATGTCAGGAGCATTGTACTGTATGAGTATCTCAGGCATAGCATGACTTCACATTCAGGATGTTGATGATTTCAGTTTTCACCTCCAGGTGAACAGAGAATTGTTCTTAATGACATGATTGCCGGCTGAACCGCCTCCCAGGGGTTGGTTTTTTTCTGTTGTAGTTCTCATTGTCTAGCTTGGGCTACCTGTATGTCCAGGTAAGGAATAGCCACAGGTCGCTGACTTCTGACCTCTTGATCAGTGTTTGTGTAGCAGCTTGGTTAAGGGAGGTCTGCTACTGAAGCACCAGGCCAACCTGACAGAACAAAAAACAAAACAGAGTTTACCCGTTGTTGTATGACACACAAAAACTATCAGTGGGATGTAACTATAACAAACTGTTTGCTAACTGAACAAGGTGACGGACAAAACTAGCTCAGCTTAGCTTCAATATATGACCACTTCAGAGTAAAAGTGAAGTCGGAATAATAATGTGTTTAAAGCCATCGTAGTGTGAATGTGATTAGTACTGATGAGCACTTAGGCTCTATATGTAGCACCCTCTGCCATCAGTATGTTTTAAAGGGTATGTGACATGTAGTGTTAAAAGCACTTAGAGGGGTCGTAAGACTAAAATAAGGGTTGTATAATTGCAGTCTATTTACCATTAAGACCAAATACTAGAGGTGGGAAAAAAAAATCGATTTATGTAAAAATCGAGATTCTTCTCTTCTAAGATTTGAAATCGATTCATAACTTCCAAAAATCAATTTTTTTGTTTCCCTGCTAAGTGCTAAAGCTAACTCTTTATTTCGGTAGAATGCCAAATAGAGCAGCAAGAAATTCAGCCAGTCTCACAGATGACTGGAGTAGATCCTGGAGAATGTACTAATTCATAAATAGACTTTGAATCCATGGATCAATGAATCCAGAATCGTTTTTAATCGAAAATCAATTCTGAATCGAATCGTGACCCCAAGAATCGAAATCGAATCGAATCGTGAGACACCCAAAGATACCCAGCCCACATAGGACAGTGCAGGATGTTGATATAAATGATCACAGGCCGGACAAGAACTCTTATTGCTGACCTTATCAGGGTCCATTGAAGGACATTTCCAGTTGTAGAGGTAATACTGCAGATTTCCATCTCCTATGCCAAACTTGAGCTTCTCCAGGAACACTTTATTCTCCATTAGATCCAAGGCATTGAAAACATCAAACCCTTTCTGTTAAACACACAAAACATGTTGTCACAAATGTAATCAGGGAAAGAAAAGTTTGGTTGGGGTCTCATCCCAAAAGCTGTTCAAGAATAACATCATTATTAACAGGGGGCCTTTTGAGGTATTTGCACTTGCAGCTCTAGAAATTCTCCTTTTGAGTGACTAAATATTTGTTAGTGGTTTGTGTTTTACAAAAGGATGAACATACCAGTTTGGCCAGGATCAGTGCATCATTCATTAAGTCCAGTAGTGGGGTTTGTGTATGAACGTTGTAAAAAGAGTAAGCAGCCTTCAGGCTCCTATGAAGCGGGTGATGCATCACGGTCGAAGGCAGAGTGTAGAAACTAGCGAAGTCTGTCAGTACACCACCAGCTCCCTGAAGAGATATAAAAAAAATGTGAGCTTAAGCAGAAAAGAAGAACCAACAGAACATGTTGGTTCTTCTTGAAGTATCTTGAGGGAAGAAACTGATTCCAAATACCTCTACCACATATGTGTCAATTATGTTGTCCTGTGGCAGGAACCAGTGAGCCACCTCCTCTTCTCCCATAGAAGGTGCAAGTTGGAAACGTCTCAGGTATTTCTCCAGCAGCTCGGTTACCTGTGGGATGTCACGCCTCTCCATCGGCCGCAAACCCAGAGTCTTGATGCTCTGTAGGGGGTGTTGAGATAAAAGTCTAATTAAGTTCCTACCATTAATAAGAAACTTTGACTGACAGGCATAGGCAAGTGCTTACATCTGGTAGTCTGTAGAGTTTCATGGTTCTCTGCAGGGTCATGTTTCTGCTCAGGTGAGAGAATTTCACTTCCACAAGTTTTCTGGGGTTCAAAGAACGATGCCAATACCTGAAAAATATACATAAAGAATGAGACAAAGAGTTTTAAATCCCTTTCTGGTGCCATGTTTTATGTTTTGTACAGCATACCTGCATGTGGACACAGGTTTAGGAAGCACCACTCCTGCTGTGTATACTGCCTGAAATATTCCTTCCAAGTTCACCCTCCGTGTAATTTCTCTGATTAGCACAGGAGCAACACGCTTTGAACGAAGCTTCTTATGGACACACAGAAAGTTGATTTCAACCATCCTCTTCACCCTGGAGCAGCAGATGGAAAGGAGACGTGTGAATCACAGCAACATGGTTTCTATTGAATCATATCACTGCTCTGATGCAAGTAAGTATGATCAGTAATGAGTTCTCACATGTCATAGATTCGTATATCTGCAGGGATGGCACTGATGAAGCCAACAAGCTTCTTATTCGAGGACACTCTCACTCCACAATGCCACTGTGGTAACCAGCCAGGTGGACGCAGAGCCCTGCGGGAGGAGAAATGTTCAGTGAGAGGGCAGACAGTTCAATAACAAACTTCACTTTTTTTTAACTTTTGAAAATCATTAGAAAAGTAATTAACACAAGCAACATGAAAAACACTTACCATTTTAGAAAGTTTGGTGAATAATCAAATCTGAACATGTTATCGTCGTCCTCCACATAGTTCTCATTTAACAATGTGTACAACTCCTTCAGCTGAAAAAAAGACACAGCAAGCTGTTTATTTTGTGCATCATATTGTACAAAATGCTATTTAGAGCTGCAATGATAACTCATTGCAGCTCATAACATTTATTTGGGTCTAAGGTTTCCAGATATAAGCTATTCCCCACTTAGTTACACACTAAGCTGGACTGAATATTTCCAGTTTTCTGAGAAAATAGTCAGCAGATCCACTGATCATGACAATACTAGTTAGCTGCTGTTACTGCTTAAATATTTAAGTGTCTGAGACCCACTGTACTTACTACATCTGCACAGCTGAGATCGAGAGTGTCCCACATAAAGCCTTGAGGTAAGGAATATGGCTCCTGTCTAATATTTTCCTTGTCTGCCTCTATCGGCCCGTGACTCGTCACCACCTCATCTGTAAAAAAAAAAATGGCACAGCTCTTGTAAAAGATAAAAGACCATTTTTTAATCACAACATTTCCAATATATAAAAGTAATTTTCATGCTCAGGTACGTGTAAAACTGCTAAAACACACAGAAGTATTCTGTGGCAGCAATAATACACCATTTAAAACATTCTTAATGTAAAGCAAGGCTTAACAGGAATTACATCTACCTTAAATAAACAAAGCTTTTGCTATCTTAAATTTCTGTGGGTATTTACTTAGTTTAGGCACAGGCTGGGTGTCCCAAAACTGGTATTTGTGCTTGGTTGCCTCATCGATGCTCTTTGCTGGACCCTGGCAGGACAGCAGCTCCATGGCTCTTTGGATGTCTTGCAGCTTTTGAATTGGCAAGCCTGGGTTCTTCATGTAGAGAAGGGACAAATAAACAAAAAATAAACAAAAACTGAGTGTGCCTCAAGTGCAGGGGCAACTCTCCCTGCATTTTTGACTTATCATGCAGCAACATTTAACACAGTCTGTATATTTAAGACAGAATTATCTACACAAAACAAAAGAAGCCACTATGACACATCGGTTTCATACCCTAAAACACAGTGCCTGATGGGGCCAGGGAACTAAAGTTTACGTCTTGTTTGCCTGTTCACACCAGTTTAATTGTGATTAAAAAATAGTGTTTACATGCACATGGTACCTCTGAGTTTCTTCATCTAGGATTTGGGTATTTTAAGGGATTGACATTTGCATGCAGAGTGAAAACCTAGTAATTCATATCCTAGTTTAAATGATCCTAGAAGTTGTCAGGTCTGTGATAGTGGAGGCAATTTGTATATGAAAGACCAGGACAAGTTGTTTAAATATCAGAGTATATCTGATTTGTAGAGTGCAGAGAAACAGACTGTTCTACATACAGCAGGGTTTGTGCTTGTTTACAAAACTAAGATATGATAAGCATGCGAGCGAAAATATACCTAGGGTAGTAATGCTTTCATGATTGCTGTTACTATTGCCACTTCTATTGCAATAAGGGTTACACAAGTAACGGTCAAGTGAATATGTGCCATGCACAGTGTGTAGGTCAATGATGGATGAACCTCATTGATCCAGTCATACTGATGGAAAACACACAGGTTTATCTTTGGTTGTTTATGTGCATTAAGGGTCCTCCATTGGCCTAGGAAACGGCTCAACTTTGTTAGTGAGTTAATTTGGTTGATGGTTAGGTTTTTTAAAGGGGACTGTGAACATTTTCAGCGGGTCCTCTTTGCACCTTGATCTCCTGGGAGTCAGAGGCAGAGTCAGACTTTGCTCCCCCTGAGCTGGGCTTCTCTTTCTTCCTCTTCTGTTTCTTTTTCTTCCTCTTTGCCCCCAGATCTCCGCCTGGACTCCTTCGAATATAAACACAAACGAGCAGAACACAATTAAACCGGGAACTCACTTTATCTGACTAACATTTGAGTACACAGACACACACACACGCATACATGCATGCACGCGCGCGCAAACACACACGCACGCACACACACACACACACACAAACATGCATGCATGCACACACACATGCACACAAACACACACACACACACACACACACACACACACACACACAAACACACCCAAAGCAGCAGCAGCATTGAGCTAACGATAGCTTCCATAGCAACGAATGACAGCTGAGCTAGGCTAACGTTAGCTAGCTAACTAACGGTCTCAACAGTGGCTGTCTCATGTCATTCAGTCGAGACGATAGCTTTGCTGTTAATTTTGACGTAAAGGCAAACACGTTTGGACAAAAAAATAAACAGTGTTATAAATGCCTCTAATTAGCACTTCTCTTCTGGTTTAAAGATTGAAGAAACGGCCTTGCCATCTGTTTCTGTGTTTGCCTCGTCTAACGTTAGCTATACTGCGCTAGCCCGTCCTCACGGAGCTCACACAGAAACGGGCTCCCTGAAATAACGCTGCTGCGTTTCCTAGACGGACCGGGCAGGCCATCCTCACCCTTGCAGATGCTCATTCTCCTCTTCGTTGTCTCCGTCTATGCCGCAGGTGTCCTGGTCGTCTAGCTCCAGGCTCTGCTGGCTGGCCGCGGATTCACTGTCCTCCGCCATCATATAAGTGTTTTTAAACGCCAGCGGCCGTATGATTAGAGATCACGGGCAGCGGACGAGAGAGAGAGAGATGGAAAAACAAAGAAAATGCCGAGGGAAACTGCACCGCATAGAGGCCAATAGAGAGAAAAACAAGGCAGGTCTCCTACCTTTTAACGTATGCTGGTACTATACTATACGTAATATTTTTTACAGTCTATGGGTGGTACCCAAGTTATTTTATTTTTTATGTAAACAGGTTATCACCCAAAACAATATCCCACTTTTACATGCTCCAGTTTGTACTAATTTTATTTAACACAACTTCAACTAGCCTCTTGAAAAATGTAAGCACCATTTATTAATTTTTATTTTCATAATTGATGAAATATGTGACTAAAAATATTACAATGCAACAGATTGCATTACCAATGTTATTTTTAAAGTCCAAGGTTACATGTTTTTGCTTTTGAAGCACTGCCATTCCCCAAAGTACTAAAAAACGATGTATAGTTACACATAATTTATTTCTAGTTTTTAATCCTGGTAATTTAATTGTTTGCATGATTTAATGCTTTAACAAAGTACTTAAAAAAAAAAAATCAACTCCGTTCACCTACACAAACGCAGACACACAAAAGTTCCAGTTTGGCTGTTTATTTAGAATAATAGTCTTCAAATATAATGCAAGCAACCAAGTCACACACTTGCTGTACTGCATCTCCACCCTAAAACTTGAGGTTGCTGTGCGATGGTAACAGAGAAGAGGCTATTCACAACACCAACTCACACATCATTTTGACCAGGTAGAGTTAAAGAAATGTACACAGTTTGTAATATGAATGCTACAACTATATGAACCTTGAGTTGATGAATGTCGATCATTTCTGAGTATGAAAACACAAACTCACGGCCAGCAGCATTGCAGACGAACACTGCCACCACGCAGGTGCACATAAATATAGAGACATTCACCCTCCAAAAACACAAAAAGAAGAAAATACACTTAAGTAACCTGCAATTTACCTGCACATACAAATCACACTGAGCCTTATCTATCCCATACTACACTGAAAATGTTAATAAAACATTCACTGCTTTTTCAAAATAAGATTGTTGCGTTGCCGATTACTGTTGATGATCGTTACTGGTGCAGCAGCTGGTAGACATTTTCTGGGTTGTCTACAGTGTAGCTTGTGTCACGCTAGTGCTGAGAAAAGTTAACTGCATGTTATCTTTCACAAGTGGAAGAGAAAGGGAGAGCTGAGGTAGAGGAGGGAAGCTAAAGGCAAGAGAAGGCGAGAAATAAATAAGGTTATCTCTTCCACAAATTTGTATCAGAGTCAGGTTGTTTAAAGGCACTTGGAACATCAGAACAAAAATGAAACAAATCATGCAAAGCTTGTTTGGTTTCAGAAAAAAAAATGCAGTTAAAATAAGGCTGTTGAAGAAGAAGAAAGCCCTTAACATACATGAAGAAATAATATAGCCTATATTAGGGTAAAATACTTTATGTTGGCAATAAAATCAAAGTGAGTAAAATAACAGAAAACAAGGCGCCTCGAGCAGCCGTATAAAAGTGATGCATAGCCTTTAGAGCACAAATATGCCAGTCAGTGGTTCAACAAATACAAAAAACTTCATATAAGTACACCTCACAATATTTTGGGTTGAACTAGTTTGTAGTGGCATTACATCCTTACCCACCAGCATGGCGGTTGTGTCACATTGTATGATTATGTTGCAGTGCGGATAGTGGTTTAATTAAATACAGCCTTCTAAGGGGGCTAGCTTAAATTCTAGCAACATATTCAAAACCTTTCGAATAACAGGATTTACATGTTTATGTCAGGGCTACTTCATTCATGTGATGCTTCATTTCCTTTGAAAAGAGTGGAATCACTTGCCGTATTTGCACAGATGCTACACAATCCTAAAAAACAGTTAGCGTGCATCCGTAAGGGTTATGATCTCACTTTAAGAAAATATAGTGTTACAGTCAGTGGAGTGAGGCCAATATGGCTCAAGAGAAAGGGTTCCTAAAGTATTTTGTTTGTGAGAAAAACCCATCATCTGTTTCTGCCACAGTTCCTTTATGTTTAGAAGGCTATTTATTAAAAAAAAAAAAGGCATGTAACTGCTGTGCATAAAATATCTTGTTTCCTGCCTCCAACGTTTGTCTCTCCAACGCAGAGTGTTCATCCAGACTGAAGAGCTTTCCGACTATATAGATGATGACAACAGTGGTCATTTAAAAAAAGGAGACCTGGAAGTTCACGAAGGAGCTAAATGGTACTCTTCCATTCTTCACTTGAAGGGATCCCAGTGCTGAAATATTCTCTCAGTGCTATGTTACAAAAAACAAAGGTCTGCATCAATATCCTTCATTTTATGGTCTGGGCAGAGAATCAAGGTTCAGGACAGGTTCACATTTTCTCATATCTATCTCAAGCGTACAGTGTTTGACAACTTTAACTATTCCTCCTGTTCAGCCACAATAAGATTGATTAAATTGCAAGAGATAATGGAAAGTAATCCCCAGCCTGTGATCTTTTTTTCGGTTTTTAAATCAATATAAAGTTTGACTGATAATTGTATCTGTGTGAAGTTAGAAAAGCCATCATATAGTCTTACGAGGGCAAAATCATTCTCTCTGCATACAAGTTAAAAACAAAGAGGAGAAAGTTATTCCAATGACTCATCTATGCAAGTCAGATGAGTCTGACCAACTGTGAATCAGGGGTCTTCAAAGTCTTTGTTGTGCATATTTAGAAGAGAATGGTCCCAGTTATTTAGATTTAAGTTGATTGTTTGTATAATATTGGGATTAATGAAGTACTTTACATAAACCAAACCTGCCTATATTAAGTCTAAAAGCCCTATAATAGGCTTTTAGACTTAATGAGGACTTTCATTTTCAATGACATTCCCTTTAAGAAAGACAAAGGAGGAACATTTAAAGTGACCAAAAGCACTTTCAAAGTACCCATAGACACGTGAGTATAAGAGTGAGAAACACTGTAAATCTGTCCTTGTATTTTCTTCTGTGGATCATTTCATGTTGAAGGCCAGCAGGGGTCTCTCCTCTCGTTTCTGCCACGGACTCTTCTTCTCTTCCTCTCCATCCTCTTGAGCTGCATCGCCATCAGGAGAGACTGAGAGCAGCGCACCATCAGTCCTGAAAGTCTCTCCCTCTGGTGTTGGAAGGGGAGGTGGAGAATCAGGGGACGAGGAGGAAAGTGAGGGCGGCTCCTCTTGTATTTGTACCCCCTCTACTCCCTTCCGGTCTGTTTCCTCATGCCCCTGATCCTCTCTCTGCCCCTCTGTTTTGTTTGAAAAGGTGGGTCCTGTTTGACTGTCCTGAGGGCTGCACTTAGGCGTCTCCTCCTCGCTGCCTCCCCCATCCAGATCATCCACATACACCAGCTGAGTGTACGACATGGCCGGAGTTGTGCCCTTCGAATTTTCTTTCTCAATTTCTCTCTCCTCCTGCTCAACATCTCTCGCCCTGCGAACCAATCTCGGCTCATTCAGGTCCACACCCGAGTCCAGACTGGCATCGTTTCCATTGCCTCGCCTTCTGCCTCTGCTGTTAGCTTGCTGAACTCCTCCACCTGCTGTGTTGCTGTGGCATCCCGCCCGCTGGAGGTCTATGTAGGAGTGGCGAATATGGGCGTTTGAGCGACCATCAAGTGAGACAAACCAGGCTCGTGGGTGAGGCAGGGGCTTCCCTCCTCTGAGCTCCATCAGAGTCTTTTCAGCTAACAAGGTGTCCTCACTGTTTATTTCCATCAGACCAGTTTCCCCAAGTGCTGCAGGAATAGACAGGGACTCTGACAGACCCCGACCCTCTCCATCACCCTGCTTGCTGGGACCGGGGGTGCAGTTCGTTGGAGTTTTCCCCAGGGGCTGCTCGGAATGTGAGGCATTGAGCTCAGCCTGGATGGTCTCTAGGTCGCTCTGCTGGTCAGTCTGCAGGAGAAGGGCCTGACCGGACAGAGGGTGCTCCCCAGGCAGCCGCATGTAGTGTGCTGGGATCACCAGGGTGGGGCGCACCCTTGGGTAGCCCTCTCCTCCACTCAGGAGGTCCACAGAGGCACAGCAGAGTAGCTGGCCAGGTCTGGCGAGCAGTGGGGGGCTGGGACGCTCCAGGTGGTCAACAGAGCGGGACAGAAGGTAGTCAGGAGCTCTGCACTCACATACCTCCCCTCTGCTTGGGGAGTGAGGAGGAGAGGAGGGGGATATGCAATCAACATGCCCGACACTGCTCAGTTGGTTAGCTAACAACGGACCTTGATTGGCTGACAACAGTGGTTCTGAAACTGGGTTGCTGGACGAGCAGATGGAGGTGTATGATTGACGGTAGCCCCGGTCTGTTCCGGATGAAAGTGCAGACTTTAACTGGAACGTCTCCACAGACTGCCGGTAGTCTCTGCTGCGAGGAGTCAGGTTGCCAAGAGAAGAGCCATGGTGGCTGTTGCCGAGAGATGAGCGGCTGTGTTTGCTGTGATGGATTATGCTGTGTTGACGATGATTGTCTTGGTGCTCATATGAGAAAGGCTTCAGCATCGGTGTGGTCATGTCGGGCTCAGTCGCAGTGGAGACAAGTTCCAGCTGCACCTAAAGACAACAAAAATGGAGATGTAACAAATTTTTTACCCAGTACATTTTTTTATCAAGATATAATGTGGATACGAAAACAAACAGAGCAGAGTTTTAAGTATTATTGTTTAGTATTTTCTATTCATCACCAGAATGAATGATTTAGTTATCACATACCACCTCTATTAAGCATTGTGGGGTTTTAATTCATGACAAAGGACCTCTGAGTTCGACAGATGATCCCTAAAACCTCTCAAAGACTTAAACCAAGCAGTCTTAACTCTAAAGGCAGATACTCTCTGTGCACTATTTCCCAGTAATTCAAAGGTTTTCTGTGAGTCAGACAGACCTCGTTGCTGATGAGGTTCAGCTGCGACATGGAAGTGGATTGGTCCCTCTTACTGTTGTCCACACCAGAAGAAAGCGTGAGCTTTCTGTGAGACCCTCTAGGCTTCAAACAACGACGCCTGCACAACACAGAGACATGGTAGTTACTATTCAATCTGCAGAATCTGTTTGACTTCATATTATTTTATGGTACACATTTATTGTGATATAAACAAAAAGGAAATTAGACAACCGAACAGAGTTCCCAAAAACCTTATATCTTCAGTAGAGCACTAGTACTCAATTACTCACAGAAGAATGGATGAATGGTAAAGTAAACAACATGTGACAGAAGGCAATGAGAACCCTTAAAAACACTTATTATGTTAATATTACAACTGTATCTTAGTTAGTAGTTCAGTATATGCAAGCTAAATGTTGAAAACAGGGATGATTATTTTTAACGTGACATTTAATGCTAATGGATGCAAAATGGGGTCACTTGGCAAAAAACAAAAACAAAATGCTTTACATTCATTACCATAAAATAAGACCCTTGCACTGATTTGATGTTCTAAGAATTAATGTCTTTGTGTCCTTATTTTATGTGACAAATCTGGCAACTTCTGACAACCTTTAAGATCAAAAATGTGAATGCGGAAAATCTTTCACACACCTGCAGTAGTACAACAGAAGACAGAGCAGGCAGAGGAGGATGAGGGCCATTCCTCCCAGTATAGCCAACAGAAACACAGTGTGGTATGTGCTGATGTCCTTCGCAAACACTGGACCTATTGAACAGACAAGAGATGGAGAAAGAAACCGGTTATTATATTGTACATACTCACTGTTCTTTTTGTGGTATTTGTACAGATAAATGCAATATTGGTATTCTACACCCGTCTGCATTACTGTCTACATCTAGTATGTGCGCAGAAGTATGAGTATTGTGTCCCTAAAGGTGATCTCTTACCTGAGTGTAGGGGCGACATGGCAGCCACCCAATATCCCAGCTGTGGAGCAATGTAGGTCAGACTGAGCTGGCTGCCCTCCCTCTGCACATGACCCCAACTGCTCTTTATCCAAGCACCTGCGCATCCACACACACACAAACACAGTCAGAGATTAAAAATCAATTTCCAAACATGATCCTGTATTGGAGTCATCTTTACAGAGTGTATAAGTGAAGAATGCTCCCTCATGCCTCTTTTGAACTGTGTGTAGACACAGCAGAACTTCATTTAGCTGCTTTAAGATAAGAGAGAAATTATTTTTTTTAAATGATTTTATCAATTGGACAGAAATGTGCCCACTTACAGTACTTACAGTATGACAGTATGATGGAGAGCCATTTGAGACCATATGAGCTGAAACAGTTTTTTTGTGTAATTTGTGTCAGAACTTGTAAGTCATGTGTAAAATGAACTCCTTATGATTACAAACAATTGACTAACCTAACCTGGATCTACATGAAGGAAGGGAGGAAGACAGGTAGGAAGGAAGTAGGGAAGGAAGGAAGACAGGACGGATGGATTCACGCATTAAAAATTACATTTAAGTTGATGCCTATATGTTAATTTTCCTACCATGATAACTAGATGGCAGAAGTGAAAGGTCACTGCCAGGTCTGGTGGAGGTCACTGAACTCGGTAACACACCCTTCTACATGCACACTGTGTCAAAACAATCCAACTCTCCTGACACCACACAATCAAACACACAATCAGTTTACGACTATTCACATGTACAAATTTTATTACAGAGTCAAAAATATATATACGTAAACCTTTTAAGGTGGTAAAAAGCTGACTTAAATTTAGTGGTGAGAGGGTCCTGTGTTTTGGAAGTACTGAAACCAGCCACAGGGAGGCAGTGTGTTCAGTCGAATATCACAGACAGCCTGGGAACATTTACACAATAGCACTCCAGTGTTGCCAGAACCAAAAAAGAAAACACAGCAAAGCCAAAAGCCCTGATTGATTGTTTGACGGTAAATGTGCTCCAAGAGGAAACATCCAGTGAGAGCTACTTTGTTTCTATGTTTGTTTACAGTTACATGACATTAAGGGGTCAAGAAGCCTCAAAGATCTTCATGGGGGAGGAAGCAGGAAGGAAAGAGGGAGAGGATATTCAACGAGGTAAGGCAAATAAAAGAGCTTGGAAAATTTAAGGAGAGGAAATAAGAGAGAATGAAAAGAAGGAATGGAAGGAGAGATAAGACAAACTGCACCAGAAACAGTGGCCAAGTGAAAGGAGAGATGCTCTGTGACTCAGCACACACACACAGACACACACACACACACACTCGCCCAGCCCTGCCCAGATCCCCACTGGTTCCACAGGGGAGTGCTCTCAGTGCGACTGACCTGTTTAATACTGACATTTAATGACTCTGTTCCCGGGCCTCTGTGCAAGACACAACAGACACTGATTTGACTGCTTCAGCACAATGCATTTTAAAGTCAATAATGTCATACAGTCAACACAGTTTGGACATTCATGCAAAGTCAACACAGCTGAGCATTGGGACTTTTTTTTGTCATTCACAGATAGTCATGTAGCCACTCTAATTGCCATCAACAAACTCCTCTCAGGATGAAGGTGTGTCTATTTACAAATGACACAATCAAGTGAACTTGATCTGTTTGTATATGACATCAGTTTCCCCCATGCTCCATTAACATGTAACAAAACATGAGGGGTTGTCAGTTAATCAAGAAAAACAGGTTTCTGTGCTTGTGTATTTGTGGTCCATGTGTGCACTGTCATAAACAAAACCAGCGACTTTTTGAGAGAGCTTTTATCTGCCCGAAGAATGTCTCAAAGAAAGGCACCTGGCAGGCTTCATAGTTCTTTCTTTGTATCTGTTTTTTATACTCAGATTGACAAAAACATTAACACACAAACTCTTACACGCATACTCACATTAAGAAGAAACTCAATCAGGAGCTAGGCCCTTCTGTTGTGTTATTTATTTGTGGGTTGCTAAGGAACAGGACATGTAGCCCGGGGAAGGGTCCTGGGAAGGCTCCTGTTGTGGAAATACTTGCTGCTAAAGGCTGTGTGAAAGCTTTTGAGTGTGTCTGTTCGCTCAGCCTTTATCAAAGCCCTTTTGATAATCTTCGGATAGTCATGCTTTAAACTGAGCCTCAAGATCCCTAAAACGATCACAGAAGCAAAGCTTGTCCAGATTACAAAGACTGAAAAGCCAAATGCATGGTAGGAATATTTCATGGGTAGATCAAGAATGCTAGTTGCTAATGCCAGTTTTGTTAGGACATGTTTAATGTATAACTTGTGACAAGTGGCCTATTATTCTTGTTAATGTTTACATATTCTGTCACAAACCATGTGGACTGTGGGGATTTGGCTGGAGTCGATTGGTTCCCTACTGTTGCTCTGCTTATGCAATTATATACAATATTAAAAATGTCATATGACAGGACAAGTTGATTTGAAATAAAAATAATCAGCAAGGTTGTATCCAAAATCACGCACTCGTTCCCTACTCCCTACACAGGGAGTTCTCTGTAGTGGGCTATACAGGGCACTCATTCAGCACAATAAAAAAACTGTTTGGACACTTCTCGCTTACTTGGCAGCCAATTAGCCAACACTTACATTTGAGAAGCTGTATCCAGTAACACATTTTTTAAGTGTTTTTTTGCAAACATTTATAAAGTTATTCCACGTAAAAGAGGTTGCTCATAGTAGGAAACCCCCCAAATTATCTTTGGACTCTGCAGTGTCCTCCAGGAGCATTTCTGCCTTCTTTGAGTCCTTTTTGTTTTTTTAAAGTTCTCCACTTTAAGTTAAGTTTTAAACCAGCTGCTCTTTCTAGTTACAAGTCAGAAAATGATCAATATACACTACCTGCCCCAAGCAACAACACACATACTGAAGCATTTAGCAGCCTGAGATGGATATTTCAGGAGTCAGCAGAGACCAAAACTGGGTTTAAAGAAAAGTGAGTATAACAAAAACATTTCTCACTTAAGCTTCTGTTTCTTGTTGAGTTCTACTTTTGTAAACAACTGCTTCAGATAGCTCAGTTTCACCTGAAAGCAATCAACTAAATATCTCAGCTCTACATCAAACTACTGTTCTATTGTCCTAACAGAACCCTGTCATAGACTGAGCACTGACACAGCACAAAGATAATGTGGAGACATAGTAGATGTGGAAATGTGAAACTAATGTACACAGAAAGATGTTCAGTAGTGGAGACACATCTGACTCAACTGATGATCTACTCACTGTCTCTCTGGAACTGGGTGTGTCACTGTGCCGGACATCTGACAACGCAGATGTAAGGCCCGCTTCACACTGCCTGCGTGTTGGCTGCGTGACGGCTGCTGTGCGTGATGGCCCTGGCTCACGCGTCATGGTTTTCACAAAGGCTGCATGTCCTTGCTGTCAGTTTGACCTCTTTTAAGTCTATAAACTATGTATTTGTTGATTTTTCTTGGATTTATAAATACTTTAAAGATTTGTTCTTTAGAGAGACGTGTGCTCAACTCTAAATCATAAACAATAAACGTGAATAAAGTCAATTTAGTAATCACTCTTCATTCTATCAGGCTGTCTTGTCTGCTGCTCTTCAGCTGAGACAACTGAAGAGCAGAGAGCGAGAGAGAGGAAGACAAAAAGAGGGAACGGGGAGAGAAAAAGAAGGTGAGTTCTCACATTAATAACACGATGTACTTACAGTGATTTATGACAATGTTTGTTTCCTCTTTTTTTTGCCATATCCAGTGGGATTCAGGCGTCTTTAAACAAGTTTCAGGGGTTAGTCTTATCAGAAAACTATTTTATTTTTATTATTAAGGGGAACTAACTTTACATACAGAGCAACAACTCTCCAGGCAGATAAACTGGTAGAGAGAGAGAGAGAGAGAGAGAGAGAGAGAGAGAGAGAGAGAGAGAGAGAGAGAGAGAGAGAGAGAGAGAGAGAGAGCTTACCCGAAGACATGTCACCCTTATGTTTATTTAAGTTATTAATTACTGACATAATGGTCCTATAGCTATAGTTTCATGACTTTGTTTAATTTCTAATGAAGTTTTGTGGGGATCCAGTAAGTCGCTGTGAGAGTCACCTTATTCTTCAGAAGACTGTCCTGGAACGACTTCAGGATAAAAGCTTTGTGACGAACAAAGGTAGTTTCTCCACAGAAGTGCCATACTGGACTTTTCTTTGGAAAATCACACCTGAAGTGTAACCGTACTTTTGTTTTGATGCCTGTCACATATTTTACTGATGTAGATTTACATATTGCTAAGATGAGGGGCAAGAACACTCTCTACATATCATTTTCATTTATATTATGGCTGAAAAGCGTGTGTGGCTTGTGGTGAAAATACGAAGCGGTTCTATACTTAATGTTTTTGGAGTGTGAGACACGCAAGGCCTATGTTTGTGTAGCATGTTCATTAAACAGAGTGTAAAAACGAATTTCCCCTCGCGGGATTGATAAAGTATAAATTATTAAGACACGCGCATGTGACACGTTGCGCTCACCAGCAGTCTGAAAGCTCTGAGTTGTTAACATGCACGCCAAAATAAAAATGGAGCCATCATACAGCCAACACGCAGCCTGTCTGAAACCAGGGTGAATCTGTCCAGAGAGGCATGAAAGGTCTCAATAGCTTTGCTGTAGGAATAAGACCCATCCTGGTTTAATTCAGTTTGAGATTAAACTGAGCTACAGCAGAGATATCATCCACATACAAATGTCTTTGTAGCAGTATTTCTGTTTGATTGGCAGTTTAATGTGGCGCCAGATTTCAGTCATTTTTATGACCTTGTGAATAAATGCATTCATCACTATGAGACTCAGTTACAAGTGTTGGCCTGGCAGCACTGAATTAAATATGCTCAAGGTTTGGTTTATTGCCCGTATTCTGGACATATCATAATCTTTCATCAATGGAAATAGCTCTCATTGATAGAAGTAAATATATTAAAGCAGAGCCATTTTTAATAAATTGATCTGAGGTTATTTTTCAGAGCTCTATTTGAAAAACACAAACACAAAATGAAGATGTGAAAACTGCTTAAATTTGTCTGAAAAGCTTTTGTGTTTCTGCTTGTACATACCGAATCGGGGGTCAAATCTCCAAGCAGGGATGTGATCATTTTCTTTCAGGCCACTATCATCTGGCAGGGGAATGGAGACTGTGATTGGCTCATTCACCTGCAGCTCCACTCCATCGCTGGCCAATAGGTGAACAGAAATGGCTACCACAGGAGTCAACTCAAACTTCTTCTCTGTCCCTGTGAGAGAAGCAGGGAAGTGTTAGAGAGAAAAACACAGCAGAAAAGAAAGGGACTTGTGGTAAAGTGCACAGGAGGGGGAGCAGTGAAAGGAGCAGACAGCAGGAGGGGGGGTAACATAAAAAAAAAAAAAAAAGAGTAGATAAAGGAGAGTTGTCAGGGGAAAGACAGACAGGAAAGAAAACAAGGGAAGGACAGGAAAGAAGGAAACAGGGTGGAGAGTGAAAAATCGGAGAGATTGTGTGTTGAACGTGTCGAGTACGTCGTGTTGCCTGGAGGGAGAAGGTATGAGCTGTGGGGGGGGGGGGGGGGGGGGGGCTTTTGAGGGATATTCAAGCTGAAGGAGAAGGACACAAAGACACACCAATTCATACAACACACAAGAACACATCAAGATGAGAAAGGCTGCGGGCAGAGCACACACACACACACACACACACACACACACACACACACACACACACACACACACACACACACACACACACACACACACACACACACACACACACACACACACACACACACACACACACACACACACACACACACACACACACACACACACACACACACACACACACACACACACACACACACACACACACACACACACACACACACACACACACACACACACACACACACACACACACACACACACACACACACACACACACACACACACACACACACACACACACACACACACACACACACACACACACACACACACACACACACACACACACACACACATTGTGGTTCTGGAGGTCAATACAGAGGTCTCTAGAAGGTAGGGTCTCCCTGATGTTTCTTCTTTTTACTCCCCCACCCCCTCCTCCCAGCAGCCCTCTCCTCCATCATCTCTGCTTTGACTCTCCTTGGTCTTGTTTTCAGTGCTCCAGTCTTTGTTTGTTTTCTAGTGTTACAATTTGTTCGTTTGAACCTCACCTGTGCTGTTGAGGAGCTGCAGGTGGGGAAAGTGCTGAATGTGCAGGGGGGAGCTGGTCACAGTGAGCAGAGCGGTGAGGTTTGCGTAGGATGTGTTTGAAGGAAGACTCAGAGCTCTGCGCTGGAAATGCACACTGGGCTGACGCCTAAAGCCTGTAGGAGTAAAAGAAAGAGGCTGTCAGTAAACAATGGTCAGGTTTAATTTAATCTCATGTATTAAGTTATCAGTATTTGAACCTTTTTGTGGTCTAACTTTTTTCTGGCATTTTTCACTTCTTGCTTTAGTTAATTGCCTGATGAGCCTGATTAAAATAGGATTTTATAGGAACTGGTTTTCCTCTTACACCATTATTCCATTAGGAGAATACAAAGTCTTAAACATAAGTGTTAAACATAAAATCATTGTCAGTCGTTATCACACAATCATCATCACTATTTTCCGAATTGGTTCTGTAAGCCGGTTTTCAAAGAACAACTTAGATGCACTTGACATGTGCCCTCATTATGATCAACATGGGTACTTATGTTCATCTAGATCAGATCCTACACTGCCCTAAGAAAATCCACTAAAATGTAGCTGAGAAAGTCATCAGCAAATACATTGATTTCTCTTGTCTACAGGATAATAGATGAACATCACATTTTTTGCCATTTAGGGAAATAATGGCGCCTTCTTTAATGGTAGAAATGTATAGTTGTAACAATTTTCTTCAGTTTGAACAAAAAGGATTCAGACTAAATGCCACAGAGTAAAGACCAGTATTAAAAGACAACCAGACACATTGTTGGTTTCAGATTTTTTTCATCCAATTTGATGATTAAAAGAAAAATTCAACATTTCTCTTAAAATGATCTGATTGTGGCTCTTAATATTTGGTCTCACATGGGAGAAAGGGACATGAGGGCTAACAAAATAATAATGACTAGTTCCATAGTTCCTCCATCCACACACAATTAAATGTGTGTATTCTGTATGTACACTACACTGTACATAGATACTGTATAGAATCTCGTTACAATCTGTAAGACAAACTATATAAAACATTTCTGTGCTCCTATGGAGAGACTAACACGTTGTGTCTTTCTCCCTTGATTCAACAATAAATTGAGCAGAGAAACCTGAGAAAACTATACGTTCAGTCTGCTTCCCACACTCAAGTTATTTCAGGATGTTTAAGCAGGCATTTTCCACTCCTAACCTTCGTCTAATGCTTTTATATAAATTCATCCATCAAATGAGGCCTAATGGAGGTAACTCCAGATCGATGCAGAGAGGTTATTGCCTCACTCGCCTTTAATCCTGCCAGTGTAATGCCTCTTTCTGATATTTTGCTGTGAAATGAATTGTTCCCTTTTCATTTCTCCCCATCCTGTCTCTGTATGCCATTAACACATTATAGTAAAGAGCGGTAAACATTCAGAAATACTGCATGAAGCTGAACTCAGCAAGGTGATGTCATTGCGGTCTGACTGTGAGTGCACATTCCTGAGCCGTGAGACACACATCCAGCTGTGTATGAGTGTTCAAACTGTGTTAGTGTTTCAGGTTGCACTCTACATGAGTTTTTGACTCTGCATTTTGTGCATCTTTTTACTTCTAAGTTCATGTTTGAGGCTTTTTAAGGCCTGACAGGCAGGTGTGAATGTTTCTTCCTTCTGTGACTTTTTTTGTGTGGGAGGAAATGGCCCTGTATTTGTTCTTTTTGTGTTCCCTTCCCCTTCCTTGTGTTTCCTTCTCGTCTCTTTTCCCTCCACTTTTCCTAACCTCATCTGTTCCTCCTTCTGTTGGACATTGCACTGCCCATCCCCCCTAATCTGTCCAACTGCTCCACCCACCGACACACTCTCCAGCTCATACTGTATCATCCTCCTACTCCTCCTACTTCTCTTTTATTCTCTTTCCTCGTGCCACATGCCAAGGTTCATCACTCCCCTGGGCGTCCAAGTTCACAACATCGTGATGAATAAAGTGCCGGACAGAGGGCATAAACTCTCCCTGGCTCAGACACGTGCTGTGAGCAGTGTGTGTTCTCAAGATGTTAATGGTGTCTGTCTATTTATGTGTGCTGTCTGAAGTTTTTTTTTGTCAGACAACACAGCTGACATGTTAAATTACTCCCCTGTCTGTCATGTTCATACAAAAGGCCCAGCAGACAAAAGAGACTCTATTGATTCTGCCTGAGTGAGGAAGCCTTATCTAATATAATTAAACAAACCATAACAAAAAAAAGTGGCTAACAAAGACAGACACGAGATTGACATGTCTATGTGTGTGTTTGGGTGTGTGTGTGTGTGTGTCTGTGACAGATCACAGATATACAAAGACATTAAAATATATCTTATTTTCTAAAATCTACAGCATAAAAAAACAATTGATTGTTTCCTACATATATATTTTGTCTAACTATCCTTTCCTTATGTCATCAGTTAAAGAAACGGTGGCATTTAGGTGCACAGAAACATAACGTCTGGTTAAAAACTGATACGGACATTTCATTGGAAATGAACAATGGAAGCGCTCCGGGCCTGCAGCGCTCCCTACAGGCTTTAAGCACTTTTATGATGAGGACTGGACAAGATTAAAAGCATTTTTCTTCAGTATTAACTTTCAGGGTTTGATTGTGTTGTGTTTGAATGTGCATCATTTATGTATTTGTAACCTATAGTCTGTGTATGCATTTGATTTTGCATTTACTTGCATGTTTTCCGTTGTTGTTTTTGTTTTGGACTTTTAGATTCGGTTTTGAATTGCTGCCCGTTTTTTCCTAATGGAACTTCTTTTTTGCAATTGCAGCATATCTGTGCATGCTGGCCCCAGTATAAAACCAATGAATGAGTCAGCATTCATCAATTGCAATTTCCTCTCGTCAAAGTCAATATGTATTTTAAGATGCTTTTTAATTAGTTGGGTTACACAATCTCTGCAGCACTCGTTGGGCTGTGTTTACCTTGTAGGCCAGAAACAATCTCCACGACATCTTCATACACCATCAGAGTAGCAGCTCTTTCTGGTAGCAGGTCCAGGCTAATGGAGGAAAACACTGCAACACAAACAGAAACACACACAAGTGCACACATTAACGGACAATAAATTCACAACCAGTTGAGAATTAAACTGCATTCTACTTTGCCACTTTACTGATCACAATCAGACATAACAAGTCGTTAAACCATCTTCATACATTTTTAATATTCCTGCTTTCATCCCGTCTGCTGTGCAGGACACGAGTCTGACCCAGCAAACTGCACTCCTTTCCTCTTCCTTACTTCCTTTCACTCCTCCATTGTTCAGAGCTGGTAAGCGTGATAATCCAATTGGCCGCTGTTCGGCTGGCTCACAATAAATATCCCACAGTCCACACATACACACACACTGTGTGTGTGATGGTGAAAGGGAAGCTTAAGCAGCCCCCTTGCTGGGTTTTGGCATCTATTGTAATAAATTAGAAATGAAGCACTCCACTTATTAGCTCTCACACCTGGCACACACATTCACATTCACACAATTTCTGTTTTACAACAACAAATACATTAAACTGGCAGACATGAGAATCAATAAACTCAAAGCCAACACTCCAAATCTAAAAGTGGCTTTTTTAAAAGAATATCCCTCCTGAATTTGACTGAGGATATCTCTGTCCCCCATTCCAATTCACACACACACACACACACATACACCTACCAGGTAATCTGGAGGGACTCCAGGGCACAGAGTTTGGCACATATCCCTGTTTGTTTGCGATGACGACCAACGGTGTCCCAAGGCGATAGGGGAAGCGCAGGTAGGTGTTGCCTTCAGCTGATGATGTTTCCGTGGTTACGGGAGTGTGGTTGGCAAAGAGCTGTATGGTGGCCCCTCCCAGGGGCTGCTGGGTGCTGGCATCGCTCAGGTGAACCTTCAGAGTCACCTCTGTGAAGAAACGAGAGGCTTTACTGAGCGGGGTGTAAATCTGAATTGGTCTAAGAGACACAACTGAACTATAAAAGGGAGTGACTTAGAGACATGAAAGAGACTGGTGTTATAATTATAGTTGTCTAAAATACAGTCATCTGTTTAACTGGGTTTGGTTTTGGTGCCAGACCCTCTACCACTAACCCACAGAGACAGATTTCCACATCACAACCAATCACAAAGAGACTGCTGTCTGTCCGCTTCCTGGACACTATCCAGCCGCACTTCCTCTCCAAAACAATGGACCATGTCCTGCTCTCAAAGAAGCTTTGGACCAGAGAGGAAAACGATTGTGTACATAAACACCATTTCTAATGAAGAGGATGAATAGAAGACATTTACACAGACTGCTTGTTGACTGAAGAGTGGCTCAAACGAAAGTTGAGACAAACAACAATTGCACAAGACGGAGAGTGAAAAGCAGATCAAATCTTGGTCACATGCTTTGTCATTCTAACTTTAATTTTGAGGCGTGTCTGATGGTGCAAAGAAGTCATGTTGAAGTGAACAACTATGATGTTAGTAGAAGTAATGCAGTTGTGTAAATTTGCCATTCAGGTAACTTAACTATTTTGTGTTGATGTCCCTTTTGCTGAGTAATTGAATATTTGACAACTGAACTTTTCTCCTTCAGGTTTTTCACTGTTAGTGAAATTAACATTAACAGATTCAAGTTTTTCACTATTTGCCGACTTTTTAAGAGCAAAAAGAAACATTTTATCAACATGCAACGTCCATAAGAACAGATTATGGTCGTAGTGATTGCAATGTAAGAGAGAGTGTGTGTGTGTGTGTGTGTGTGTGGGGGGGGGGGGGGGTTGAATCTGATTTGATAATCTTTCCATGTGACAGCAATAAGTGGCCTACATGAATGGGACTTTTTCATCAATGTTTATTACTCTTCAAAACAGGTGAGAAAAGCTCATTTCCTGACTATTTTTAGATGGTGTATATTTCCCATAATCTTGCAGTCACAGAAGGCTTCGTGATTTCTGAGGGCCTGGGTAGTCATTCTGCTATGCTTGAGTTGATCTTAACCCTAGCATTTAAAAAGAAATCAATGAAATGATACTGTGACCTGAAATATCATGCAGTTATAAACATGTGTTTGCTGATTAGGCTTTTTTTATTCTCTATCTAAATCATCAAAAACTAACTGACATTATAAAATACATGATGAAGTGGATTGAAATCTAAATACAACATTAGCTTTTGAAATGTAGATGATTATTGTCCACCACTGCCAAACAAGATGTCCAAACGTCTGTTTACTGCTCTGCAGAGAGGCTCATTTTCACTGAACCACAAACCAGAAAAACAAACAAAAGTCCATTTCAGCAAAGCTTTGATTCAAAAAAGAAAAATTGGTACAAAACACTACAATTTAACATCCACGCAAACCCAGGTTCTCCCTCCATCTTTGCACACATGACAATATAAACTGTGTTTGATCATTGGCTGCTTGCTGACCCGCAGTGACCTTCCAATTAAGGCTGAAAAGGTTTCTCCCTCCTTCACCCTGGACCTAAACATACCCACCTCCCCCATACTCACTGCAATTGAAATTTTTGTCGTAACTCTTTCTTGTAACCCCACCCTCCGTGACCAACACGCTAACACATACTTTCATACCCCTGGCTAGACAAATCCCCCTCCCCCCACTCAGGGACCCTACGCTCCATGAGGAACCACTCTGACAATCTGGTAAGAGTTCAGCCTGAGTGCAGCCTCCACCTAAAAAAAACAAAAAACAGCTCAGCACCAAATGATACCTTTGCAAGGGTGGAAGTTAAGTGGTGTTTTGTATGCAGCGAGATTTGGCAGACTAACGTGTTAATCTCCAACCAAACACATCATTACCCAGAGAGGTCAGGTGTGAAGATCTGCTCTGTGGCTGCTTTCTGACCTTTCATTCATTCCTCCTTGCTATTACATTTGCACAGCAGAGGATCAGAAAAAAAAAGAATGAAGGCTGGATTTCCCCTCGACAGAAACTCCCTATCGTATAAAGATTTGGTGTGCGTGTGTGTGTGTGTGTGTGTGTGTGTGTTGACCTCGCTTCCCGTCCCACTCCTCCTGATATGGTGTAAGGGGTACCAGCTGTGCTCACTTTAAAAAAGAAGTCCCCTGGGAGACCCCCGACTGGCAAATGCAACAGTCCCCTCCCAATCCTCATCCAATAAATCAGCTCTGCAGTGATATCATTGTTAAACAAGCTGGGAGTCTCGTCTTTGCTTTGACACACAGGAGAAAAAGAAGATGTTCATCCTGAAGAATGACAAAAAAAACTATTGAGTGTGTAGCTGTACCAATGCATCCATTAATTCTCTTCACTGCTAAATTTTGTGTATTGAGTACCATATGGAGGATACAGACATCAAAGATTTACCAACGCTGCGATCTCAGACCAAGTATACCAGGCGGCAGCAGCCAAAGCAGCAGGGTGATTGTGTGTGTGTGTGTGTGTGTGTGTGTGTGTGTGTGGGGGGGGGGGGGGGATAGATAGACCCTAGAGGAGAAGACAGAATAACTGAGAATACTTTTAGCCCACTGCAGCTTGAATAAATATGTGTTTGGGGTCTCAATCAGAAGTTACAGGGAGGTAAAGTATTTCTGCACCATAAAAGTAAGGTGTGATAAACTGGAAATGCCTGGTATGACTGGCCCTCACTGGGTGTAAGGGAGGGGGGGGGGGGTGTTCTTCCAGACAGAGGAGGGGGAACCAGATGCTTTCTGCACACAAGGCTGAGTGGAAAGTTTGCTTCTAATCAACTTTCAGTAAAAGGCAGCGATCACAGCTAATCAAAATCTTTTAACAAGTTCCCGGAATGACGCCAGTGACTAAAAGAAAAAGACAAAAATACTTCCCTCTAGATTTACCATCCACCTTTTTGTATTTACATGGTTAAATGTGGGTTTGACACGGTTAGCTTGAGACATTTCATTGAATAATTAATCCAGCAGGCCTGGAGAAAGAGATGAGTCATCTAAACGATTAAAATGTTTTCAATAGAAGAAAAAACAGAGTCTGTTTACCATGTAATAGAACAATAAATGTACAGCTAACAGACACAGGAAAACATTTTCTGTTTCGGCGTGTCCAACAAAATATAAACACCCTCCTGTCGATTGTTACTTTATACGTTTAACCAGGTGTTTTTGTCTCCTCTCCACCTTGGAGGAGTGTTACAATTTGCAGCTAAATATTAAGTACACTTTTGATTAAACTGCCATTCCTTTTTATAAATCAGTATTTTTCTTCAGTTCTTGAAGGTTATACAAAGAAAACCAGACATACCCGCAACCGTAGTTACATTTCTAAAAGTCCGGGAATCTGCTGTCAGTAAAGAGCAGTTTTCACATATATACACTCCTGAAAATATCTAGACAATTTCAGGAGGACTGCTCTCCGATATTCTCCTGACCTGGCTGTTCACATATGCACCTCAAAGCAAGGAGGGGGGGCAGGGGGTCTCCTGAGGTAAGAGCTGACGTAAAAAGCAACAACACAGAAGTAGTGGACGAAGCAACAGAGTTCGCTATACGATTCTATAATGAGAATATTTTCCTTATATTAATGCTACATGTAGTTTAACGGAATCACACTATTAACAAAAGAGCGGAGAACAACATACTGACGAACAGAAAACATAATGCAGCCGTTTAATTAGGTGCACAGAGATCGTATTCTATGCACTGTGCAGCAGTCACAGTATATAAACGTCACTCCCCCTCCCATTGGCTCGAGGTGAATTCTCCGGAGAATATCCTGCTGCGTTCTCACATCAGGACAGGAGCATGAAAGCTCTTGTCACAGAGTTTAAAATAGGTGAAACACTAAGGACGTTGTTAAAAAATATTTTCAAATCTCATCATAAATGTGCAGCAAAATAAGTAAGGCAGATAGGTAAATAAGTCTATGAGAAAAGTACCAATACCTGGTTTTAAGTTAAAGCTCCAACAGCATGGATTTTGTGTTTTTGCATGTGATAACTTTTCTAACCACAGCAAAAGAAAACATAACGACTGAAGCTACTTGCTTGTTGTTAAGATGAATAACACAAATCAGACTCTTGGGTTTAGTGATCTTGAAAGAGGGATCTTGTTATGGGAACAAAGAGATAAAGTATGAATCACAAGGGAAAACATGGCAAAACAGGTCACAACATGTAGAAACACACACAGTGCAGAGGCAAATCAAAGCAAAGTGGTTTCAAAAATTAAGCAGAAAAATACACAAATTCCTGTCAGTTGAACTGAAGCTCTGCCAATCTAACCAAAGGCTGTCAATAGTTGATCAGCATGCTCTTTTCCTTCATGAAGATTAAAATCTCGATTAGAAAGCGATGGTCAATCCCATTAACTCGGCAGGGGACACAGCAATGAGATTAGCCGTAGAAGCAAAAGGACTTTTTCTCCACATAAATTCATCAAATATCACAATTAACAGATGCACTTCCTGACTGGTTCTTCTTTTTGGATACAGAGTGTCAATCCTCCCCTTAATCCTAAACCTTCTCATTCTAAACTGATACAGAGACTGCCAGTATAAACTAATGAAGAACAAAGTAAAAAACAAACATCTTTACCATATGCTGCGATGTCACAAATCCAATTTTATATGGATTTTATTGAGGTTGTATGCAATGGATAAAAATTAAATAATTCTTAGTATTGGAGCTGGGAGGGGGGAGTATCCAAATAAAACAAAAACATGAAAAGCTTCGAGTGCTGTGTGTGCTTCAAACTCCTAACCAAAATCAGGTGCAACCAATGGCATTAGTGTTAACTTGTGCATCCAGCAGCTCTTCTTTGACTGTTGTTGTTTGTTTATCAAATCAAGTCTTTTTGAAACCCAGGTGTTTGTTACCATTATTATATTTAGAAGGGTCCAAAGAAGCTAAATGTTTGTGGGAGGGGGAGGCACAACAAAGAAATAGGAATTTGTAGATAATGTCATACATTAAATTTATATATTCATATTGAGGTGGTAAAATCGAAATGAAGATGTGTCAATTTGTTTCTAGAAGTTCATGGTTATTATTAATAAAGACAGGAGTGTGACTGCTTACACTATCCTTCCCACAGTTGAATGCTGTTACCACTCATAGCAGGTACTCATGACATAAGTCAACTTTTGCTAGCTGGTGACAACATGATTTGACTGGTTGGCTACTTCCTGGCAGGCCTGTCCAGCTTCAGCGAATGTATGTCTGCTGGAGATGCAATGCCATGCCTATTATGGGCAGCAGTAATGTGAGTGAGATCTATATCTGCTGGGAGATTGTTTGTCTGGCTCCACTCATCCCTAGTGTCTGCTGGACAGACCAGGAGAAGTCCTCAGTATCGACCTGAACATACACTCACAAACACTCTTCCCCTCCTCCCTCTGGGACCAGTGAAGGTCAATCTGAGGCGAAGTGAATACAAGAGAGAGAGAGAGAGAGAGAGAAAGCGAGAAAGAAAAAGGAGAGCAGATAGACTGACGTAGACTTCAAAGCTATGCAATCTTACAAATTATCAGAGCAATTACACCTTGATCTTAACCAGAGCTTGTTATTAATTTAGCCATGTGCACGATGCAGAAGTGAATCTTCTGATTTGAATCTTGACTGATTTACAGAAATATTTACTGTTTGTTTACATTCATACTTCTGTTGTGGAGACTGTGGTAGTGAGAGGACTGGTTGTAGGCCGGGCAGAAATTGTTAACAAAACAAAGACAGTGACATGAGAGTGTGAGTGTGTTGGTGTATGAGTTGGATCAAACAGATACAGCTTAGCTGGAGTAGAAGTAGTAGCAGCAGCAGTAGTGAATATGACAGTGACTGAATGAGATTCCAAAGCATTATTGTCATGCTGGCTTTCAAACTTTGCATGCTGATAGGATACGCCATACAACAAAGGGAAATACTTTCTTCTTTATTTGTGACTATGGCTGCCAATGGTTGTTATATCTAATGTTATAAGTAGGGAAAAAAGCAAAACACATAATAGCTTTTCTGTTAAAAGACAAATAAGAAACATTGGATGACTTTAAATTAGTGGAGGGTTTAATCTCTTTTAATAGTGAATAAATATTAATGCAGATTATCGTTGGCTGTGCTTCATTTTGGAGATAGTAGATGCTAATGATTACTGCACTTTTTAACTGGCAGGTTTTAGGCTCTCTTTTTTTTCCCTGATACTGTTTTAATAACTTGCAAGAGAACCATTAAATTGATAAATTGTTCTTATATCTTATGTTACAAGTAACTAAAGTCAAGATGACGAAATTAATAATTACAAAATGATGACGTCTTAAAGGGTAAGGGAGTCAATTTTAAACCATAAGTTGCAGGACTAAACTGTGCGCTTTCATTTCATAAGCTTTTTAAGATTTGCTGTTTTAAGGGCTGTAACATGAACAAAGCATACAATCTAGATATATCGACTTGGCTCTGGAAAATGTTCCACTTTTTGTGAAATTTGGATTTTAAGCATTTTTTTGACGTCGCACATGCAAACTGATAAATTTGATCGTTGATCGAAATAATAATTACGTCTATAGCACAAGGGTCAACTGAAGTTAGAGCCTGCTGCTTGTATTAAAGTCCTATTTGGGGGGGCTGTACATGGTTTTAATTTCCTTTTGAGACAGAGAAAAGGGATTTTAAAAGCGACACTACAAACTGCCAAATCACAGCAGCTGGACTTCCCTGCTGCATTATCTGGACAACAAGAGGGCATGATTTCAGACAATACCACAATAAACTAATCCGACTGAAATGTAACTACATGCGGTTTGAAGACAGATGATTTTAAATGTTACCCAATGACACTAAAACAAACAAAGCAAAGCTTGCTATCAAACATATCAGAGAAGTTTTGTGCTCCCTTTCTGACACAGGCTAACTTGCTAACGCTAGCTAACTTTAGGTCACATCAGCTTCCGAGCAGGCTAGCGGCAACATTAGCCACAACGATAGCCACAGATTAGCCGCTTTTTTTGCACAAAGCCAACGGATTAAAAGTGTTGAAAGTGCTTTTACCTTGCGTAGCTGTGTCCTCCGGCAGTGTTTTTGCGATAGCTTTAGAGAAAAGGTATCCCAAAAGGCAGCATACAATTGCAGAGGTTCCTGTCCTGTCCACAGCCCGCATCATTGCAGATGTTTGAATCAACGGTTAAAAGAAAAAACAAAAACGAAATTAAGCAAAAATCTTTCGTTTAGTTAAAGTCACTGAGAGCCCACATCAGAGCACACACGCTTTGTTTCGCAAAGGATGCGACGCTCCATGTTTAGCAGCATCAGCACTCCTGGTTGTTCGTGTTTCCTCCGTCCCGTTGTACATCCCCTGCTCCCTTTACCGCTCGGTGCGTTTTTTCTTCGATGGCCCAGGGTCAGGGAGGAAGACGGCCCCACTCTCTGAGCCACATGCCCGTAGAACAGTACCAACAGGCGGCTTCTTCCACGCGCAGCACCGCTAACTTCTGTAGAGCTCCAGCGACACCTGCCGACTAGGTGATGGAGTATTTCTCACTACTTTTAAATGTTCTCTTAATATTTACAGTCAATGTCATTTTTCACCGCAGAAATTTAAATATGCAAATCTCTATTTGATAAAATGATATTCTCCCGCTTTTTGGTTATAAGAAGGTATAATAATGCCTGAAAGTATGAATCTTTAAAGGTGCACTATGGAGTTTTGGTAGAGAAATGTGAACGTTTGAGAAGTGTACAGATTCTGTGGTATATGTTCATAACTCTTTACACAAACTGTCCTCAGAGAAAAATGTGGTCACTGAAACACTGTTTGAAGATAAAATGCTACGCAAGAAGTTAAGGTGGTGGGCCCACAACAGTGAAACCGTAACTCTCCTGGTAGCTTTTTAGCTCCAGACAGTGTTCCAGGGACCCATTTTTTTCTTTTCAACTTTCAAATATTACTACCAAATCTAGTTGAGATAAATTTGTGATTATTCCAAAGAAATACATTTTCTAGTCAAATAAACTTGACATCAAGTCAGTGGTACTTAAATCTTTAAGTTAACAAAACTTTCGCTCACAATTCAGTTCCTATGAAATTATCTGGTTGAGGCAAAATGGTCTTTCAATTTCGTTTGACTTGAAATCCAAAGTTAAATATACTTGATCAAAAGTTGGATCCACCTAAAATATTGAGCGAAATGAATTCATCAATTTAAATTGAACATATATTTCTATTTTAGTAAACTTAATTCATGATAAAGTGTATTTTACATAATATGTGACCTTTAAGTTATAGCCACCTGTATTTACAAACATGTGTATCCCATTTTGCGTTCTTTTAAATGCAAAAGCGTTGTTCAATTGTTTTTGTTCTATTTAATATAATACTAGAGAAAAAAGATCACTCTGGAAGCTGTCTCACTAATGATAATTGTAAAACCATTTTTAATACAGTGTGATTTAAAATAAAGTTTCAATAAATATAAATCCTAAAATCTCTTTCTTCCCAGAATCACACATCAATACATATTTTATAACAGTGTACAATAAGGGCGAGCTAGACAGGTGGACAGTCAGTCAGACACTTACCTCTAAATCCAGCTCAAATGTGATGGCAAAACTTTTCAGCCTCTTCAAACATGTGTTTGTGAATCAAAGAGAAGTCAAAGTTCACAGTTAATATTTCTCTCTGGTCCTTGGAAGCTTAAAGCTAGGGGAAGAGACTTTTTAGAGTCAGATCCTGACCCTGAATTACATCACGGTGCTTGGCCTTACTCTTGGTGAAGGAAGACGTGACAGATGTTAACAAGATGGTCACTCAACTCGATACTCTGGGGAGTGATGGTGCTTGGATGATAGTTCAATTAAATGCAGCTTTTGTAGGCAACTGATGTATAACTACATCTACAGGCTGATCTGAACCATCCAATGATGAAAATGTACACCACCTGAGTGAGAAAGCATTGCTTGTCCTTATCAAAAATTCTTACTGTTCGTGATCAATTCTGACTATTGCGATGTGTTTGTTGCAAATCCTTTTATCGGGATAACGATGAAACTGCAGTTACTTTGGCATTCTATTACCTACCCTGACCTATGTTTTAATTTTGTTCTTTCTAAGGAGGATAATTATGGTAAAAAGTGTGGCTTAACCTTTTTTTAAAGTTGACCCAAAAAAAAAATTGGTGACGTGTTTGGTAACTTGGGACAGCAGGTTTGGTAATTTGGGACACAGTTTCAATAGTAACCTTTGCTTTAGTCCCTAATAACCTATTTCAATGAATAGGTGAAGTATAAAATAGGTTGAGGCTCCTCGACTAAAAGACATGCCATGTTCGACAAAATAGTTCATTTATACGTTATAGTATAACATAGGCCTATAATATTAAAACAAGAGGGAGGAGACGCAGGGAGAAACTCAGGGTTCATTGAAGAAAACCTGCTCCCGACCAGGTTAGGTTCACAGACTCAGTTACCATAGTAACTGACTCAGAGCTAAAGTTACCTCTCTCTCCCTCCCTCTCTCTGCGATTAAGGAGATCGTTTTGCAACATTTTTAAGTTAATATGAATCACTTTTTAAAGTTGGAAAACTTTCAATTAGTTGAGGTGACATAATAATTTGACAAAAGACATTTATAATATTGAGTTAACACAACATTTTCACAGACTTGAATTAAAACTGACTTAGAAGTTTATGTTATCATGACTTTTTGTTTTTACAGTGTGGTTTGATCGAACCAGTAGGCTAATGGAAAAAAAGGAAGCTTTTTTCCCTTTACCACAGGTTCTTACTTTACCACCTTTCTTTATCATCATTTCCTGAATTCGTGTAACATTCAGATCTCTGAAACCAGCTCTCATTTTAAAGAAATTCACTGCTACCTGCAGCCAAGTGGAACAATTTTCTTATCAAGTAAGGAAATCTGGAATCTGCAAGAGAATTCAAGGTTTAAAATCCTGTAACGAGTTCTTGTTCATGACTCTGTCACTCTGCCAGGTTGCCTTTTATGACAAATGACACAGCTTAGATGACGTCTGGGACCCATTTGTCTATTACTGAAGTATGCTGTGTTCTTGTTCGTTTTTAATCTTGTTCATCTTTTTTTCAAACTCTGGATCTTATGCAGTCATTTTATCCTTTTTGATCATCAAACCCAAAGTCTAAACTGAAAAAAAAACTATCTTCTTCAAATAAATGAACCAACCATTACCTCTTTTACCAACACAAGGTAATGATATAGGTGTTCTGTAGTGCCAGGTTGCCATGTTTCTCCTGTGCTTTAGACTTTGCATTTCTTTTATTTCTCGTTTAGGTGCTCAGTGGCACGAGGGTCACTGGATCCACTTGTAGAACATACCGATAAAAGATGTGGCCTTGCTCCATTCAGTAAGCACCCTGGCTTACAAACAAGACAGCCTTCAATAAAGGGGCCACAATACTTATAATTACTGCTATTGCTTTACATAATTATATAACGTTTTCCTTTTAACTTTTTAATGAGGAACTCTGTAGTTTTCAACCTCTGACCCTTTAAAGCTTTTCAAACCAGCTGCTTATTGAAGACTGCACCAAACTTTTGGTTGGGTCCTTTCAGTGGCATGGCACTGCTGCGACACAGATTCCTGTCCTGTGCTTGTTTATGTATAAGTGAAATGTTTTGTATGATCTCTATTTATGTATTTTTTTATTCTCTTGTAACTGCAGGGCAGAGTCCAAGAAAAAAATCCCTAAGCGGACAATACAGTATATCTTGATCTTGATCTTGCACACAATAAACATTCTGCTCAGTGGCTTTTTGAAGTTCACTTCCTCATCACTCTGCTGCCAAGTCAATACAGTGTTATTCAGGTAAAACTGGTATGTCTGCTGTAAATCTATACACATTAACAAAAGTGGGAGGGGTTAAAGAAATCTCTTTCTTGCAAACAGTCTGTTTAAAAGCATGAGTGAGTCAGCTGCTTCTCTGATACAGCAGTGCAGGTTTTTTAACCAAAGACTTGTAAAGAACTTACTTCAGTGACGCTGTCCTGGGTGTGAGGCTTTGTACAAGATACAGTAATATTTTTTGTTCATGCAGAGAGATGATATTGTCCTGCAGCTGGACCATGAAGCGATCTTCTCTCCTTATTCTGATGCTAAATGCCGTCTGCACCTTTTCACAAAGTAAGTTTGAAATGTACTACTTTGTTCCTGCAGAGAGAAATCTTTTCAAGGCAGAGTTCCTGAAAAATATATCATTAAGTTCATCAGACAAAATCTTTATATTTCTTTCACAGGTTTACACTCGTACATTTCTAATTGTCCTCATTTCCATTCTACTGTTTTCAGTTACCCATGACTTCGTCGTAGTTGTGGGCTGTCCCGAGAACGGCACAGTGGAAGCTCAGTATGAGTTTGATAATGAGGAGATTGTATACATGGATTTTGAAAGAAACAAGATCGTTTACACTGTGCCACCTTCTGTTATACTAAACCCAAGTGAAATATTTAGTGACATTCATATGTATAAAGATGCTATGAAAGCGAAAGTAGCGTGTGGTGTAATTGCTGCTGTCCTCAAAACCGAGGAAATAAATCCACCAGAGGAAACAGGTGAGTAATTTATCATTGCTATGAAATGATTATTAAAATGCTGAAGAAGGTTTTTAATTGACTCTCACCCCTTTGAAGACCCCCCTGAGAGCGTCCTCTACCCTGCAGACGAAGTTCAGTTTGGATTTGAAAACAGCCTCACTTGCTTTGTAAATCACTTCTACCCACCTGGAATCAAAGTCAGCTGGACTAAAAATGGCCACCCAGTTTCAGAAGGGGTGTCGCTCAGTCGATATTATCCCAATAAAGATAAGACCTTCCACCAGTTCTCAACCCTGGAATTCACACCAGAGGAGGGGGACATTTACACTTGCACTGTGGAGCACATAGCTCTGGACCGGCCTCAAACCAGGATCTGGGGTGAATGTTTTATCTTTAGCCACTTTAGGATTTTAAAAAAACAAACACAATTTTGTCGTGCCTGTAATAATGATGCATTTGCTTTCTATCTTTCTCCACAGAACCAGACTTCAGTCATCCCAGTGTTGGACTAGATGTTTTCTGTGGAGTGAGCGTGACTATGGGCTTGTTGGGGTTCGCAGGTGGAATAGTTTTACTCGTTAAAGGACACCTTGGACGCCAATAATGCTCAGTTTTAAAAAGATGTGATAATGGTAATAGTCTCTTCAGCTGCAGTCTGGTTTTAAGAGGTGAACATATCTGGCTGCTGGTGATTTTTATTCTTTCCTTGTTTCTTTAACTGCTCATTCAAGAACTTATAGTTTGAAGTTATGGAAAAATACATCTATAAATTCAATATTTCCTCAGAACACACACACACACACACACAACACACACACACACACACACACACGAAAAACATGTGTGAACATTAAACAGCACATGCCAGTTTATATTTAGCTTTAAAATGAGACTTGTATGAAAGGGGAAATTCCACATTCTTACTAATAAGGAATCAAGGATTGTGCTGCCACAGCCTGAGTTTGTCTGGTAAGACCCGTGACTTTAGTGGCTAAAGTTGGTAATTAACGTCTGCAAGCTTTGAATAGATGTTGAGAAACTGACATTAGTGAGCCAGTTCAATTACTTTGACATGTGTTCATGTTAAACTTCATTTAAGAAAATATAATGATTTTCTTTTGTTGTACTTCTGAAAACATCAGGGGGTGTGTAGCTAAAGTTTGGTTTACTTGTTCTAAAAGGATAACACGATTGTAAAAGAAACAGGTCCATGAATCTAACCATGGAAAGACACAACAAGAAGCTGTCTCTCTACAGCATTCAGTTTATAAATAGCAATCCACTTTTTATTATAAGAAGCATTTTGCATTTCCACATTTAAGGCAAACAAGGTGTCCCTTTTCTTTTCTTTAAATGAATTTGTGTTTTTGTTGGTTGTAGCTGTGCTTTAATTTCAACACAACAGTTGAAGTTGTCTGTTTTATTTTACATACATGAAAAGAATATTGAGGTTTAAATACACATTCAGTTAACTGTGTTTTCTTTATTGTTGAAAAACGGGAACTTATTATGGTCACATATTATGCAAAATACACTTTACCATGTTTTTCTAACACTTATGTGTCCCTAGCCTTATTTTTTATTTTTTAAATATGAGAAAAAGTCCATCCTCTCCATCATTTTTGCATGCTCCACTTTCCAGAAAATGTGTTCTCAAACAGGCCGTTTGGAGGAAGTAACCCCTCCCCCAGGTGCGTGACACTCCCACAGCTCAGTGTTTGTTCTGTCCTCTGAATTTTCCTTCTTACTGTAAACCACTGGGCATGGTGGGAGAAAGCCCAAGCTACCAAAGTCTTTCTAGAGGGGCGTGGTCAAACAGAGCTCACCTGCATTTAAAGCTACAGAGGGGTTTATAGGCATGATACAAGACAGGATCAGAGTGGATTTTTAGTAAGACACTTCACAGACATGTTTTTGGTAGCTCTGAGACTTATTTGAATTTGTTGAAGAGGAGAATAATATGTGACCTTCAACTGCATGGGTAAAATCATTGACATTAAGATCTTGCAAGAGTCACCTCACTACAGCAGATAAAAAAATGTTTCGAAATAAAGAAGTGAATCATTTAAAATAAGTTAAAGAAATGAAACATTCAAGTTTAAAACATTTTTGAAAATCATTACCTGAGATTAATATTTACAGTATGTACCTGAGATAAAAACTAAGGTCAAATGGACCTGAGCTCTATTATGTTCAGGTGTGTTGTTAAACAAAAAAAGAAGAAGTGATGTACTGTGGCAGGATTTTCAGCAAATCTGTTTAAATAAAAAAGACACAACACAGTTCTCTTTAGTCTACCTTTCTTTTTACATTTTGTTGCCAGTTGAAAATGCATACACAGCACTATACAGATCTTAATTTGTAAAACTGTAAGATGTTGAATGAGACCATGCTCCATGGGGCATAGCTGTTTGCATGACAAAATAATACATGTAATTTATTGATTCATTAATAGATTCATTCTTCAATGTAAAAATTGCATGATTTCCCTTTAGGCTATTTATTTATACATTTTAAATTTGGCATACAAACAGCAAAGTTACAAAGGAAAGTGCAGCCACTCATGGGTAAAAGAAGACAAAAAAACGGTTGGAGAAAAAACAAGAAGTCACAGAACAAACTAAATAATAAATCAATAAATCATATATTGTAGGATACCGAACAGCCCGACTGTTAAATACACAGTCAAAGTGTCTTGTTGATTTATGACAGAATGCATAGTGACATAGTGAATCATGCACGCAGAGATGACACAGTTTGTACAAACTTATGCAAGCAGGGCAACACTTTTGGTCATTCTTGAAAAATAAAACAAAAACAATTGCCATGTTTTGTTGAAGGTTAAAGAGCTGAGAGAGAGACTGACAGGCTCCATGTGTTATAAATTGGTCATTCCTGGTAGCCAGGTTTGAACCTTTAAGCAGAGAGTCAAAGTGTTCCTCTGTGCCATATTGTATTTATTGTGTTGCCTTTTGCTGTAAGTGGGTCAGAGTTAGTAGATGACGGGTTCCACCCACAGTGGGTGAGTGTAGATCTGGTATGATATTACTACAGAGAAGCACTTGAAAATAACTGATGAGAACTTATTTGGTTTGTGGCAAGACCAGAACAGGTGGCCCAAAGTGCCCTCTGCTGATTTACACTTTGGGCAGGTTGTAGAAACAGAACGGTAAAAGGAGTGTAATTTACGACTAAATGCACCCTTTTTTATCACATTTGCAAACACAAACAGATACGTTTCCCTGACCTTGATTTAGTGAGCCACACAACAACATCCACTCTTAAGATTTCTGCTAAATCAGACTGGTAAAACAGGTTAGGCTGCAGTATTCCCATCAATATTTATATAATAGGGGAGAGTAGCTGTCAGTGGTTTGTTCAGTTTCATAGAGAAAGTCAATTTCTTCTATAACTCACTGATACACAGAGCAGGTTTTTGCAAGTACACAAAAGTTCATGCATGATTTACCTCAGCCCAGTGAACCAGATGTTTTCTGCGGAGTGGGCGTGACTCTGGGTTGTTGAGGGTCACAGGTGGAACTTTTTTTTAATGGCTAAAGGGACTTTAATAAATGATCTATTTAAAGCTCCTGTGAGGATTTTTTAGCTGGTTATGAAGCAGACTAAAATTAAAATTAACAAACACACACACACACACACACTTTATTTACAATAAGAGTGGGCATAGATTGATATCAGAGGAGGATATTAATACAGTATTTACATGTTTAAGTGGTGGACAATAAAATTAATCTTATGTACATTTACAGTGCGTGTTGGGTTTCAAGGTAACCGGAATTTCACAGCGGTAACAGTTCGGACAGTCTGTGACTGTTTAGCGTTCATCAGAGTGACAGCCTGGGGGCAGAAACTGTTCTTGAGTTGTTTTGGCATACAGTGATCTGCAACGCCTACCGGAGGGGGGGGGGGGGGTAATTTGAACAGTTTGTGACCCGGGGTGTGAGGATTCTGCAGTGATTCTACCTGCCCATTTCTTGACCCTGGGCTGGTATAAATCCTGAATGGGGTCAGGTCAGCACCGATGATTTTTTCTGCAATTCAGGCCTCTTTTTGAGCTATAAGCCTCAAACCACTGAAACCACTGCTGTGACGTAGGTGTCAGATGAATTGACTATCTTGCTTTGTCTGTCAAAGCTTTGTAACTATCTGTTTTTAAAGGTTCTTTATAAATTTAAGTTATTATTATTATTATTATTATTATCTGCACACTGCCAAAACAGCGTTTGTTTTTGAAGCAAATATTCAAAATGAGTGATACGATTCACTATTAAAAGACTGCAAGATGACATATTTTATCAAACACACATATATGGAACAAGATCATCAAAGAGATAACAGGCAACATGGCCCATGATGGTCAAAACTTTTTCTGGCCAAGTTATATGAAGTTATATGACCAAAGTACTGTACAATTTATTAGGCCTAGATCATGGGATTATTTTTATGAATGAAATAGATTTTTATTCAAGATTCAAGATAAACTTAATTTGTTCCACAAGGTGAGAATGTTTTCTCTGGCTCTTCATCCATGCTGCAGCCATAAAACAACAACATTTAACATCATTCACATTAAACATAAAACACTGAACATTATTAAATAATGTCAAGAGAAAATAAGATGATAAATAACACCAGGTCCTTCAAATACCACACATCGTTATACCAATATTATTTTGTCATACAATACACATGCCCAAGCCGGCGTGGACTGCAAAATTAGATTTAGAAAGTTTAGTTCTGTAGTGCTTTGTATACATTTTCAACAAAAGTAATACAAAATAATGCAAAAATTTTAAATTTACATTGAAGACCTTCATTTTGTACAACTTTTAACAGATTTTCTACAGTATCACAATATAACCAGAAATATTTGACGATTTAGTCATTTTATGGTAAATGACCTCTCAAATTATTAATTTGTAAAGCTATAAAAGGAAAGCACATTAGCATCCTCAAGCACGTAGTGACGCTGTATTTCATTTGGACAACTGATTGTGGAACTCGTCTCTTCTTCATTCAATCCTTAACTGGAAGGCTGCGTCTGCACCAACTCCCGTCCTAGAAAAGAACAAGAGGGACAAAAAGTGAAGTATAATTGAACACAGTTGACTTTGAGTCACAATAATTTGTGATGACGTATTGGTCAGACTTTTTACAATTATAGATAAAGTTTAAAGGACCTAAGGGTGCTTTGCATGGGTTTTAAGAAATGATTTAACAAAGGGATGCCCCCTTTGTACTTGTATCTAAAAACATGTAGGCCCATAATCACACCAATTAAACATAGTGTTTGCTTCCTTGTATTAGAAAATAGGATCCATTTAGATTTACTAAATACTATCCTTAAATGTTAACAATGAAGAGCATTTTGTTCTGGCCTATTTGGTGAAATGGTTCTCTCACCATATGGGTTCCTCATGTAGTAAAAGAGTCCGACAGCCAGGCAGAGCATACCCAGCAGCAGCACGGCTGTCCCCACAGCAATCTTGGTCCTTTCAGACTCAGATATCGGATCTGAAAATACATTTATCACGAACACTACATAAGATTTACATACTGTATAAATAAAATACCAAAACTCAATTGAAATGAAGATTTCTATAAACCTATAGACTGTTTAAAACATAGTATAAGACATAGTCTCAGTGATGTCACCCATTGGTTTCTGATGTGTAGTTTTAAAGCCCAACAATGGCAGACACCATATTGGAAATGCTGTCTCAAACGGACAGCAAAGAGCTGGAGCTGCGGTTGGGCTCAAACCACCTGGCAAACATCCTCTGCCTGACACTCTGATCAGCCACACCTTTAGTTATGAATACCTCTTAGTCTTAATATCAAAACAGAGTATAGCATGTGCCAATCAAGAGCTGATTCTCCTTCACCTGTCCTTTTACTTCCTGGATCAGTAGAGCTTCATTGTCAGTAAAGGCAGCAAACTCTGAAATAAATTAGCTTGCCGGCTGCATAAAGATGCCTCATCACTAATTGTAGTTGTTGGATAATAGGAAGTATGACTGACAGTCCACTGAGTTGGTAAAATAACCCCTAAACTTGATGAGACTGTTTAACAACATAAAACATCACACCTCACACTTTCTGTCACTCACTTACCCCACTCATACAGTTTGGGCTTCTGGAAACTCGCATGCTCCACCATACAGGCGATTTTCTCTCCAGCTCTGGGAGTCAGCTCTAGGTAGGAGTGGATCTGATAAAGCCAATTCCCATTGGGCAGTTCCTCAGTGGACGTCACATCAGTTGTCACCTCCTTTCCATCTCTCAGCCATGTCACATTGATTTGTTTGGGGTAGAAGTTGTACGCACTGCAGGCGAGCATTTTTGGGTGTTTGCTGTCCGTCGCTTCAAATGATCTCAGCTTGACCGAGGGCTCGACTGCTCGAAAGAACAAGTTGCCATTAAATGACAGATAATAAAACCATTAATGTGGTAACAGTTTTCACATTAACATGTTTTAAATATTTTATGGCAGCTCATTAATAACTTACCAATAAAACTTAGAAATGAAATTGTACAAAGAATAATCTTACTATTATAAGGGACCAATAAGTTCACTGAAATATGATTCAGTGCTCTTCAGTGGTTCCCAAACTTTTTCTATGGAGCCCCCCTCTACTTTTATCTAACAAAAGCTGAGCCCCCCAGGGAACCACATGTAAAAAGAAAATTAAACATTGCTGTCCAAATGTTTCATACATTTTAATTGATTGTATGCTTCCCTGTATTACAAGTCTACTTGACTAAGTAACCTGATATTTTTGAGAGAAGATTTTTTTTACCCAGTTGTATCTACAGACCTTTGACAGACGTATCTAGTTAATGTGTTGCCATTATTTAAGTTAAAATGTGCAAATCTTACGTGGACAGAGCAGACATTACATTATCTAGCAGCGTCCAAAAAAGGGCAAAATTTACTCTTATAAGAGTTCTAATTTCCCCATCTTTTCAAAATGTAGCATGTCATTAAATAAAATGCCTAATAGCTTTGCTTTCATTTCTCGATGACTGTAGCTAGACATTCAGTTATTAGAAAAAAACATAAAAAGATATCTACCTGAATAATCTACTACCTCATGTACTCATGTAGGAAACAGGTTGCTTCTTTCTTATTGATACTACTGTACTGTACTGTATACTGATTAAAACCACAATATGCTTTTGGTATAGTATTATTTGTTTAAGCATTACTAGAGTTTAACTCACAAGTTACCTGTTTTTGAAATGAGCTCCAATGCCAGTGGGAAGTGGGCCTTGCAATGCTCCAAATTCTTTTTTTCTTGTCTCAAAAAAGCAGGGTTTTTGTTGAGAACGTCTGTTATTTTTCTTCCCTTCTCTGTGAATCCAACATATTTCCCCACAGTGCTATTGTATTCTCCCCATAGCACCTTATTGAAGAAGATTTGTCCCAGATACACAACATCATTGGGTGGAGTAAACTTGCAGTAAAGCAAGGCGGCACCGAAGAGAGCTTCTTTAACAGAAAGCAACAAGTATTAGATGACTTTAAATATGTATCCTCCACACACCATATTTCAAGTCAGCAAGCTCTTTATAACAGCAACACAAACAAACAATGTCAAAGCTATCATGTTTAAGGAAAACATACCTGCTCTTGAGAATAGCAGAAGACTTAGCAGTGAAAATAAGCTGCATGAATTCATGGTCACTTATGAGAACAGACGTGAATTGACCTCACACACAGAACATGAGGAAGTGTAGCAGCAGAAAAACATTCTTTAAAGTAGGTGCGGCACAAAGTCTGAGTGCGCACTTCTCACTTTGTAATGAGCAAGTCTCAGTTGTAGTGAGGAGGAGTGGCCCCCCCCTGAAATCTGATTTTCCCACCCGTGCGCCACCCAAATATCCAAATATATGATTGGCTATTCCCCTAATCAGAGGCGGGACCTAAATACAAATAAAAAAATAAATACTCTTTCCATAAAAATGTCCAAGGAAAAACCTGTGCATAGGTCTAACTTGCAATGGTCTTAATTGCCAATACATTTCTTTTTGCAAACAGTGTACAGTGTAAAATACTAATCATTCTGTATTTTAATATTCTTGAATGGCCTTGAACAAACTTTGGAAGATCAAAATTAATTAGGATCTGACAACTTTAATGTCTCTGTTTTACTATCTGTCTTTTTTCATTCTGAGGTGGGTCTTGTTATAGAGTTCAATAATGTTAACTGAGTAATTAAATGTTATTTCTATTCAGTGATAATGTATTCAGAGATAAGGAGACAAATCAGGTTACACTGTAATGTTTGATGTGACAAAGTGCCCTTACTTTAAAGCAATATAGTTAATTAATTATGTAATTATCGGTTGATTGTGATATAGCAAAATCCGGAAGGGCATTGCATTCACTAAAGATTTTGTTTTTTGACACATTATCCTGTAATTATGAGAACAGGTAGCCCAGTGGTTAGTGTGCACGCCATACACGGAGCCTATGGTCCTCCTCACAGACGGCCCGGGCTCGAATCCGACCTGTGGCTCCCATGCGGGAAGCATGTCATTGCCCTCTCTCTCTCTCTCTCTCTCTCTCCTTGAGTTCCCTTTCCCTATCTACTGTCATATCTCTACAATAAAGGCATAAAATCCCCAAAAATAATCATTTTATAAGAGAAGCATGACAGACATACAGCATATAGGTTTACCTTTTTGTTGGAAACCATAGACGAGTTTGAAAAACATTAACAAAAGAAAGTTGTGTTGCACTCAAATTATATATATATTATTATCATCACAATCTGTTTCATTCGTATAATCTCTTTTAAACTCCTGTGCGGAACTAAAGCTTTGTGTGGATTTTGTGGACAGCTTTCAGGGTTTACAACCCATCTAGTCAGCGCTCCTCGTCATGCGCATGCGCTCTACAGAACGATGAGCCGTTTTGGGTTCTATTGCATTTTTATCTTTTTGTTGATTAAATGTCCGAGTTTTATCCTCTTCCTGTGTTTCGCTATTTACGTTTACATCCATTACAGAACAAGATAACAGACATGGAAATAAGAGGGAGACGAAAAGACCTAGATTGATATGTTGTTTTCCTCTATGATGACAAGACAGCGTTTACCAGTCTACAAACACGTCATGAAATCTCTCGTCCTTGTCACCGCGGCTCTGTTTGGCGTCAGTCTGAAGTGATGGACTGTGCTGTTCCCGTCTCGGAGGTCGACCTAAAAAACCATTACTAAAATGCCAGGAGCGGACGTCGTGGTTGCGTTACAGAGCAGAGATAACACGCACTGAAAGCATCATAAGAGACCGTTAAAAAGCCCACTCGAACTGAGAATGAGTGGAGACGGACACCACAGGGGAGCACTCATCAAAACAGCAGGTAAGATTTAAAGACTTATTTGTGAAGCGTATAAGATGATGTTTTTTTTTTCTTTGTCTACTTACCCACTGAAAATACCAGAACGTGGAGACTTGTGCCCTATATTCATTCTTTGCATAGCTGCACTATAATAACTCACTATTGTTATCAACCTTTCTTAGTAGTGGAAAGTTGTTTGGCTTATTTTGGTACTTCAAGACGAAAGTAAATACTCCGAGTTACTCAACACTAACGCTTCAGAGGAAAAAGTTGCACCTTAGCATTTAGCCTATAAGACAGGTATTGTTGGTTGTACACCTATAGCAAATAAAGTTAACAACAGATTGGTGTAGAAGGTAGACAAGTATAATCGACATTATTGATTATAAACAGTTTGCTTCCAATCATTTTATTAAGCTACTAAGTTAAGTCTTGGTTATAAATGCACCATTGATTGTATTTTGACCATGTAGCCTACTTTTAAGTATAGTAACTCAATTGAGCTGATTTACCTTATTGGAAATCAGTGGTGTATTTTTCAAACAATGGTATTGTTACTTTTACTTGAGGAAATTGTCAAAATACCTCTTCCAGTCCTGGCATTAGATAATTGTGTTGTGCTTTTACTTTTTCTACCACATACAGCCTATACTTCACAATGTTTTATTCTGCTCTTCCGAACCTTATTCCATTCTGTTCTTATTTAATGTGACCTATATTTCTCTTCTCTCCAATTTTATTTCACTCCTTTATTTGTTTCTCTACTCTTCTGTAGGCTACTGTACCTTATTTACACTGAAATCACTTTTTTTTTGTTCTTTGCTACTCTTCTTTTTTTACACTACCTAAGTCTACATCACCTGATCATATTTTTCTTACTACATCATCATTTCCCCTTTTAATACATAGTACTAAATATACTAAGTATACTAAATATAATCATTTGTGGTGCATGGCAATCCTCATTTGCATTGCAAAGGTCAAACTTATATGTGACTGTGAGAAAACCCTTGTTAAAATGCCATTTTTCAATTCATCCAATTGAAGGGATAAGGTGCAGACAATTTAACTTTATTTAAGCCAGATCATATACACTTTTTAGTTTACAAGCTTGTGATTTGTTGTCTGTCTGGCTTCTCACCAGTCTCTCTCTGCCATAACTTTGCAGCAATCCTGCCTGTGTGTTCAGCTGTATCGGCTGATTGTACAAATGGGGGCCTTACTGTCACATTGGCTGTACGGCAGAGCGGACGACAGCCTTCCCTTCTTTTCATCAGATTTTCCTCATCTGGCTGTACCGACCTCCTCTCGCCTCGCTGTCACTCTGAACTCCTCTCCCGTCCCTCACGGAGACACTCGCTCACACTGGAGCTCAGTGCACTGCTCTCCTCATTTCCTTCTGTCTGACTGCAAACAGGAAGTAACACGCTCACCTATTGAGCAGAGCAGTGATGGGATAAGGGCAGAGATGGGGGTGAAGAGTGGGCTTCATGTATGGAAGGTGCTGTGGAGCCCCAACCTCAGGGGGAGTCATGCTGTCATTGGCATTACCTCGCAGAAATGTCCTCTGCAGGCCTCAGGGTACAACGTGCTGATTGGTGAAGACTCACAGTCCTGGGGCTGGGAACTCAAAACCAATCAGCTCTGGCATGCTGGTCAGAGCTTTGGACTTTACCCAGGAAAGAGGAAAGGGGGTCCTTCGGAAGCTGCAGAGGAGTTTAGCCCACTTTCTTCCAATTCAAGACTAATAAAGGCAGCAGAGACACCTCTCCACATCCCTGAGTGCATCCTGCTGGTCTTGGATGCAGATGCAGGGACTCTGGGATTCATTGTAGACGGCAGCTTTCTTGGTGTTGCTTTTAAAGATCTCCCTCGAAGAGGGGAGCTGTTCCCAGCAGTAAGCAGTGTTAGAGGAGGAGCCATCATACGACTACAATACCTGAACGGTGCCACACGTAAGTATCTGGCTTTACATAGTTAATTAGATCTGCTTTAGGCTAAAAGGAAACACACTAACAGAGATTTTCTGTCTCTCCATACAGGTGATCCTCCTGCTCTGATGGCTCTATGTGGACTATCCATTCGTCAGTCTTTAGGGAAAGAGAGACAGAATCAAACAGCAAAGCTACCACTACCGCCTCGTCTCCAGCACTACCTGATTTGAAGTCATTACTTTGTGCTTGCACAGAAACACAAAAAATACGTTAAGAACGTTAAGTTATAATCACACAATCTACCAAGAACTTGCAACATATTTCCTTTTATATTAATTATTATGTCAAATGCAGTGTGACCAGACAAGTGTTTATGTTTTTCCATCTTATTTATTGCGATGTAACTTATTGATGTTGATAATATTTAGAAACCAGTCTTCAGACTGTGCTATGTGTCAAATAAACGTGTTTTGTATGTTTTTTTTAACTAAACTAGTAGTGCCTAAAATAATAACATTTGTAATAAGGGTAGGTATAATAAGCTAAAGCTTCAGCCTACACCTTTTCGGTCAATTTTTCTTCTTGTCTTGTTTTTTTTTTTATGCCTTTGTTATTTATTTATTTTTATTCTGGCTACGCATATTCCTAATGTAAAACTGAGTAGGCCTATGTGGACCGAAATAAATTACTACTACTACTACTAAAGTGAGCTGTGCAAGTAACTGGGGAGGGGGGGACTATCAGAATAAGGCAATGTTTTTTTTACATTGACTGTTTCTTTCTCTTTGCAAAATATAAAAGTCTTGGATTTATATTGGATGTTGTCATTATTATTTATCACGTTTCTTCTTCTCACAAAGCTCAGGAGAAAAGAGAAAAAGGGCATTTCTGTTGTGTTGCTTGGTGGCATGGAGTCTTTATTGAACAAATAAATCACTGTCAGTAAAGAGTGTTGTTATTTGTTGTAATTCAGGAATCATAGGATCCCGCCCCCTCTGCACTGATGACTTACAGACTGTGCCCTGTCCAGTCCGAAATAAAATGTAACAGAGAGAAAAGAGAGATAATAGAAACTCAAAACGTAGGCTATAGGCTGATTATATAAGTGCTTATTTCATATATAAATACAGAAACTTAATTCTGTTAGTTTTGTATTTCTTTTTTGGATGGTAATCACAGACAAGAGACGACTAAACGTGACAAACTGAACGCTGTTGGCATGACAACAGTGTAAAAATGGAGAAGGGGAAAGAGCGCGCGCCCAAAGAAAAAAGTAGTGGGGCTTCCAGGATAACTGCCTGTATGAAAGTCTTTTCATTAGTTTAAATATTAAATTCACCACAATTACTGTCAGCTTTGTTGAAAAAAGTCCTGCCAACTTCTGTAAGTATGTTTTAGCAAACTAAATGAAAAATTATAACAATGTGCCGTCCTGTACAACATAATAGTTTGTTGAGTCAGTTGAGCCTCGAGGCAGCTAGCTAAACACTAGTAGCTTGCCTGCTAACTTTCAAATTACCATTAGACTCCGTTGGCTAACATTTATAGATAGTTTACAATTTATTTGGTTCTATAAGCGTTATTTAACAATTCGCTTTAAATATGTTTGAATAAGAGATGTAGAGTAGTAACTCAGTAGTTTTTCACAGTTTCTACCAAGATTTTACTGGTGATGGCAGCGCTGGAAAGTTTGAAAGGAAGAGTAGAGGCAGGGTTAGATTTTGGTCAACAAGGCCTAAATGGGGATGCAGAAGAGGAGGAAGACTCACCTATGGTAAGCTCACTTTCCAGCAGAATAGTTATCAGTTCAAACAGTAAGATGTAACTCCGGTTCATAATTGTCACCAGGTTTTACTGAGTGTTTTTGCTCAGCGTGGACAAGTGGCCCTCTGCTTCTATGATAGTAATGACTCCTCTTTACACTACATGAAAGACACTCCTGACAACTATGAGCTCCACCTGCTGGCCAGAGGTAATTTTAGCTAACGGAGGTAATATAGCTGTGCTTCTGTCAATAGACTGTAACACTCCCTTCTGTTCTTTTTGTTAAGTCATCCAGGAGCTTAGTCCCCATGTTATTATCACAAGTGCAAAGCAGGAGCACTGCATGACACGCTTCCTGCAAAAACTTGGTGAGTTCTTGGAGAAAAAAGTTATCTTTATTTAGGAATAAGCAACACTATAATGTGACAGACATGTTTGTTTTGATATAATATAAGACATGAGGAATCTAAAGCAAGTATTGCTTTAAGTGTGATAAGGGAGAGGAGTGATTATATATAGATATTATACAATGCCTTATCAGGCTTTCACTTAGCACATTATAGTAGACAATTCTATTCCTTGTTCAACTTTTACCCCCCCATTTTTATCTAAGGTGCAAACCCAGACTACAAACCTGAGGTGGTAACTTATCCGTTTGTTGACTTTGGTAATTATACACTCAACAGTTTTAATCAAACATGGTCGTTATTTTCACGCAGGATTTTTTCAATTAACAGATTAATCTTTGGTCCATTTTGAATCGTGTAGGTCTACAGGTCGGTAAGCAAAGGCTACTGTCTGCCCATCTGCCTTTCCTTCCTGCCTCCATTACAGAGAGGGACAAAATGTCCTACCTCTCCTCCTGTATCTCCTTTGACTCGCCCCTGATGGTGAGTCAGCTGTCACCACATCATCCTGTCCATCAGACCATCATTATGCAGAAACTTATCAGGAGCTGTCATTCATTTCCCTGTGTTTTATGTGTGCGTGCGTGTGTGTGTGTGTGTGTGTGTGTGTGTGTGTTCATCCGTTGTGTAGCTGAGGGCAGTGGGTGCTCTGCTCAAATGTCTGGACAGGAGGAGAGTAGGAGTGGAGCTGGAAGACAGCAGTGTTGGAGTTCCAATCCTACAGTTTTACGCCTACACACTGTAAGACACACATTTATTTAGTTTTACACACACACACACACACTCACACCAACACACGCACACATAAACAAACACAGATAGGACTGTGATAACACATTTTCCACAATGAATTTGTCAATGAATAGTACCTTTTACTGCTCTGTCTTTAGACAGTTAAACTATACTGTTCTGTACATATACATCTACGGTTACGGTGCAATTTGATTCCCCTTTATTTCTGTACTTCTCAATTCTTTGTCTTATAGTTAAAAAACTATTGTGTGAGATGCAGAAGTTTTCATGCATTAAAGGTTGCTTCTCTAAAATGTTCAATGTTTCCTCCCAATATAGTAAAGGTGTTGTTTGTATTGACAGAGACACCTACAGGTAAGAATGTCATCACAGTCTCTATCACATAATTGATCCTTGTCCCTGTTATGTTCCTAAAAGCTTACACTGCTCTACCAAATCTCTTATCTCTTGTTCTTTTTAACAAGTGAATTCTTTACTGTGGCACTTTATTTTGAATTTAATTTGTATTTTAATTGAAGATCAAGGACATTTTCACAAACTTGCTTTTGTATAATCTTCTGTTTTCTCTTGTGCTGTCCTTCCGAAATGTTTACCTTTTTCTTTCTTTCTTGTTTTTTCTTTTATTATTATAATTATTATTATTGTGCTTTTCCATGTTTTGTGATAAACACTGTATTTCATTCAAATAAATATGTCTAGTTTTAAAATCTGTGGTGTTTAAATCCGATTTATTATTGGATGAGACAGGCAAAAATATATAGAGAAAGAGATGGAGAGATCATAGTGGGCTGTGTTTTTTCCAGTGTACTGCAGATCTTTAAGTCAGAACTTCACCCGTCAGTCTACAAGCTGCATTCGGGTGAAAAAGAAGGACTCAGTCTTTACGGTACACTGGCCTACAGGTAGCTATTCACGCCTTGATGTTTGTTTGTGTGTAATATAAACTATTTCTTCAAATTGTGTTTTTCAGGGATACTAAACCGCTGCAGGTGCAAGTTTGGTTCCAAACTGCTACGGTGAGAAACAGATCTTTCTATAGTCCAATCACACAATAAAAAAACAAACAAACAAAGATGTCTTTATTTAGTCAACAGAGAACTTTAGACTGTCTACAGTTAAATGTAGGATTGTAAATACAGTTCAACTTACTAACTGATGTCAGATAACTCCATTATACATTGCTTCAGCACCATCAATACTACAGTACTAATGTTATGACTTCTACAAATAGATAGGACAATTTATTGTTGTATTTATTTAATTAAGAGGGGAAGTTAGATATAAGTCATGTAAGACTTAAGTTAAAAGTAATCTAAAGAAACAATGATACTTAATTTAACAAAAAAAAGAGGCGGCAGTATATCAGTCTGTAGGGACTTGGGTTGGGAACTGCTGGGTCGCTGGTTCAAGTCCTGGTGCGGCCCAAAATATGGACGTTTGTCTGGTACCGGAGAGGTGCCCGAGCACTGCCGAGGTGTTATTGAGCAAGGCACTGCACCCCCAACAGCTTTGGTGTCCTTCCTGCATAGCAGTGTGTAGCAGCCCTACTCTGACATCTCTTCACGGGTGTTGTTTGTGTGTGTGTGTATTTCAGGCCTATGGGTGTAAGAAGCATGTCTCTCAATAACAAAGTGTAAACCAGAATTTCCCTAATACAGTATGTAAAATAAAATGAAGTTATTTCATATACTTAATACATACACAATGTAACACTGCTTTATTGCAATACAGATTCATTCATAATTCATTTTATTATCTGGTTTTGGTACGATGACCAATGACGATGACCTTTTTATTAAAGATAAGTATTCATTACTGTAAGTGATGTCCTCTCTTTTGCCAGTGAGTGGTTTCTGCGGCCAACACAGGACCTTGCTGTGTTACACAGGAGACAGGAAGTGATACGCTTCTTCACGTCACCTCGAAACTCCGATGCCCTGAGCACTCTGCAGTCCTCACTGCGCAACATCAGCAACATACCAGTAACATCTCTGACCAATGACCTGCTTTGTTCTCCACATCTGTTACTATTTATCCTTTTTCCTGATGTGTCACCACCTGAACATGGAAACTTTGCCTTTGCCTAAAGCTTGTTTGTCTCTTGTTGTGTTTGTGTGTAAGACTCTTCTGCGCAAAATGTCTCTCTCTCACACAAAAGTCACAGACTGGCAGAGTCTCTACAAGGTCTGAGTAAAAGTATAACCAAACACACTTTAATTACCTGACAGATTTGGTGAAAAGAGTACAAAATGTTGTGGTTGTGTGTGCTTGTTAGACAGTGTACAGTGTGGTGTGTATAAGGGACACAGTGCGGCGCCTGCCTCAGTCCATTCAGCTCTTCCGTGATATAAGCGAAGGTTTCTCTGATGACCTCCAGTATATTGCCTCACTCATCAGCAGAGTTGTAAGACATACTTTAATACATAGCATAAGTCAGATAAATCCTGGCTTTTGTTGCTAAGCTGAAGAGTTCACAATTATTTAGTAGACTGTTGAGTGTAATAACTGTGACTCCACAGGTGGATTTTGAGAGCAGCATAGCTGAAAACCGCTTCACCATCAAACCCAACGTGGACTCTGCAATTGATGAGAGTAAGTCCATACTGAATAAGTGTTAAAAAAACGCGGAAGTATCCAAGTGTTTATGATTATGTGGTGGTTAGGTCAAAGTCTTATCCACATTTCCTCCCTCTCTCAGAGAAGAGGAGGATGATGGGCTTGTCTGACTTCCTAACAGATGTAGCCAGAAGAGAGCTGGAACATCTGGACTCTCGCATCCCCTCCTGCTGCGTCATCTACATCCCACTGGTCTTAGCTTTATGTCTACACAGCTACCTGCTAATAAATATCTGCACAACTACAACATTTTCATTTACCGTACTTACCTTGCTCAAGCTCTAAAAACACTGTATTATCTGTGGGATTCAAACGTATTGTCGAAACAGTTTCTCTGAAGCTCCACATATTTCAGAACATAATGTTAAAATTCTCCTTACAGATTGGGTTCCTGCTCTCTGTCCCCCGCCTGCCCAGCATGGTAGAGAAAGAGGATTTTGACATAGAAGGGCTTGATTTTATGGTTCGTTTGTGAGCTCGTTTATTTTATTTTTTGTCTATTTGTGTTTTTTTTTAAATGGAATATTCTCATTCTAGTCTGTCTTTTTTCTTTTTGTCTATCCTGCATGTGGGTTAGTTTCTTTCAGAGGATCGTCTGCATTACCGCAGCCAAAGAACCAAGGAGCTGGATGACCTCCTAGGAGACTTACACTGTGACATTAGAGGTAATTTACCACATCATTGGAAGAAAAATAAAACCTTATCATCAAGTAAATCTACAAAGATACTTTCTGTTTCTCAGACATGGAGACAGCAGTGATGACACAGTTACAGAGCACAATCCTCGAGAGAAGCGCTTCCCTCTACAAGGTTTGCATGCATCACCTCCAGGTCCTAGGGTTTATAACACACCTCCCATTCTAATAAAATGATTGTTGGCATGGAAATAACTCTGCAAAAATGTGTAGTTGGAAATTGTTTGACTATTTGTACTTCATTTGGCTCTACATTTGAATTATGAAACAGGTCTGTTCAAGTGCAGTGATATGAGTCTCATGACAGATGGGTGTGCTGCTATTACAAGCTGTAAATGCAAATGTTATAGATGTCTTTATGAGCAGAATGAGCATTAAAGTCAGAAGATGAATTATTGTTTTGATAATGCTGTAGCTGTAAAATGTTCCAAGTATTAGATAGATTTCAACATTGCAATCAAATGAATAATAAATAAAAAATGAGACTTGCAGTGTTTCAATAACGTAAGTTTATTAGAGTGAGACTCAGAAAATCTCCTTTGAGAATTACACTCTTTTTCACTGTAGACACAAATGATTTCAAAAACATTAAGACTCAAAACATCAACAGTCGTATTATTTTTTTGTCCATCTGAACGCTCTGTATGTTACAGACACTCATTTCATTGAATGTGGCTACGTTCACAGACTCTGTCTTAAATCACATGCAACACCCTGTTGAGCTGTTTAGGACAGTTGGTGTGTTAAATTTGTGTGATGTGTAGGTTCTTGGTCTCACTGCTGAGCTGGACTGTCTGATGGCTCTGAGCAGTGCCTCCCAAGAGTACGGCTACACTTCACCTAAACTCTCCAGCCACAGAAAGATCTCAATCATGCAGGGCAGGTAGGCAGTCACACAACAGTTAACCCCCTATTTGAATCTTTTTTTTTTTTTAATTTCTAATATAAAACATTTGATTAACTTATGATGAAACATCACATTAGCTTCATTACTGTTGACAGAAAAATTATACACACTTATAAAGTCCAAGTGTTATTTATTCTTAAAATTCAGTACGTGATTGATAAATGTCTGTACAGATGGAAATTAGCCTATGGCTGAAATCAGGCATTCTTACATCTTTATGTTCTTTAATGTGCACTGTCCCTATTTTTGAATAAAGACAATAATACATATTTTACACATTTCTAGACACCCTCTTTTAGAGCTGTGCTCCCCTGTGTTTGTGGCCAACTCCTTTCTGAGCTCTGATTCGGAGGGCAGAGTTAAAATCATCACCGGCCCAAACTCATCTGGCAAGAGCATCTACCTCAAACAGGTAGGGCTGGCAGGAAAAACTCTCTGGATAAACAGTCACCGGTACTTGTAAGTAAAAATGGTAAATGGACTTGAGCTTATATAGCGCTTTTCTAGTCTTCAGACTACTCAAAGCGCTTTACACCGCATGTCACACCTACCCATTCACACCCATGCAGTGACTGCTATGTAGTGAGACCATCAGAAGTAACTAATCCCATTCATACACATTCATACGCCGCAGACGAAGCAGCGGGAGCAATTCGGGGTTAAGTGTCTTGCCCAAGGACACATCGGACATGTTGCTCGCAGGAGCTGGGGATCGAACCCTCAACCTTCCGGTTGAGAGACGACGACTCTACCAACTGAGCCACAGCCGCCTTTGTTTATGACCTTGCATGCACAAAGACAGTTGTCGGTTTTACATTGATGTCTCTGGACTTTTAAGTTGTTGTTTTTGTTATTGTTCACTGAGTTAACTGTTAAAGCAAGCAGTCTTTTTCAAAAAGCTTAAAGTAGCAAATTTACAGTAAAGTGGGAGACAATATAAAGATCAGCATTAATAAAAAATGATGCGACTTCAGCGTGTTTCTTCTACAGCAACAGTTACACTTCCCTGACAGAGGGAGGAAATATTGGTAGTTCAGGTAGTTGCACCTCATTCAGGATGTCCAAGATTTATATTTACCCATTTCAAAGGATTTTACGGTATTATTTATTACAACAATCCAGATATTATAAATGAATGAGAAACCACAAAACAAGACTTTAAATGAAGGGGCCATAAGGCATCGTACTAACAGAGACTGCATGTAACACTTTGACCTCCATGTTACTATGGAGAATCATTTATTTGACTCACCTCTCCTATTTGTCTTTGACAGGTGGGTCTAATTGTGTTCATGGCTCTGATTGGCTCAGACATTCCTGCAAAGGAGGCAGAGATCGGTCTTGTGGATGGGATCTTTACCCGCATGCAGAGCAGAGAGTCCGTGTCTTTGGGCCTCAGCACCTTCATGATAGACCTCAACCAGGTACCTCAGACACTCACTTTATTTCACACAAACTTAAGTGTATGTGTGTGGGTGGGTGTGGAAATAGAAGATATGAACTTCCAACATTACTGGCCTCCAGCTCCACTCCCACTCTCCTCCTGTCAAGACATTTTATACAACAGCTACTGCCTACAACCATGACATACAAACAAACAAACACACAATAAAACAGCACAGTGTAGTATAACAGTTTGTGTCTTTATTCTCCAGATGGCCCAGGCTCTGAACAGCAGCACCGGCAACTCATTAGTTCTCATCGATGAATTCGGAAAAGGAACTAACACAGTAAGAAGAAACCGTGCTCATGCCCTTTGTGAATAAGATACATATGTACACACATAACAGGGGCACAGTGTCATCAAACTCAAACATCCTGGAAACAGTTCCAGACAATAATATTCTGCCATTTGGAGCTGCAGAAACAGACCTTAAGTTCAGCCCAGCATGTGTGACCTATAAGCAGCAAAGTAGCAGCAGCTGTTAAGACTTGCAGATGAACAGTAGAGGTGCTAATGTGCGCCAGGGAAGTAATAATGTAATGTTGGAACCACAGGCAAAGACTGTTATAACTGTCCTAACGTTTAATATTTAATTTGATAATTGATGCATATTTTCTGACGAATTCTTGGAAACGTGCAGAGTTCACTGTGCTGTCCTCCATCACTGTCTGCCACATTACTCTAGAGAGAGACAGAGAGGGTCCAAAGTTCTAAAGATGAAATGGAGGTGTTGGAGGGAGAGTCTAGTAGAAAAACATTAAAGAAAACGACAAGTGTAGGCTCAATAAGTTCTGTCTTAGCCCAGTTCATACATATTAGAATTAAAAATGGATATAATAGATGAATTATTACAATAATATATCATATGACAATACAAATGCATTTGCTCATATCGAGAAACCAACAGAGATTTATTATTTTGCTCCGCAGATCCATTCAGAACTTGAAATTGAGCAAGTTTCAGATCATTGTTTCGCTGCCTGGCCAGAAACTCTACAGTTGAAGTTTCTTCTCACCACTTTAACAGTTTTGTTTTCAGCCTGAGCAGATGCCTATTTCTCAGCTAAAAGCCAAATGTTAACCAAACAGCAAGCTAACTCGGTAAGCAACTAGAGTGAAGGGTTTAAAAGACCACATAGAGAAGCAAATAAGACTAATACACAGAATTTTTGTTCTGAAAAGACTTTATTACAAATAACAAAGCCGAGTCAATCTGCAGATTTCTGTGATACAATGATCAGTATCAGTCTTATAAACAGCTTCTTAACAAGTTCTGTGAACTCTGGTCAACACATGTTTCATAGGTCATCACTCAAGTTTAACATTGTCAGGTCAACAATTGGTGTCAGAGGTTACTTACGATTATTAACAGTTGTACAGCTCAGTCCCTGCACATACAACACTTACTGGAATAACATCATCAGGGTAAATTAAAGATGCACATTGTACAGTAGCTGATGAGCGTAGTGAAGAATTTAACAGGCCAGTCAATTGGTGTAGACCAAAACAGTGGTTAATTAAAGAGGTTAATAACTTTTAGTTTTAAGGAAAATAATTAAATCTGTATCACTCTTATCTTCTATAGTTTTAAAATCTTTTTCAACAAATACTGGCAAAGAGCGGGTATAATACTGTGACACTGGCCAGAGTCTTAATGAAGTTAGCATTTAGTTAAGAAAGGGGAACATCTGGTTGATTGACCTTTCAAACTACAGACCAGTAGGTAGGAATGCTGTGTTAATGGGTTTATTGCTGGCACCAACTCAGTCTGGTGCTATCATGGCTTTGTGTTAAAACCTTTATCTTATTATAGCTAACGGCATTAAATAAACTAAACACAATGTCATGACTTTTAATTAAGTTCCCCAACAGGTTTGGTATCTCGTTGTTGAATACAGCTTCTTTTCCAAAGTCTATATATTCTTTATATTTGTGTTTTTTGGTCTTTTATTAGTAGTCAATGCTGAACTCACACACTCGTTACATCTCAGGACAAGGAAGACCACAATAAAAAAAATAAGTCCTGGGACTTTTTTGTGTCATTGATGCCCTTTAGATTGTACATTCACATAGGTGTTTAACCATTTAGTTATTTAGTTTGAAGTTAATTGTCAAATAGATACAAAATAACTTCACCAACAGTAGCTTCATCTCTGCACAGAACACAGCCAATCATAAAATGCTGCCTTTGCAGGTGGATGGACTTTCCCTGCTGGCTGCATCGGTCTCTTATTGGCTGAGAAAAGCTCCTGTGGATGTACCTCACGTGCTGTTGGCCACTAACTTTCACAGTTTGCTGCAGCTCGGCCTTCTACCGTCCTCTGGCCTGCTGTCTCTTCTGGTACTGGGAGAAATTTAATTGAACTTATACAGTGATTACACATAGCCTGAAGGACTTTGTGAATGTTCAGTGAAGTTCCTGATTGAAAACTGACATGCTGCAGGATAATGTTGTTTGAACATCGAGTGTGTGTGTGTGTAGACTCTAGAGACAGCTGTGGACGGTGATGAGTTGGTGTTTCTGTACCAACTGAAGGAAGGAATCTGTCAGTCCAGCTATGCTGCCAACATCGCCACTCTGGCAGGCCTACCAACCAGCCTTGTACAGAGAGGAGTGGAGGTAAACACACACTTAGATTCACATTCACAGATAGATACTCACATAGACAGACTGTTTGTGTGTGTGTGTGTGTGTGTGTGTGTGTGTGTGTGTGTGTGTGTGTGTGTGTGTGTGTGTGTGTGTGTGTGTGTGTGTGTGTGTGTGTGTGTGTGTGTGTGTTTGGTCAGGTGTCTGAACTGTACAGGACAGGACGTCCTGTCAAACGCATTGACAAAGCATCATCAGATGAGCAGGCGATCAGGTATGCTGCACTCGAGCTTCAAAATATTGGCAATAAAAAAACAACACAAACAGAGCAGAGTTGTCATTCAGACCGTTATGATTTGTGTGACTGACAGGTGCAGGTCTGTGGTGGAGAAGTTCCTGTGCTTGGACCTGGAGGACAAAGACTTGGACCTGCAGCACTTCATGAAAGAGGAGCTCCTGCCCTCTGCTGGGGAGCTGCTAAACCGCAGCTAAAGTGTAACTACTGTCTCCTTTCTACACCTCTGTGGTCAGTTTGCTCATTCACTATCTGGGGTCAGCTGTTTTGGGAAGAGTTCACTTCAACTGATTTTCAACCTATGGACAGAAACTTTTTATGTAAACACATCAGGAGAATTATATTACATGTAATTTAAATACATATTATACTGCCTATGTTGGGAAGGCTGTTCATTTGTCTTGTGTTGTATTCAGTTAAAATTGTATGTTTAATTAGAGGCTATTAAAGGCTCTAGAAACGTACACGTTTATGCTCTAATCATCTTAGTAGGGTTTTCTAATTAAGTCGTGTACTGGACTGTAAAAAAATTACTGTAAGCTGGTGATTTGTCTTCACCATATGTTCAAAGACCTTTCAGCTTCACTTCACAGAGTCCTTTTCTTTTCTTACTTGATAACATAGATATAAATGCAGCATGTTCATTATGACCCCGTTGAGGATTCAGAGAGGTGCCAGGTGGTTAGTAGAGCCATGGTGAGATACAAAAGTGTGCTGATTGGGAGTTTGTGCGCTGAGTTGCAGAAGGGAGTCTTGCAGCAATGTTTGGTCATGACAAATAATTTCTTAATCGAGAAGAGTTTCACCGTCGTCTCCACGCCGCACTCCTCCACTTTTGCACAACCCAATGTCTTTACATCCAGACTGTCAGCTGGGGAGATAAGTTTAGCATCTCAGTTCAAGTGAAATATAAACATAATTTCCCCCCTTAAAATGGTATGGTATCAATTAATAATTATATGCTGGCTAAAAGGACAGCCTTTTCAACACACCTGCCTTCCCTCGGCCTGTGTAGCAGAGCTCCTTGTGGCTGCAGTTTGTTTCTGTGGTATAGCAGGCATCCCAGAAGCCCAGGTCACAACGGAAACATTTCAGAACCTCATGCTCCAATCCTACTGAATCCAAGAGCTCCTCCTCCACACCTGAACCCAAGAAATGCCCCAGAAACAGTTTGATTCAATCAACTGTACCTGAATGAATTTTGACAGAACAAATAGCCGAACAACACACCGTCTCGCAACAAAATGAAAAAATGATAGCCAGTATACAGAGTGAACAATGCTAAGACTGCAGGATAAAGTTCAAGGCAAATCTACAAAAACACTGATGAAGCAGCACTAAAATCAGTAAACACTAAACAAGAGAAATGTGCAAAGAACAGAGAATACAGATTAATGGAATAAAGGCTTTGGGTTATTCAGGTGGGGGCTTTTGTTTTGTATGTATTAGCTCATTGGACTCATTAGTCAGAAGCACTGTCGAATGACATCAAGCCAAAATGATGAGCCTTCTTCTGTTGAGCACTTAAGCATCTCAGAAAGATTTTGTTTATTCTGCAGCAGTCTGGAATTTGTTTCTTTGAGAGGATGACTTGTGTTAGTCGGGGGGAGCTCCAAGTCTTCAGGCTCCATAGTGTTTTGATTAAACAGACAGATACTGGAATTAATAGAAAAGAGTTGGCAGAAACACACTGCGAGGGAGTGGGAAAAACCCTGAGTTATCTCTGCCCCACTGTATTTCACCGTCTCAAAATAATTCAGCACATTACGTCTCTGTCAGGGTTTAAAGTCCGGTATAGCCCTCTATTTGCCAAATGGGCAGCTACAGTGCAGCTGATGCTGCTGGTACCGGATTAATCTCCTCCTTGAGGCCATGAGTTGAGCTCAGGGGGGCTAACGATCCTTATCCCCCATCATCTTGTTAGCTAGTGCCAGATAAGGTGAATGAGCAGACAAAAGAGTAGTGAGGCGAGTGGAAACTTACAAAGTCTTATATGTTACTAGTTGAGGGTATAAGGAAATCTGGAATATGTACAACTGTCCCGTGCAGTCTAAGCACAAGAGTCTTGAAATTAACCATAACTTCACAAAGACACATAATGATTATTGGGTTCCTTATTTGTTGACATAGTTTTAGAGATGTCTTGACACTTAGACTGCTGTTGTGCTGCTACTGAACTCGTAAACCCACTTTTATCAATAAAAATCATTGACACATTTTATTTAACAACATTTTCTGGTTCCAGCTTCTCAAATGATTCGATTTGATGTCTCAACTTATTCTTTGGTAAATTACAAAAAAAATTAAAATCTAAAAAGACATGAAAAGATGTCAACTATAACATTCTTGAAAGACATTTTTCACTCTTTGTTAATGAATCATCCGTCAAGTAATTTAAAGATGAATTAAAAATCTGTGTTAGTGAAAATAAGTCTCAGGTTATGAACAGCTTTATTGAAGCAATGGACAGTAAGAGTATGCCCTCTTTATGTTCAGGTAATTTGATTTTAATCAAAAAATCATCATGATATTTGTTCGTCATATCACTCTAATTTTGTGAACACGTGTGAAACAAAATACAATGTGTTGCTCTTAAACGTCAAACTATTGATTAGAGGCAGCAGCGTTACACATCAGAAAGCAACAGAAAGTTTAATTCCCACCTATTGAAATGTCTTCTGTTCTACGTCTTACCTTGAGCAGGTACGAGCATCAAAACGGCAAAAGCACAGAATATTAGTCCTTTCATTTTGAATGGGATGCTCCTTCCACTGACTCCAACTCCGACTGTGGAGAACACCAAACTCAGGAGCTGAAATCGGATTAGTCTGGAAAGCAGCTGCTCTTTTTTCCTGCACTGATCACAGCTGCTGAAAGCTGTAGATGATCAAACAAGGGATGTCTTTGGGGGAAGTATCTGCAAATGACTGACCTTACCTTGATTGTACAATTTGGAAGAAAAAAAGGTGGGGATGGAAAGTTATAGGGGACATATAATGTAAAATCCACTTGTACAGTGTTTTTGAACATATATTTGGGTAACCTGAGTGTCTTTTGACTCACAAAATGTGAAATAAATCCATCCAGTCCTTTGTTTGTGGTCTGCATAAGTCTTGCAACACAGAGAAAATTGCTCCGTTTCAAATTTTCTCAGTTTGTGACATCACAAGTTGGATTCTGGTAAAAAAAAAAATACCCTCCTTTCCCCTGCTATCTCCACCCATTGACTCCACTCCCAGCCTAGAGCAAAACTTTTGCGCAGGTCCGCCATTTTTCTTCTCGCTACAGAGGAGTGATTTCTACTGGGAAAACTCATTGCATTTAAAGAGACACACACACCAAAACGGAGTGTTCTGAGAGAGCTGTTTTATACAGGGTCACAAACCTCCTCTGGTGCTTGATTCATGTTATATTTTGACCACAGCACAGATGTTTCATTTAGACCACAGGGGTCTGTTTTAAGGAAAAGGTATAATATGTCCTCTTTAAGGATTCCAGAAAATGTCATTTGGTTTATTAGCCATTTCAAAAGAAGATACAGTGTGAATGTTACAAATAAGACCAAGCTGAAAACTCATCCCACTGTTTTGATGACATACTGCATGCCAGATAAAGAAACATTACATTAACGGAAAAACTTCCTCCTTAAAGCAGATGCTCAACACTTGTCACAGAGGATGTCTTAACTGGACCCGTTTTCCTGCTGAAACAGGTTAAATCTTTAGTAAAAAAAAAACCTCATCATCAGGCTGGTTGATCCTCAGACACTCACACCTGTCATACCAATAAAAGGTGTCGATAATAGCTCTGCTGTAACAAAGACATTGTGCGGGTCCTGAGTCAGCGCAGGGTTAAGAAGCTTACAGCCTCCGGTCGGTCTGCAAAGATATCACCCTACTTAATCTCTCAGAGGAGGGGATAGATTCAGTTATATTCTAATGCAGCAAAAAAAAAAAAAACATGTCTCTGAATTTTGTGACAACACACAGAGATGTGCACATCAGAAACCTCAACAATTTCTTGTATTTTGTGTTCCTGCGGTGCTGTTCACTCATGCCTAAATACATTCAAACTCCCTTTGGTCACTGTGGTGTCATAGTCAAAAACAAATATACATATTTAATCTTAGTAAGGGAATTTTATCAGATATTTGGCAAATCTGGGAATAAATTCCTTACCAATAGCTTTCTTCACAAATGTGTTCATAAAGGTTTCTTATAACACGTATAAAAAGATTTAATTCCAACTCCTGTAGGAAAATCCGTGAGAGCGGCTCAAAGTCGGGGTACCTGGAATAGTACCTTATTGGTACTATATACTTATGGGTGAAAAAATGAAAATGTTAACCTCTGCTTTAGGTAGCTTGTGAGAGGTCAAACTAGGGGTTCTTTAGGATTCTGAATCCATTGCACACATTTGTTTTGCAAAAAATCCACTCCTTGGTGGAAAAATGGCCACGCCCACTTTTACATGTAAAATTACAATAGCTTTATATGTTGATTTTAATATCTCCAATACTAGTTAAAAAAAATACTGCACCACATTGTCAAATGTCTTAGGGATCCAGGTCTGAGTCTTCTCCACACTCTACTGTTCTTAAAGTGGGGATTGGGACCCCCTGGGGGCTCGTGAGACACTGGGGCGGCAGTAGCTCAGTCCGTAGGGACTTGGGTTGGGAACCGGAGGGTCGCCGGTTCAATTCCCGATGCGGACCAAAATATGGAAGTTGGTCTGGTAGCTGGAGAGGTGCCAGACCACTTCTCGAGCACTGCCGAGGTGCCCTTGAGCAAGGCACCGAACCCCCACCAGCTCAGGGGGCGCCTCCCAAGGGGCTGCCACCGCACTCTGACATCTCTCCATTAATGCATGTCCACAGGTCTCGTTGTGCATGTGTGTGATTCAGGCCTGTGTGTGTGAGAAGCATGTCAAAAAATAACAGAGTGCGAACCACAATTTCCCCGTAGGGGATTAATAGAGTATATAAAAAAAAAAAAAAAAAAAAAAAAAAAGAGGGGGGTCGCAAGATGCCTTCACTTACCAAATAAAAAAGTTGAATGATCTAAAATTGCATATTTTACCCATTATTGTGAAAAAACATTGAAATATTATTTGAATTTTAAATACAACTACAGTGGTAAAGTAATATTTATGCTGAAATGAAAGTGATGGTTAAAAAATTAATGTAAGTTTTCACATACAGTAAGTAAAACAATGTAGGTGTCTGCTGCTCCCTACATATGAAAACACACAGACATCACCTGAGTGTCTGTTTATTAAATGTTTAATGTCCACTCAGTCCTACAGTTTATACATGGAGGTTAAATATGTTCTGCTTCTAGCCTTTCTTACAACAAATTACTAAAATAGGGACAATTGGGGTCCCCGGTCTCTAGCACAGTTATTTTGGGGGTCCCAAGCTGAAACGTTTGGGAACCTCTGCTCTACATCATCATTGATACACTTCTTGCATGCTGTACCTTTACCATTTCTGCATGACGAGATACATTCAACACCATTCTCCATTATAATTAAAGCTTGTGAACCAGAGTGGCTCCTCAGGAGCCATGGGGTCCTGTGTTGGAACCAGCTCATAACCATGAACTCCTACCACCCATTCCTCGTCACTGGGGTCCAAAGACATGCTCTGCTGAAGCATCCAGTCCCAGGTTTTGATATAGGCCTGGAGAGATTGCTTTGCAGCTTCACCCACTGTTGGAGGTACAGTTTCTGGTTTGATCAACTCAGCCATCGCCTTCCGTAAGAACCTGTGTCAAACCAGACAAACTGACACCAGGTATAGAGTAATAGCTGGTGCATGATATTTGTACTGGAAAATGTGGATACCAGGTCTTTGATGGCCCTAGTAGCTCGCAAAAAGTTCACTGTCATAACCAGGAACTGTTTTGATCAACAGATTTGACCAGATATGGTACATTTGGCACCAAGTGCAAAGCACCTGGTGCATTTATGCAGCAACCTCTAGTGTTGAAAAATGAAGCCGATGCGAAAGTGTGAAATCTTGCAGTTCGTCAAGTGTCCGCTTGAGGCCGGCTGCAGATGCACAGGAAGTCACATACACACCCATTCAAAAAAGCCTGTTTTTACAGCAGACATTGACATGTTTACAGCCTTGTTAAAAAAAACAAATAGGTCTGATTAGCTCACACTGTACGGGGGGTGAATTTCTTGATAACTCATTCATTTTGATTTGATGAAGGATAAGAGTTATTCACAATAAGGTGTGTAGCTGACCTGATTGACAGGCGGGCGTAGTGTAGCTGTTTGTCAGGAGGCTTAAAACCCGCCTCAGCTCCAGCTCTCAGCCTGTCGTTAGGTTGACTGAAAGTTAGGCTGAGACAGCATTTCCAGCATAGAAACGATAGGCTTCCAAAGCCCCCTGCAGTAACAGATGGGTGACGTCACTCAGGCTTCTGCCATTCATATTTACAGCCTGTAGTAACAACACAAGCAGAGACACAGAACCACTGTGACCCAGAGCTAAATGTACAGGTACACTCACACTGATAGATTACTGCTTAGAAACCCCAAACAGCTGGAAAACGAGCAGACAGTTTGTAAAAAATAGTTTTTTGTTGTGTTTTGATATGTGTTTTGAGGGATCCTTATAAATGTGCTGTTTTCTATATATTAGATGCTTCTGTGTTGTGCTTATTAAGATCTTGTCTAAAGAGGTGTCTGATTCGAAAAATACAAACATTAATTATAAAAGTGACCTTGTAAGGTTTTCGTCAGGCTCGGGCCCATAAATACAGTTAAAAGGACAGGCTGGGCTCAGAGAGAACCTGCACTGGCTCAGGTCGGGTCGGATTGTTCTGGGCACGGTCTAAGCTAAATTGTAAAGTTATAACTTGCAAGAACTGTATCGATGATGATGTAGAGCAGAGGTTCACATACATTTCAGCTTTGGACCCCCAAAATAACTGTGCTAGAGACCGGGGATCCCCACTGTCCCTATTTCAGCAATTTATTGTAAGAAAGGCTAGAAGCAGAAGACAAGTAAACTCCATGTATAAACTGTAGGACTGAGTGGACATTTAAAATTTCCTAAACAGACACTCAGTTTATGTATGTGTCAATTTTAATTCGTAGGGAGCAGCAGACACCTACATTGTTTCACTTATGGTAAGCATAAATATTACTTTGCCACTGTAGTTGTATTTAAAATTCAAATAATCTTTGAATGTTTTTTCACAATAATGGGTAAAATATGCAATTTTAGATCATTCAACTTTTTTATTTGGTATAATGGAAGGCATCTCGCAACCCCCCTCTCGGTGTCTCACGAGCCCCCAGGGGGTCCCAATCCCCACTTTAAGAACAGTAGAGTGTGGAGAAGACTCAGACCTGGATCCCTAAGACATTTGACAATGTGGTGCAGTATTTTTTTTAACTAGTATTCGAGATATTAAAATCAACATATAAAGCTATTGTAATTTTACATGTAAAAGTGGGCGTGGCCATTTTTCCACCAAGGAGTGGATTTTTTGCAAAACAAATGTGTGCAATGGATTCAGAATCCAAAAGAACCCCTAGTTTGACCCCTCACAAGCTACCTAAAGCAGAGGTTAACATTTTCATTTTTTCACCCATAAGTATATAGTACCAATAAGGTACTATTCCAGGTACCCCGACTTTGAGCCGCTCTCACGGATTTTCCTACAGGAGTTGGATTTAAATCTTTTTATACGTGTTATAAGAAACCTTTATGAACACATTTGTGAAGAAAGCTATTGGTAAGGAATTTATTCCCAGATTTTTGCAATATTCCCTTACTATCTATATATTTTTTTGTATATATTTGACCGTTGTGACCAAAATAAATGACCAGAAAAACAGTTTCAACACAGCATAAGTTTAGTTTTTGAACACATTGTTATCTGTAATAGGTAAAAAAGACAAAAAATATGAATATATTTTATTGAATATAAATCCTCAGACTAACCAACCAAATTAAACACATGTTTAGATGCAGCTCTGCCAATCATCATCACCCCTTGTGTAAACACAACAGCTCTTCTCACAGTGAGAAGGAGTTATGTGTGTGTCAAGTTAGAGCTGCATTTCTGAGCTTCAAGTGCGAAGGAGGCTGCTTGAAGCTCGTTGGAAGATTCAGATACATCTCCCAAACTTAGCCGTGCTCCTGAGAGATACATCAAGCACCTAAAACAGCATACCGTACCTACACATCACACCTCTTCTGACTCTGTGTGTGTGAGAGAAAGAGAGAGAGATGGGTGCTGTATTGAGTGAGTGAAATGTGTGGCTGCAAATTACTGTACACTTCAGTCTTAGTCGTCATCTGGATGGCAGGATCCCAGCATGGGCCCAAACAACAAGGAAATACTCTGCAGTCCTAAAGCACCTATAAAAGCCTTCAGACTGATCCCCTGTGTAATTAGAAGCTGGAGGAGAAAATGCTGGTGATAATTAAATCCTACCCCTGTTACCTCTCAGCCTGTTCAAACATGCTCGGTCTGGATTCATTAGAACTGACATTATTTTACTGTTTTGTTTTTGTTTTTTTCTGGCTGCAGGATTGAGATGATGGAGGATGGAGTATTTGAATAAAAGCGTAGGAATCAGATGATGAACAGGAGGAGATGAAAGGTCGGGATGGTGGGAGAATGAGGCTTCAGTTACACGATTCACAGGGCCGCTTTTCTCAGTTACGCTGCGTCAGGAATAACTCATAACAGACTCACCAGATTTTGCTGGGTTTTTTTCTCCTCTAGCCATTGCTCTTTTCTTTCTATCCACAATCTGATTCAACTTCTCAAAGATCTTGTCTCATCACACTTGAGAATAGGGAGAAAACTGAGCAGCTGACACCAAATTTACAAAAAAAAAAATTGAATTACAGAAAAAAAAAAACCTCTAGTCCACATTGCGTGCATACAAAGCACCAGCTGGTATTTATAGAGTGGCTGTAGGTGTGGAGTGAGTGCAGTGTGTCCTTTGGTGCTCCTCTTGTTTATACAGAGACCCAATATGAATATGCTCAGATAAAAAGTAGATTACAGTATGTGTGAGATTAGATAAAGGCTCAATGGAGACCTAATCTGGCTCATCCTCTTACCAAACCTCGCCAGTGAGGAAATGTAGGCGCTGTATCACAGAGAGAGGATGTGTGTGTGTAAAAGAGAAAGGGGGGGAGTAGTCTACGTGTGTTCCTCTACCGCCATGGCACCCAACTAACTTTTTCAGCAATTCTCCTCACGTCCTAATATGGTCAAACAGGCAGTGGCCTTGGGGATTTTGGGCAGGGGTGAGTTCAAAGACAACAAGATGGGTTTAGTTGACATCAAACAGCATAGCTCCAATTTTTCAAACGTGGGTGAGTCGGTAAAAGATGCAGGACAAAAAAAATCGCTCACAGAATGAGACTCAGAGCCACTGCGCCACTCAGAGGCACTAAATCATACCAACACACGGTCTTTAGTTCAATGCCTGCATGTGAAACCAATGTATCTCATCATGCATATTTTCAATCAGTAGGAGGTTCAGTGTTGAGTCGGCAGAGGAGAGCCTGTCCGTATGTTAAAGTTGATTTCACTGGAGTTGCAGGACTCTGAGTTGACAGAGGAGTGGGAGATGGACAGGCATGGGGAGGGAGGTTGAGGAGTTGGCTCCTGGTGGTGCAGAACTCGGGCCAACAGCGTTGATCTTCCCTCTTTCTCCTCTTCCTCCCTGTATTCGTTATCTCTGCCTCCTGCATCTGAAGGAGGCGGTGGGGATGCTCTACTGCTGATGTTTTTTCGGTTCCTGCCAAATGGAGGAGGAGGAAGAGGGGGACCACAGTTGTGTTCTAAGAGAGGGCACGCATGGGCTGGAGTGGCCCAGCACCCCTGCTCTCCATCTCCACACTCCCAATGCGCATGGCAGCCGAAGCTGGGCCGTTCCTGCAAATCCTCCCAGCCATTTCCTCCCTTCAGATCCTCCAGGTCGTCGGGTATCTCCTGTCTGAGGACTTCCTGGTCCCGGTTCTCATAGAGAAGTGTGGCTGCACAGATGAAGATGAACAGGCCCACTCCCATGACCACCGGACCAGCCAGTTTCATCCTCTCAACGTGGGTGCTGCCTCGGCCGCCCACTGGCTTTGGTGCTGCAGAAACGTAGCCCGCTATTGCAACTGCCATCCCTACCAAAACCACGGCTACACCCAGCAGGAGCCACACGCCGGGGGCAGAGCGCAGGTGAAGTTTGGTCTGGAGGGCTTTGCCTTTTCTCAGGTGTCTGTGGCATGCTGGGAGGCAGGCAGGTGAAGAGTGGGAAGAATGGGAGGAGGCGGGGCTGCAGACAGGACTGGCTGCTGTCATCCTTTGGCTTCAGATTGAACAGACAGGAGAAAAAAGAGGCAGTATAAAAGAATTAAAGAAGCATGCAGACAGAGAGAGAGCACTGGTGGTGTTGGAGAGGAGATGGTTTACTCTGCATTGCAAACAACAGGAAATAGCAGCTTTAATAAGACATGTGGCTGAGTTAATGAGATGCCAAACCTTCTGCAGCTCCTCGAGTGTCTCTGTGGAGCCACACAGAAGCTTTCAGCTCTCCACGGAGCCCTGCAGCAGCCTCAATGAACCCGTACTCAACCATTATTGAGCCACTCATTCATCCTCATAGGGATAACATACAACTGACCCCTGTCAGGACCTCATAATGTCACCTAGCCTAACAGTGTCATTATGGTCATTAAAAATAGTCACGTTACTACAGCAATTGCTCAGTCGAAGTCATGATATCAATTCCCGGAGGTAAGTGAACACAGCACAATTCAACAGGACGAAAATGAAGATCGGATATCAAATCATGTCTTCGAAGTGTTCTTAAGCATGCATCTTTAATGTTACATTTAAATTCATACCGCTCGACAGCACTGGTGTTGACTACAGAAATCCACTGCAGTTCACTGTTCGGATACTTACACGCAGTCATGATAAAATCAGTTTGAGTACTTGCCTTGTTTTGGATGTAAATCCGAAGCAGAAACAGCCTCCTCGGCATTATCAAAATAAATATCCCCGAGTTGCGTTAGTCCTCCCACTCCTCTGCGCGTCTTCTCCAACACTTCTCGATTAAATCCAGACTTTCACTTAAATCCTCCTCAGATTAACACGCTTCTTTTAATTCTTGCTGCACTGTGTGCAGCGCAACAGCTGGTGCTGCGGAGCACGAAATGAATCTTACAGTGAAAAATAAAACAGTGAAACTAAAAGTGGTGCAAAGCTGCTCTCTGCCTCCGTGTCTCCTCGCTCCTTGTGCGCCTCTGCAGCCTGTTTTGATGTGCGAGTGTGTGTCTGTGTGTAGAGGAGGGGTCGTGGGAATCCATGGCTGGTCCAGGCCAGTCCCACGCTGAGTTCAGTTATTCTTAGAGATTACCAGACAACAATTTACCGACGAAGAAGAAGCTGCCTCTCGTTGTCAGAAAACTTATTGATAAGTAAAAGCATTAATGTTTGTTTTGCAAACTTTCAAATAGGGTGCAGTACATTTCTTGGATGTTTTTTTTTCTACAAGGCAGCTACCGTGGCTTTCAATCAAATCTTTGAGATATAAAGAAGTTTGAAAATGAAACTAATATAAGGGCAATGATTTGGAGAGAACGAGACCTCTGAGACCTTCTGCTCATGTCTATTATAGAGGCCAAAAGCTCAAGACTACGTTAGAAACTACCTGCATCACACTGGACGTCTGACTTTATTGTCAGAAGTCGTGCTGAATTGTGGGTAATGTAGATGCCAGGTTTTGAACAGGAAGATACACATTTCACATTGCACTCTGATATCTCTAGTTCTAACTATTTATGTTGTACTTTATATATGAAATAAGCTCATCACAGAACTTACTGGCGCACTTTCAAAAAGTTTGAAATTCATCACAGATCTCATTAAATGTTTTTCTTTTTGTAACTACAACTACATTTTTGTCCACATAAAGGACACGTCTGGACCAGATGTAGGCCACTTTTGAGTATGACAACTATAGAATAATTAGAATTAATAGAGATAAACATCTCAATATATTGCAACCTTCGTGATTTTGCCTGTTACGCAATCTACATGTACGTGTTTGTTAGAATTACAGAGACAACAAAGGACAGCAGGCAGTGCACATCTCATTTATTTTCACCCATTCCGTCAAACAGCCACAGATACCTCAGAGCCAAAACAGCATACCATTACCTTAAATTAGAATACATAAATAAAAGCTGTTTGCATATAAACAGTTGCTGATGTACACAATCCAACTTGCTGAAGAAGTACAGTTGATTTACAAAGACACTGACAATGTTTTGTTTCTCAAAATCTATGTATGAATTGAGGCTCGTATTTTCCAGTTCACCGCCACAATGTCCTTGCCTGTGGACAGAAGTCAAGGCTTTGCATAACCAAGCAGGAGTAAACTGTGTTAGGGAGCAAGCAGAGTCCTTTCGTAGATGTTTATATATATATATATATATATTTACAATGAGACGATCAATATCAACAACACAACTAAAAGCTTTTTTGTTTTGTTTTTAACATTCATATTCATGTGCTGTTACCGGAAAACAAAAGAATGAAGCTGATAGAGAAGAACAGAGCTGGTTCATCGTCTCATTCCACCTTAAAAGACTACAAGTTTCCGTGATTTAAGGTTTAGCCCTTAACCCTGCTTTGTCACAAAACAATCTTCTGACCAGAAAAGCAACAAACACAGGCTGGTGGGAAAATACATGCTCATTTCTCAAACACACTTAGTCACATCTGTACACACAAAAACACACAAACACACAAAAAACTTACAACCCCCTCTCTTTCAGTTTCAGCCAACTCCAGTTTAAACAAACTCTCTTGCCTCTGGGCTTGTGGAGCGGCTCACTCTCTCCATCTATAGGACAAAGGCTGAACTACATAGTGCTTCTGCTCCACTGGGTTTCACATTTAGAAACCTCTTCCTGCCTCACGATTGTATTTTGCAAAAAAACAAAAAACAAAAACAAAAAACGTGATGTTGCCAAGTAAAAAGCAGCAAAGCACAAACTTGCTTGTTTATCTTCTGGGAGCTCAAGCACAATTACTCTTTGAAGAAAACAGAAAAAGGAACAGAACGGTGGCACTAAATCCAATCCAGAAACTGTACAATATTAAGAAGCATTGAAGGTGCCTATAGTTTTTTTTTTTTTGATAATTCAGTAAACAAACACGATACGAGTCGATTAAGCCTCATGGTTTCATGTAAATCTCTCTCTCAGGGTTCATCAGTACAGTCGAGAGAAGAGAATGGGGGCTGGGGGGCTGCACGGTGATGGACGTTTTTTCAAGATGATGGCTTTCACTCGTTTCTGCTGCAGTTTTTGCAGGGTCTGATGGATGAAACTGGTTCAGGCTCATTTGATCAAAAGTCTTCAGCTGGGTGTTTACAGAACTGGAGGGAATTGCTCTTACTCCTCATCTGCATTCTTTAACATGAGGATGGAGTTGTAGATTTTCAGGGCAGGTCCTAACTTGATGGACAGGATCTTGACGATGTCAGCTTGGGTGAGCAGCAGGAAGGCCTCACCATCTATTTGCTGTAAGAGGAAAAAAGGTTTTACAAACTACCATATTTTATTACAGAAAGATGCACTTGCACGATCTTTGTCTGCTCTCAGGTTGTCAATTTGCACATATTAACTAAAGTCATGAAAATACCTACTGGATAGTTTATACAAAGGTCTTTTGGTAGGAATAAATGTGTGTAAGCCTGCTCTGTTGGAATTTTATCAGTGAAAACAATTAAAGGAGCAATATGTAACTCTGACACATAGTGTTTAAAATAGGTACTGCAGTCCAAATTCAAAACATTGAAGAAAGCTGTCTCCCCCCGCCCCGTCCTCCCTAGAGCCGATGCTCACGCGGGTTGCCATGTCGCGGACACAGAAGCTTCAGTGTTTAACCAGTTCTGCATCGGTCTTGAAACCTCCATCTCCAATATTTATCCTAGTTTTACCAGGTTTCTGGTCGAGGAGCTTATTGGAAAAATGTAGAGGCTCTTCAGGTCGGGTAATCAGTTCTATATGAACTAGTTTGCTTACCTGCTTACATCGCTGCAACACCTGTTATGGTTTGCTGTTTGCCTGGCAAACCGAGGGGTGTCCAAAACAGCTGTGTGGGGGTTCCTTAAAACCACCCACCTTCTCTGGTCAAAACAACAACCAACAATTCTGGACTGGAATTGAAACTTAGAAGGGGGACATACTGGCTGCTGCATGGTTGTCAGAAAAGCCAGCAGTTCAACATTGCATGTTTCCTTAATGTCTGATGATATAGAAAGGTCATTTGATGATATCTTACACATTGCTCCTTTAATGCTGATGTCTTAAAGGTGTTGATTTGCAGCTGGATATTAAAACATGTCCACAACTTACTGGTCAGCATTTCAATCACATTAACGACATTTGAAACTATTTCCTAACTATATGTTTTATATTTTTAATTTTATGAACGACTTAAGTATGCTAAAGTGCTTAAGTAAGCGACAGGAGGAGGAGAAGACTTAAGTGAATACTTTGGATTTCTGTAAAGGAATCCTAACCTTAAAACAAGCTGAGTGCCTAGAAACAAACAAGTTGCAACTCAGCTCATACACCCCTGACATCCTTTAAGCATTAAAGAGAACTGGAGAATTGAGGATATTTTTGTGAAACTGCTTTATTCATTTCTTTTAGCCCTTTAAATCAGTGTTGCACCTGAAAGTGTGCACTTGAACCTGTGCACTCAAATGTGTGCAATTGTAAGTGTGCACTTGTGCACTTGAACGTGCGCACTCAAATGTGTGCAATTGTAAGTGTGCACTTAAAAGTGTGCAATTGTAAAGGCGCATTCACACATACTCCGTACGCGCCGCGGTCCGTCAGCGCCGCGCACTACCTCGTAGTTAGCCGCCACTCTAGTCAATCATTGTGTTCACACAGCCGGCGCTGCGGTCCGTCTCCGGAGCGTGCCACCAGCGCCACGTCGCTCTGCTCCGTTTCAAATACGCTGCAGGTCTATTTTCGACGGAGTACGCTGCAGACACGCGTCAAGCCAGACAGAATATCACAACCCGGACAGGAAGTCAGGCAAGGAAACGCACAGAGCATCCGGTCAATTTCAAAATAAAACACAATATACAGACTCGCGATCGTATTTTTCATCACTTTATCAACGTAACGTCAAAAACAGGCACCAAAGGAACAACAAATCATCCTCAGAAAGACAAAGAGACATATTGTCTGCACGTTTTTGTCTTTATTCCCTCGTGATCTTGTAGTTCTCCCGTGATGTGTGTACAGCTGTTCATGAGTGCGCTGCGCTGACGTTCCAGAAACGGATCCAGTGTGAATGGGCGCGCGCCGTCCGACGGAAGAAAACCGTGGCGCAGACGGACCGCGCGGAGTATGTGTGAATGCGCCTTAAGTGTGCACTTGAAAGTCTTCACTTATGCAATTTGAACCGTGCCCTTTAAAGATTTTCTCTTTTAAGTTTGCCCCTATGCACTTGAAAGTTTCTCCTTTATTGCGATAAAATCTTATAAATGTTATGTTTGGCTGTCATGTAAGATTTATGTAAAGCTTTTTTAGAATCTTAAAAGACGATACAGCAAAAAATTAAAAAGGTTTGGAACTAAAAAAAAACAGAAGCTGACTTGGTCTCCTCTCTATTCCTAACATTAACACTTCCAGCAGCTATAGATCAACATTATCATCACTTTGTAGTTGTGATCCTGAAATCTGCCAGCTAATTTCCAACTATCTGGAGACTGAGTATGCCACTTTTCATTAAACTGTTTAAGTCCTAAGCAAAAAGTTGTTTAGTTGTCTAGTTGTTTAACAGAACCTGAGAAGTTTTTGTTGAACAAAATGAATTTGATTGCTGATATCTTCATGTAATAAATATAATGGTGTAGTAAAGGGGCTAAAGGGAACTTTGCACTTCCTTGACTTTATTGAATATAACTTTGCTTTTCATCCACAAGAAATGAGCTTCTTATGGGTGCATTCATTTTTGTAAGCATCCCTTGTGGGAGGAGACACTAAACTAACTATAAAGAATATTTTACTTATGTATTATTTAGAAACTGTAAATGTTAATTTCATAAAAATGAACGACATTTAATCAAATCATGCAGCTCCACAGAAAACCAAATATGTTAGGTAAAAAAACAACTCTTTTCCTCCATGTGCTTTAAGTGAGACATCATACTACAAGCAGGTAGCAACAGAACTACTTAAATATTGAACTGATTGAGTCAGTGCTTATGTAATGCATCCACCTGTGTGCACCTTATGTATCTACTCTGAAGATCTAGCACCCATGCACTATACTAAAAACAGAGATAAGAGCGTTCCCCTGCTCTCTCTCTATATATTTTTTTAAATACACAAGTGAAGTGAGCCCCACTGTTTACATACAGATTTTCTTTGTACGTTACATGGAAAGAAGTCAAAAGAAACAAAATGGAAAGTCATGAGATATTATAACAGAGTGAGCTCTTTAATGAGATACTCGAGAAGTTTTGATTTTGTTACAGGAGCAGGGGAGCCCAGGCTTGTGCTTGTGTCTTATTCTGTTTTTTCATCCTATTTTGTATTTCTATTCTCAATCAACATTGTTGAATAAAGTTGCAATAAATCATCACAAGCAAAGAAGTGCTTACCTCCGTTTTAAATGTAGCTGCGTGTTCTTTACATCCTGGCAGTCCTTTCACAAAGCCAGAAACCTGATGAACACAAAGTAATATCTTGGAGTAAAAAGCGACAAACATGGGATGATATAATCAATCAATTTTTCTACTTGTTGTTTGGGTCTCAATGCAGCTCAGTTGTTAACCTGCCTCGCACTGTAACAACCATAAATCTCTTCTTTAATATACATGAACAGTGCCCCTGAGCTGTGGACCTGCATGTTGATAGAATGAGGAGTATGTGTCTGCTTTTCATGTGTGCGAGCATGTCTGACCTCCTCAGCGCTCCAAGTGGCCACTCTCTTGGCAGTCAGCCCCAGGACCTCAGGCAGCAGCTGGCAGTGTTTGTCCCAGCAGAGAGCCACCCGGTGAGGGGGGGAGGCGGAGATGCCGGGGGAGAACACAGACTCATGGAGGGCCTGCTGGAGAGAGATGGCGTCTGGAGATGCTGAGGACAGTGAGGAGGAGGAGAGGTGTCAGTAGGGCTGAGTAAGTGATTTATGTGCTTTTCCTGAGTCTCATTCTAAATTCACACGCACCTTTACTATCCCCGATCTCCTCTTTCACATAATGCATTTTCAGATATTTAGGAACTGGAGCCATCCTGTAATAGAAAAAAGAAATTGAAATCAGAAGTTAGTTTCTAAAACAGAAGAACATCTTCTACACAGCACAAAGTGATGGTATCTGTACCGTTTAGGCCTCGTTCCATTGTGGCTCTGCTCACTAGCTCCACTTGGTGGCTCTTGCTGGCTGTTGCGTCCTGAACGGTCAGCTTCCACTGTCACTGGTTTCCTAGCAACACAGATAACCCGCTCTCAGGTACAGACCAGTGGATAGAGTTGGATGCCAAACAGTGATAGGAGTTCTCGGGATTGCTTTCAACATGTGTTATTTGTTCTTGGAGTGACAGCTGTGTGCATGTTCAGCAAGCAAACCTGTTCTGAGCGTCGTCAGCTCCCTCTGGCTGCTCTGGCGTTGAGGAGGTAGGTATGGTAGCGATTGTCTGAGAGTCTGGGCGACGACCCCGAGGATGAGGTCCACTGAGGGTGAGAGGTCGTTCCCCACTGAGTCGGTCTGGAAGCAAGCCCTCTTTGTTCAGGTTCATCTCAGAGTATGGACAGCTCACCTGACTGCAAACATAAAGACATGCAAACTTTACACAATCCTAAAAGACACACTCCACATTATGCACAGCAAATCCTCTTTTTTTCCTTTACATCGTCTCAGTTTGACAGGTTACAACTAATAGAAGGAAAAGCAGCTCAAGAGATCACCCTAAGGACTCAAACTCCCACACAAACACAAGCAACACATTTACACTGCTGACAGCCCACACGGGTATAAATGACATTTAAGAAACACAGAGACTCATGCTTCTCCTCCTGTAAATATATAAAAAAAGGTCCCCAAACATGGATAAAGAATGAGAGGAGATTCAATAATTAATGTGTTGCTTGATAAATAGTGACATGATGCAGCAAAGATGGAGAAGAAATTAGAAAGTGAGAAAGTACTTCAAAAAGTATTTAGGTTACAATGTAGTAAAGAAATTATTAATCATTATTTAAAATATGATTATGACACCATAGATGAAGTCTAAAGTACTAAGATTACATTTTAAATAAAAAAGAAGAAGAAGATACATTCACTATGTAGTCAGGATAAGTTGTTAAAAGAACAAATGAAATGTAAAACAAAGAGACTGAAGGCACAAAACCTGGTGGATGCTACTAACGTGTAGTGCGTCCCATAGCGAGGTCCTCTGATGTGACCAACCCCGTTGCATCCTGGGGTAGGACATCCCTGTCCCGGGGCGGTCAAAATTTCAGTGGAGCCTGAAATACACACACACACACACACACACACACACACACACACACACACACACACACGAGTGTTAATAGAAATATGCAAAAATCTGTAAGACCATTTCCATTTTAACTTCATTAAAGATTCACCTCCACCTCCAGGAGAGACAAACTGCTGACTCAACTTTTCAAATTAAAGTTCTTTCCTGAGAAACTTGGATTGACCGCACTAAATATCAGACAGGTCTCGCCTTAAACAATTCTCACCATTAGGATACTGTAGCGGATGTCCAGTTTTCTGACACCAGCCTACAGGGTGCAGATCAGGGCAGTCAGTCTCCACCCAGTAGTCATACTCTGAACTCCAGCCGTCGAAATGAATCTGGGTGAGAAGAAAGGGAGCAAAAGGAGAAATTAGACCAAAGCTGAGCACAGAGAGCGTAAAAACACATCTCTACGAGGACAAATCTTGTACCTTTAGTCGGTGCTCCTCTGTGTCTGCTATGGTTGTAACGCGAATAAGCATGGGGTTCCTCTTATCCACAGCTTCCACCTTCATGCCAATCTGGAAGCCGTGTGGAGGTCGCTGCAAACACAGGGCATAAAATATATCACAAATATATCACTAATTATAATACACTTGTTATAAATCTGACTGAGTTGGTATATCTGTACCGGCTTGAAAGCCCGAGCAGGAGCAGCCTGTGTGCCCGTCTCTTCAAGGTATTTCTCCCATGAGAAACTCTTGGGCTGCTTATATTCTGAAAGGAGCAAATAAACACTGATTAGATCTATCCCCCACCGCAGACATTTACAGAGAAGCTTCAGTCTTCTTTATCTACGCCCTGTGGATTAAAAACTAGCAACAATCTGGGCGACCACATGAAACTGATTAAATAAAGCTTAAATACACCTCACAATCGATTTCTAACAGTAACATTTTAAACTTTACAAAAAAATGTGTACACTACTTTCTATACAAAGATATACAGAATACTATATCATAGTAAATAACATTCATTGATGTCAGAAGTTAACAATAGTTTCATTGTCTTTATGAACAGAGTCTTAATATGTATTAGCATTCATTTCTAACTAAGTAAGACTCTGCTTTGTTTGGGCCCTACAAGATATGAAAAGAGTTTATACTGACCCACGTGTGTCTTGGTCTGTGTCTTACCAGCTGGAGTGGTCAGAGTTAGCTCAGCCTCTTCACAGTACCCCACAGGATGGATGTACGGACTGCTAGCATCACACCTTGACAAAAAAACAAAACAATAACCAGTAAAACAGGAACTCAATAACAGTGATGTAGGATTGACCTTTATATAACTTTTGGGAACTTTTTCTATTGTGCCCAGTGCCACACCAACTTTTTAGTTAAGCATGTATGTCTGTGGGCACTGATGGACTAGCGGTTATGAACACGCCCCATATACGGATACTATAGTCCTCATCACAGCGGCCGTGGGTTCGAATCCCTTTGCTGCATGTCATCCCCCACTCTCTCCTCCCAGCATTTCCTGTTTCTCTTCAGGACCAAAAATAACTTGAAAAAAAGCATGTTTGTCCAGTCTGACGCTCTATCTTGTCCTATTTCCCAAACCCTATTAAATTCACATATTCTGTCATTCCTTAAATACATACATAAAGGAAGCAGCTTTAGCTTGGTTTAGAAAAGATATTTTACTACCAATGACTTTACTTAGATTCAAAGCTACAGCAGTGTAGTTGCTGAGGATAACCTTTATGTGTGACCAGGTCTTCCGATCTTGATCTCAGTTCTCACCAGTAATCATATGTGTCATCCCAGTTGTCAAAATGTATGAGCAATCTGTTGTCGACGACAGCGGCAATGGTTGCTACACAGATCAATGTCGGGTTCTTTCTGTCAACTGCCTCCAGCTTCATCCCTGCTCTAAATCCAGACGGTGTCACCGACTAGAATTTTAAAAAAAAGACAATTAGAACACACAATCTGAAGGTTTTTGAGCCAACAGATGAGGATTAACACTGACCGTGTTTAGGCTTTTGAAAAGGTGTTTTGGGGCCAGCTGACCCCTGCAGTTCTTCACATACATGCTCCAATTAAACTCTCCGTCCTTACAGCCTGCAAGACAAACTTACTCTAGTGGGTTGCTCATTAAATCATGCATAGATTTGTGAGTGGGTGTCTGTTTGTTTTTTTACCTTTAGGCAACAATAATTTGTGTCCATTCTTCTCACACCAGCCAGCTGGTTTCATATCCCACGAGTCTGCGTTTGCCCAGAAGTCGTAGCACTCTGGGTAACCATCAAAGTGGAGTCTTACCCTGTAGCCTTGGATCTAAGAGACAACGTGACAGTGCACAAGTATGAGTCAAGTTCTTCATTATTAACAGAGATAAAGATGTATTTTGTCCTTCAATGAACACAATACACGTCATCAATCAGTAACAGTACCTCTGCGACAGTGAGCACACAGAACAGAGATGGGTGAGATGGGTCCAGCCCCTCCAGCTTCATTCCCACCTTAAAGCTGTTTCTGCTTTGAGGAAATGACTGGTGCTGTGAAACAAATTGACATCATAGTAGAGTCATGATTGGGCTTGACTGTGGACAATTAAACAAATCTGTTATAGTTTAAACAACCTTAAAGGGGAAGGTAATTGCAGAGGAAAAAAAATACCTCTTTGAATAGTTTAACAGGAGCGGCGATCGACCTCTCCTCTTCCAAGTAAGCAGGCCAGCTCCATGAACGTTTCTTACCGGTTGGGGCAGCCACTAAAAAAGAGAATTAATACATAAGTGTTATATACTGCAGTTTGTGCACAAGAAGCTCCATCACATTCTGTTTCTGAAGAATATGCAGATGAAGACACTTGTGACCTCAAATTATTCATTTCTGATAAATTCAATTTCGGGGACAATTTTCTAAAATGGTGTAATCAGAGTTCATATAAGAAGATAACTAGGAGTAAAAATTATTACTCTATAACTCAGTGTGTGTCAATGAGACCAAATATTATATTAACTTATTTAACACCCCAAAACAACTTCTGTAAGACTTTGCCTAAGGCATTAAATGTCATCCTAAGTATTAAACGCCCTTTACAATCTTTATTTCAGTGCACCCTGTCAGTTTGTATTAAGAAACAATGAGAGACAATGAGAGCACTCTAACATACCCAGTTTGGCCATTTTGGCACCTCTTCTGCCTTTGGCAGTCTTAGCTTTTTCCTACAAAGGAGAAAATGAAATAACATGTTAATAATCAAAATTAGATCTTTTTATCTCACCTAACTTGTGTGTTTATTAAAATGACAACATGAAGGAAATGAGAGAAAATGTCCTTAAGAAAATCATTTCAATAGAATGCATTCTATTTAATAGGGTTGATGCAGTTTAAAATAGTTTCAATACAGAGCAAGAAACGGATGTGTTGCACAGAAGGTTTATAACTTTGCTTTCATTCAACTTTGTCCCTTTGCCCCTTTTTGCAAGAGCCTTCCCTTAAAAGTAGACCCTGAACACTTCAGTGGAAAACAGCTCTGAGTAGGAAGACAACTGGAGACAAGAGGGTTTTTCCCTTACCTCTGGTTCATCTTGATTATCTTCCTCTTCATCGCCAGAATCCATGTAGATCTTTCTCTTTTTACGCACACGTTTGCCCAGCCTCTCACCCTCTACTGCTTGATTCTCTCTTGCTTCCCCTGGAGACGACCTGCCGAAAAGGGACATTTTTTCATGTGATGAAACAAGAAAATAAATATTCTGAACACAGAGAGAATTCACTTTGTGATTATTTTTTTACCTGCCACTGGAGGGCTGGGCACAAATGGAGCTACAGAATTTGCCCTGAAAGAGGGCATCCTGGGAAACGCTGCTACCGCATGCACGACACCTAGACAGCTCCCCATTTGGGCCCATGTCTGCTGCATTAGAGCCAACTTCAACACTTGGGCCAACCTCCACACTGGGACCCTCCATACTGGGGCCCTCCTCTAAGGACAGAAGCACAGGGCGGGGGGCTGGAGGACGAAACAGGATGAAGGAGCTGAAACTCTTCACTTTAAAAAAAAAAAACAGTGTAAATAGTAAAAACTGCATGTCTTTTAATAACAATTCTGTAAGGTTTTAACTTATGCTGCCACACCTTTACCTTGAGATGATCCTGGCTGAATCTTAGTGGCTGGTGTTATAGCTGTGCCAGTCTGAGATTGGTTCTCTGGTGGAGGGGTAGGAGTTTGAGACTGTGCCGGGTCCAAGGTCTCAGAGTTAGGTTTTGCCTGCTGCCCCTTGACCTCCATGTCTGCAACAATCTCAAGAGTCCCAAACTCTGTCATGCGGAACTAAAAGAAACAAACAAAAACCACAAAATTATACACTTAATTCAAGATCTCTTTTAGTAGACTGTTGAGCGAAGATGATGCACCACCCTGAACATCCCATCTCCAAATGAATGTAGTTATTCACAGACAAAATAATAATTACACCAGTTTTTATGAGTAAACCAAGCCAACCATCTCACGGCTTTATAATGAAAGGAAAAATGGAAGTTGGTATTAATAAAAGCAAGGGTAGGGTTGCTCCCAAAATGTCCAATTACGCCTTTAAGCAAGCCACTTGTTAAGATTAAATGATACTGCAAGAGACAAACAAAGATTGTTTTGATATGAGATTTCTATCACTAAAATAAGTACTCACATTGCAACATTAGATGTAAGCATAGTTTCAAAACCCAGTGCAAAATTAGGCCTTCAATTGGAGCACTTTGGCTGGTTTTGGGGTTTACAAAGTTAAATGAGATGGTTTAAATGTACAGGTAATATTGCATACCTGATACAAATACAACATAATACACTGCCTATATGGATCTGTGTGTGATCACAGACTTGTACACGCATTTAAACAATCAGAGATGAGCCTATCAACACATAAACTTCTCTTGTACCCTGATGTCACTGCCTGGCAGCGTGGCAATACCATCCTTCCAGTCGAGAGCACCCATCATATCAAACTCAGCTCCCTGGGAGGGGGCATCACTTGGTGGAGTGTCAGTCATTCCCACTCCTCCAATATCCCCAACCTGAAAATACATAAAAACAGTCATGTCAACAGGGATGTCATATCCTGACAACTGACACAAAATGTACAAATATAACAGCTGTTGGATAATAGAAAGAATTGTTCTAGTGTATTGTCTGAGCATGACTGTCACAGTTTAAAAGCCCTCTGTCTGGTTGTACCTACAAAGTGCTGCCAACGACAGTTGCTGTTTCTACCTGCTCTTGTAAACAGCATTGCCTAACATCACCACTAGATGGCGACTGTGTGCTGGCTTGCAGGATCCACCATGCACTTCGCTTTCAGACATAACAGTCAGAAATATTATTGTTTTCCTGATCAACAAACAGAGAAATTCACGCACAAACGGTCCCATTAGACTGAACCTTTATCAGGATCAGTGACACACGTGGGGAAATATGTCTAAACTTTAAGTTTACCATACAAGTTCATCTTTTCCTTGTTTTAACAGTATCTCCTAAAACCGCTTGTTTTTCTGGTTAAGAATAAGTGAGAGGGTAATTTGTATAACAATTTTACAGCGAACACTGTTTTCTGCACTGATTGGCCAAACTTAAAATCGTTTTTTAATCGACTAATATAACGATATAACGTTTTGGTCCTGACGCATGTTCAACAATACATTAAGGTGATATTTTCTGTTTTCATGTAGGTCATAAGTATGTGAAAAGTATAGAACAGTCGAAGCTAATATATCTTCACCAAGTTTGATTTTGCACTTAGTGCCTCAGTTTTATTCTAGCCATAAATAAAGTGTATGTAAGAGCGCCCATGATTAGCATTCGTCTTATACAAAATGGCGGAGCATAGGAAGAGGCCACCAACACGATTAAACTATGTAAATTACTCAAGTTACCCATTTAAACAAATCATGCAAAGCCGCTACGCGTCGAACAAACTCAAACGCTTGCTGTGTAATTTCCTGACTTGGTGTTTTTCTTCACTCGGGTTATTTTCTTCACTTTCCCCTTGTCACGGAATGTCAGCCCAGGTTGCTAGCTAGCGCTGGCATGAAGCTAACAGTCAGCTAGCTCCACTCCGTTCAAGTGAACTGAGGATTGCTAGACGGCTAGCCGTAGCATTATGACTGGATGCAGCCAGCTAAGGACAATCTGTAATAAATAAGTTTCCCGGTTTATAACAATGGGAAAAACGCATTTTGCAAAACGCCATTATTTCGCACAATATATCCCACACTTGCAATAACATTATCCTACTAGTACGAGCTTCAACATTGTTGCTTGTTTAAATTCTTCAATAGAAACTTGAAAAAAAAACGATTTATTCTTGCCGTTTTAAATCAGAGTGGAAATAACATTCACTAACGCCAATCAAAAAAAAACAAAGGTCTGTTTTCAAAATGTACCACTGTTAGTGGCAATGAATGAGTATTAACATCCGTATTGTTTAAAAATGTGGAACTCACCTCGTTTCTGTTTTAACTCTTATTTAGAGCTGGATAGGAGGATGCGCATGCGTGCAAGATGCGCTGCCTGACAACTTTGGGTCTCGGAAAAGTTCAGTTTACTATCGGTGGTCAATACCAGGCCTGTTTCCACGTATAACAAGCCCAAAACCCAGTTCAGTGCCGATATTACGAATATAAGCGACGGGCTGGAGCCCAAACCCCCTCTTTGCTCACAACAACCTCATAAGTAAGCCCTGAAAGAAGTACGATGTGTATCAATGGAGCGCAGAGACCGCAGTGTCTTCCATTATGACCGTTGAGGAGCGGTTGGTTGCCTTCTGGTTAAACTGTCTGTTTATTCCTCACTTTCTAACAAACACGACCGTAAACAACGTTTATGTGAGTGCAATACCAACAGTGGCGGTAATCAGTGTGTACACGGCAATGCTAACTGTCGGATTAAATGCCTAGGACTGTACAATTCCTGAAGTGCTATTTTCAATCAAAGAAACAACACAAAAACGTGGCTGTGCATATAATGTGAAACTGGTATTGCTTTTCAAACACCTGAACGGCCATGTCGGCTGGTGCGTTTGAGGTGGGTTTACCCTTAAATAAAGCCGAACAAGATGTACACACAAATTGAGTTTAGCCAAATAAACTCGACGTTACGTCAAAATACGTCTGTTAGTTATTCTCTAGCTACAAAGTCAACATCTTGTGAGCTACTTCGGCACTGTGTTGGTATGACCTCACTACTAAATGCATGGTTGATGGTTGTAATGTGACAGCTAATCCGTTTAATTCAATCGTGAGCCTATACGTACTTATTCCATGTCTGGGGGTCTTTACAATGACTATTGAGTATTTGTGAGTTCGCTGCTGTTCCTAATACTCATGTTCTTTGAAATTATCGCCAGCTATCCTGCAGTTTTTATTCCCTCCCACATTGGGCGGTTGTGGTATCTCCGGTATAATAAAGCTAAACATTTTATGGGACATTTTTAGTCATAGTTTTAATGAAATTGCACACCCTCTTCTCATATAATCGCTGTAGAAGTCACGAATATGAGTTAAGTTGCTTACTAACATGTACATAGTGAGATGTGTCTGTATTTTAGTCAACAAAGGCCGCCCTAAAACGAGGTGAATTGAGTTCAATGCTTGCCTGTGGAAACAGCGGCGGTGCAGGTTCGTATCTTGTATTCGTCGCTAGATGGCGAGAGATGTCCAGTTTGTGTAGGGATTAACGGGGTCTCGTATCGTGCTGCAGCTTGGATTATTGTGCAATAGCCTACAACATAGCCTACAAACAATGAGATGGCATTCAAAGGAAAAGCAGTCGACTCAAAGGTAGGAGTTGATGTGTTATGATGTAGCCTGATCAGTTCCTCTTAGTAGCTGTCAGTCCGTAAATCTGGGTCGACTGTTGAAAAATCATGTCTGATACAAGAATGAAGATAATGCACAACAGATAAAACAGTGCGTGAGGTTGTGCAGGAGATGAGAGTCGCTGTATGTATGCTTTACCACAGCGCTCATCCCTCCCGTGCCAAGCTGATAGCCTAAAGTGAGACTGCAGACGCAGTTTGTGTTTGTAATGTTGCGGTACGTGGAAAATATGCACTGTTGCCCACAGTAGCCTATGAATTAGTTACTGTATTGTGAAATATTCTTTTCTGACAGACCGTGCTCTTCAATCTGCTGCTGTGTCTGCTCATATTTTACTCCCTTTTCTACATTATTGGAAGTGTGTGCTTCGGTGCCTTCAGGTGAGGACATCTCACACGCATGCGCACAGCCACACACGCGCTCATAACCAGCAATTCAAAGCATCAGAGTCTCTCCTGACATACTGTACGTCGTTAAAAATCAGGTAGCTCCTAAACATTATCCTTATGAACATACTGATTTTTTTATTGGAATTTACATATTACCAGATTTCAAATAAAAAAGATAAATAACTGCGAATTATCTTTCAGAATAAAGAAGATGTGCATTTTGTGCAGAACACAAAAAGCTTCGAACGAGAAACAAGTAATCATCTGAAAAAACCCTCAACTGCTTCAAGCACGTTTCGCGTCAGCCAGATAATATCGATTTTCCAATTTTTGAAAAATATACCATCAAAACATGGTACTAATGACTATACTTTTCCGTACATTCTTATTGCATACACACATACATACATATAGTACATAGACATATTTATACTACTGTCCATATTGTACATGACCTATAGTGTAATCATAAACTACCCCAAGCTTTTATTTCTGAACATATGCACTATATTTTTTCCCATGTGCAACTGCTGTATGTGTTCTCCTGTCCATACTTGACTTTCTACCCCTCTATTTATTCATTATGTATTACAGTGTGCACATATGCACAGTTACATGCTCTGTACCAATTGTTTTTAATACTGTTTAGATACTAAAATGCCTTTCTTTATCACTCCAATATTTCTTGGTGCTATTTCTTGCACTCTGTCAAAATGTACTTTATTGTATTTGGTAATTGTGTCCTCTTGATGAATTTCTTCTCTAAAATTGTGCTCCAAAAAAACCTCAATCAGGTTGTATCACTTTGACGGACTGATTCCATTCGACTTTAAGACCGAACCAGCTGAATCAAACTCCAAATACTTGGGTGAGCAAACTAAATACAGCCAATGTTGTTAACTTTGGGTACGTATGAACTTTTACACTTTGTTATGTTGGTTCTTTTCAGTGAACCTCCTCTCCTTGGAGCTCACCTACTTCTGCAGCGGCCTTTTGTTTGCTGCAGTGGTGAAGAGGCGTGTCTGGGATTACGCACTCACTGTCACCCTTCTGCATGTAATGATCACCAGCCTAGGTGAGTGGGAAAATCTACCTATACATCTACTCCAGTACTTACAAATTTTAAAATATGTTGTGAAATCACACATTTTATTTCTCTGTTGCAGTGATGTTAGAGTTTCCTATGGTATGGCAATGGTGGCTGGCTTTAGGTAAATGAATGTTTCCTCCTTTCTAGATCCTTGCTTGTGTTGTACTTACACTCAGATGTATAGCGCTTCGGACAAAAGTGTCTGCTAGACAAATTGTAGAATTTTAAATCCACTCCTGCAACTTTTAGGTTTTAAGGCTCAACGATATTGCTCCAACTTTAATTATTTTTAATTGGTTATTGTTCAATAGGTAGCGGCTTGTTTCTGATGATCTGCAATGGTCAGCTGATTGCTTACTTCACCTGCCAAAGTGACCAGAGCTATGCATCCTTCAGCATCTACTGACAGACAGAAAGCTGCTAGTTTTTTATTTTATTTTATAACTTGTGAGGTAAGGTGGAAAGGATCGAGCGGATGATCTCTCCCTGGAAACACACATAAGATGCTCCACAGTGAAAGGGGTTTTTATGTTTGTCACGAAAAAAGAAGAAGAAGCTTTTCACCATCAAACCTGAAGTCAGAGCTGGGTCCAATTTGTGTTAAAGTGTTGCCAACAGATTGACCTCCTATTTTTTTATGTAAATGCCACAAGGAGATGTGTTTTGCATTTCGATCCATAATGCAGTGCAGGTTTTTAAGGCACCCTGTGAAGTATCTGCAGTACCACTGTAAGCTGTGAATGTGAAAGCAAAACGGGACAGTTGCAATATAAGTCTGTAAATATGTATAAAATGTGATATAAAATGTAAAGTGCTAAAAATTAAACGGTCCAGATTGAGTATTTATTCTTTGTCCTTTCACTAAATAAAGGTAGGTAGGACTTGTGAAACAGTAACCAGCCTATTTCACATTAGTGACTAATGCTAAACAGCAATTACTTAGATACTTCAATATTGAGTGTGTAAGCAGAGAAACATACAGACCGTTGCAGTGTTGGTTTAAGAATATTTTGCTCAAGTTTTTAAAAAAAGGCTTTCATTTAATATTTTATGAAAAATAAATAATTTAACAAACATGTTCCTAGAGGATCTGTGGTTATGAAACTGGTTCGACTGACACATACTCCACAGGGTTCATGAAGGAGAATCCTGGGAAGGCCTCGCTGGTCCCGCCTGCCTGGCACCTCTCGTTCACAGAGCCAGGGACAGGTAGAAACGTGAACTCGGGATCTATGTAGCTGACATCACATGGACCGGCCTGGAGAGGAGAGAGTGGAATTAAAAACACGCACTCAGGTCCATGGTGCAGTGACTTAAAAATCGAAATTATTCGTACCACATTTGGGATGAACGGGGGCCTAATTTTCTTGGCCAGGAGGTCATCCCAGTTGATAGACGCAAAGAAGGGATGATCCTGCAGCTCCAACTAAACACACATTGAAATCAGACCCTCTGTAAGTCAGATGTTTGTATGCATCATAACTTTTTGTTTTAAGTGCACTTACAAGGTCATCGCTCCCCCCTAAGCGGTTTTTGACATCTTTTTGCAGCAATCCTTCCAAAAGTGAGCGGCCATCTTCAGAGACCCCAGTACGCAGCTGAAGCGGTGCGTGAAGTATGTTCTCAAACATCTCTGCCGTATTGTGGCTGTAAAACGGAGGCTGGAAGAGGCAGAAAAGAAGGAGATGAAGAAACATGGCAATGTTAAGATGATGATAAGAATGAGATTATCTCCCCTGAACTTACCATTCCATAGAGCATCTCAAACAGCACAGTGCCTAGGCCCCACCAGTCCACTGCTGGACTGTACGGTTGGCCTTGTAGCACCTCTGGAGCAAGGTACTCCGGAGTCCCACAGAACGTGTGCATAATCCCACCTGTAGCCACCCCTTCTTTACAAAGGCCAAAGTCCGTCAGCATCACATGACCCCCACTGTCGAGCAGAATGTTCTCTGGCTTCAGGTCTCTGTCAAGAGTAACAAATGGGATAAAAGTGTTGGATTGCTCTACGAGGCCTTGCAAAAGCTTGTGTTATCTTAATTCTGGTATTTCTGTTCCAGTTTTGCGTACTTTAACCATGGTAGCCTTTCCTTTTGATTTTTGTATGTGGCATCTGAGAACATTGTGGTTTTTAGGGATACAATTATCTATGCAGAGCTCTCACTAAAGTGAACATTTCATTGGGGATTCACTGCATGCGTCAATAATGGAACAAGCGGTGAAAAACATTTTGGAGGATTACTTTACAATGACTTGTATATTTGTGTCTGTGTCTTTGTTTTTGTTGTACCTATAAACAATGTCAAGAGAGTGGAGGTAGCCTAGCGCCATGAGCATCTCTGCAGCGTAGAAAGCAGCTCTGGGTTCAGGAAAGGACCCTTCTCTTTGAAGATGGTAGAAGAGCTGAGGACGAAAAGTTGAGGTCACATCAGCTAACTTCACAAAGACAACAAATTCAACACAGAGACACTGCTTACAATTATTTTTGCTTGGTGACTGGTGATCACTAAATGACTCTAAAACTAAGTTGTAGGCATAAAAAATCTGTCGCAAAATTGGTTGTTAATATCTTAGAGATGTCTACATTTTATTTAATTACCCCCTTTGTTTCAATCCATAAAGAGTAATGTTAGGCCAAAGAAAATAATAAGAACTTCCTCCATTTTTATATTAAACATTTGACATAGAGAAACCTTTTTTTACCCATACCTCGCCTCCGTTAACGTAATCCAGGACAAAGTAGAGCATGTTTGATGTCTGGAAAGAAAAGTGGAGCCCCACCAGGAATGGATGTTGTAGTCCCTTCATCAGCACACTCCTCTCAACCATCACGTGCCTCTGCTAAAGAGACACAACAGATTGACAGATATAGACTGGCAGGCACACAGACAGACAGACAGACAGACAGACAGACAGACAGACAGACAGACAGACAGACAGACAGACAGACAGACAGACAGACAGACAGATACCTCTTTTCTCTTGACAATCATCTGTTTCTGCAGCACTTTCACAGCATAGTATCCTCCATGCTTTCTGTCTTTTGCCAGTAGCACCTGTAAAAGTTGTGTAAAGGAGCTGAGTCATACATTGTCCCAAACAACACACTTAAATGCACAAGTACAATCATTTATAATAACAAAAACATCTACCTTTCCAAAGCTTCCTTTGCCAATAACTTTGAGGTAGTCAAAATCTGATGGTTTCATCCTGTTCAACACATGACAGATAAGATAAGATGAACATTTATCCCACATCGGGGACATTTCCAGTGTTTACAGCTGCAAAGAGCAAGATAGTTGAAAAAGAGCACACGGTGCACAAATAATCAAAGAGTTAGAGAACAGTTACACAGCTGCTGTTGTTGTTACATGTGTATTTTGTCTTCTCACGGATATAAAAAACTACCATAGTGCACATAGTGATATGTGTTGTAATAAAAAGCCAGACATGAAGCTGTTCAACAGTAAGTTACACTCCTAAACTTATTTGTCAGTAGTTATGTATTTAATTAATTGCTATTTGTTTAATAAAGGCTCAAAAAGGCCCACAGGTGATCTAGGACCCCCATAGGCTCCTAAGAATAATATAGAAGGAGAAAAAACTGCTGAATTGCAAACAAAATATTTTCATTTGAATAAATTGCTCTAAGGTCCTTCTGAAATATTGAATAAAGGACCAACTGAGGCAAAATAATAAATCAATAATTGTTAATAAGGAATTGAATTACAGCAACTTAATTAATAATAATTGTTGTAGAGGCAAATCAAGAAAACGGTAGGATCTGCGAAAGTAGGAAAGAGGTGGTCCATAATGTGAAATAACTGCAAAATCGTTTTTTTTGTCAAGAAATACTTCATGGCGTTTGGGGGGAACAACTTACTGTGAGGTTTCTGTGTTCACTAGGCGCTGAGGAAGAGAAAAGACACAGAGGCAGCAGGGTCAGGAGGTCATATTTAGTTTCATCTCCTGTCAACACTCAGCAACAGTCTTTAAAAAAAACGTCCTCCACTAAATCACTCACCTCTGTATCTTTCTCCTCCTTCTCTCTTCTCCATCTGCTCTGTCTTTGAAGGATTTTCTGAAGGTCCAGGCTTAAAACAGGTGGTCAAAAACAGTATGTCAGTTTTCATCAGATTCAGCAAAGAGTAAAACACTGAAAACATACTTTTTTTGCTTACTTACTGTTGGCATAGCTGTTGACTGGAAACAAGTTTGTGTAGGAACTCACTGAAGCCAACTTTCTTCCCCCTGAGCAGAGCTGTAAGACGGCCAGGGGGTTAGCTAGATCCTTACATAAGAGTTCAACAGCTGTATTTAGCGTGAGACACTAAATAGGTGAAGTGGTCGCCGTGACTTTAACCAACTTTAATAAGCGTTAAGAATATTTTGTAAATAAGTGTTGATGAATGTTTTATCATTCCAACCTTTGATAAGGTTCTCCAATATACCATCGTCTAATACTATTGGCTTCATTTTTTTCTCATAGAAACTCAGTTTGTCTCGTTTAAGGATTTTTGTAAGCTAGCTTTAAAGGTTACTTTCTACGACGTTGCTATGATTACTCTGATTCATTACCATAACAACGGTCACCTAACGTTAAACTATAGCGGGAAAAATGCAAGAAAACCTGCACTCACCTGAGAAAAAAGACAGGCACTGACTCACCTGAGAAAAAAGACAGAACCCCCCTCATTTTGGCATAGGTCAACGGCCGTTCTTGGGTCACTGTCATCTGGATTAATTTCAACGGACTAACTTTGAAGCCTGTTAAAAAGTGACAGTCATGCCCGCCTTTCCAGTAGCACCGAAACTTTCAGCGCGTTGGAGCCATAGGTGGGAGTCACAGTCCATCGTTGGAGCCTATGGTTGGTGCTCAGTTCAAGGACCGCTGTAGTTGTCATTGGTAAGGCTGCGTTTAAGTACCCTCGGAAATTTCAAAGATACAATGTGTGCGAAAAAGTAGTGGCATGCAACTAAGTTCGTTTACGGAAGTCATTTTTCAACCACAAAATTAAGGTTCCTATAATGTTACACCTATAATTAATAATAATTACTATATAAATTATATTGTTAGTATTCTGTGTGTGCATGTGTGTAGGCAAACATGCATGTGTGAGTTTTAGTCTTGCTGTTGATGTTTTTGTTTTGCTTTTTATTCTGTATTGCTATCTTGTTTCATGTACAGCACTTTGGTCAGCTGTTGCTGTTTTGTTGCTGTGCTTTATAAATAAATGTGATTGATTGATTGATTGATAATTGTAGACTTCATATATACACCATTAATTGCAACGGTTTGAAAGTGAAATGCATTGCTATAGGCCAATAAGTTCCAAGTGTTTTCTACATTTGACAAAAGAGAATCTTTGGGTTTCTTGTCACGTTTTAGATGTTAAAGAGTAATCAGCAGTACCTACATAACATCATTACACAAGCGGGGTACCTCAGGTCTTAAGTTAAAGGATCTGTTGGCCCTTGAAGGTAGCATAGAGTTCGTGTCCCCCTAAGAAAATTGGAACCGTATATGCTCATGAGCTCACTGCCCTTTAGTCATACTATCTGTGATGTAATCACTCAAGGTGGTTCATTTCAAAAGAACTTAACATAAGATTGTTTATTTATTTGGGTCATGCACACATCTCACATTGTTTTTGATGACCAAAGACCTGCAGCACACAGCTTCTTGTTGAGCCTATGGATATTTAATAGGTCACCGTACATGTGTAAATTTCATGAAAGCATTCCAGCACATGACAAAATAGTTTCTTTCTGCATGTCTCATGCGGCTTCTGCTCACATGAGTAATATCAGGGCCTGTCCACACCACCATAGACCCACTTTTATGAGGGTGATATATGACCAAACTCCAGTCACAGCCACAGTTGCTTGTTGTCTTTATCCCTGCAGTTTATATGCTCCAGAATGTCACAGACACTATCAAGTCCAAATTGTCCTATTGGGGATTTTAATATCCAAGCACACATTCATATCAACATATGATTACATAATACAGTGAAGAGAAAGACAAAGTATCTGTAGGCTGGTACAGTTAGCAGAAAACAAATTCTTGAGAAAGAGACAGAGGGGTACAAAATGCATCTTTTGCATCAAATAAAGAAGTAATAGTTAATACTCAAATATAGGGGAGTGAGAGAATGACCTTGCTTTGGAAAGTGTTGCTGTGAATGGGGAATGAGTGATAGAAAGTGCCCCCATATCACAGTCAGAATACGAGGGTGTAAATCAGATGAATGGGACATACGGTGCAGTTTGTCCCTGTGTCTCTGTGGCTAAATTTGGAGCAGCAGAGTTCAGGGCAGAGTTGGTACAAGGTGTCTTGGTTTCTGTTGCAGAAAGTCGATCCTCGGACAGCAACATGGGGAGGTTCCTGCCTGTTACAGTTGAGGTATGATACCCCCCACCCCCACTACCACCACCACCCTCCTCATCTTCCCACCCCACCTGTCACCACAAAGTGAACTAGTCTCTGATCTGACCTATCAGTCGGACATCTCTTGTCCCATCACTCTGACACCATGGAGGAACTGGCCATGTCTGGTTTTGCTTCTGCTGGCATGCAACAGATGGGGCACTGAACACTACACAACATAGCTAAACAGTGTAACAGCATTCCTATGGGTATTGAGGCCCGCCATTGTACTGGCAAACCCCACAAATCAGAATAGATTATATGCTGTGATTGTATGAATCACTACACCTAACAGGAGAAAAAAGCTCCATTATCAGCACTATTGCCTTCTTCTCTTTCTTTATTAGTCCTCTTATCCAAGTCATCTCATTTCACCCACTTAAAATTAATTTACTTCAAAGTCAGAGATGTATCTTAGCTGGAGTCTACTCTTTCTGCAGACCAGTATCTGGGAGTCATGTTAGCTGCATACAGACTTTTTGTTCACCTTGGAAAAGTTGTGCCAAAGCAGTTGAATTTCAGACCCGCTACAGCAGCAAAAAAAAAAGGAGAAGGGTGATAAATTAACATACTTATGTCACTACATAACAGCAGTAGTACGTCATCCATCCTGTAGATGGTGACAGTAAACCAGAGGAGTTTGTGACGCAGACTAACACATTTCTTTCCTTCTATTTGTGTCTTCATTAATCATGTTGCCATCAAATGTGTCAGTAAAGATATTTTTTCTCAATCACATAAGAAAAGGACTTTCCTTTCCTAAAATGCAGTGACGCTTCTCCTGATCTGAGGAGGTACTGAGTGAGGAGGCTCAAGGTACTTTAAGATTCAAGATTTTAAAAACTTTATTGTCTATCACATAGTGACAGAAATGTACCTTTAGTTAGAGGCTCAAGTAACATAAAAACATTCACACCCATTAGACTCACAAAAAAACATAAAATCACAAGTTCCATAAATAGGTAAAAGCATAGTTAACTGAACTTGATCTGCTTTAGATAATAGATTAAATCACTGTGCAATCAATCAAATGATGAATAATTTAAATGATTTTTTAGCACAACTGCTAAACATTCTTGAGTTGCAGCTTCTCATTATGTAAAAACCTTGAGCTTTATACTATTTGTTGTATAAAAGAGCATTTTGAAGACATCACTCTGGTCTGAGAGAACACATGCTGGTAGTTAACACTTTATAGGCAATATGGAACATCAAATAATTGAACAAATAATCAACAGATTCCCTGAAAATGATAATAATAATAATAATAATAATAATAATAATAATAATAATAATAATAATAATAATAGTAATAATAATAACAAAAAAGCTTTTATTTTTACCACATACCATACTGTCTAAAAATACTTCAACATGTTTTGTATATCATCTCAGTTTAATGCTGAACATTTACACTGTTTACTTTTGGTATTTCTCCTCTTTCAAACACTAAATGATATCATGAACAGTAGGTAAATATTTTTTTTTTTTTTTGTGTGTTGTTCAGCATTTTGGGGTTGTAGCCTCTCCTGAAAAACAAGACTCTAGTTGGAAATCTTCTTGCTTTAATCGTCATGATTCGTTTGCTATATGTTATAACTACTCTGCCTATATGAATTAAATGAAACCTTTATTGCCCCTAAGGGAATTTTCCTTGCAGTTTAGCTGTTTATAAAGGAGCCTGGTTAGACTAATTCCACTCCAACATGGCTACAGCTGCAAAATGCTGCTCCTCAAGGAAAGACCATATTGAATATGTCTGCAAACAGACAGAACAAAGATTTTATTCCTCCACCGACTGAGATCTCATGGGGCGAGTAGACAAATTCAGTGATTCTAAGTTTCCTAACACATACATGCTACTTTAAAATCGAAATTGCTCCACCAAATAAAAGTCTGCTCAATTATTGTCGGCCAGCCACTCCAGAGACTCTGATAGCCTACAATAAAAACAAGTTACAGCTGGATAACAGCGTTGTCTCCCACCCTAACCACACTCTGAACAGAGAACCATTATAAGCAAACCTGAGATAAAGAGTCCAATGGTTTACGGAGGCCATACCAAAGCTCTCATTTGTAAAGTCAGTACTAAAGTTGAATAATGGAGCTGAATCCCAGATCAAATAAACATTGAATGCCTCTGAATATTTGTTAGGTGTTTGAATGTTGTCAGATGTATGAATCTTTGTATCTTATTGTCTTAATTTTATTTTGTAAATGGAGCTGCTGTGACACAAGATAAATGTCAGACTTTGTCTTACAATAAAGTGCCATCGATCAATCAATCAATCAATCAATCAATCAATCAATCAATCAATCAATCAATCAATCAATCAATCAATCAATCAATCAATTAATTACAAGCCCCAGTGTTAACATTATAATATGAATCAGTCACTAGGGACAGCTTAATATTAGTTTTGAAATAGACCACTAAAGTAATTGAGTATGAATAATTTTTCTACAATGCATTATATAATATATTTATAAAGTTCTTCCTTTTATGTGATTTGAATGCACTTATTTTCTTATTTTGATTAAATAAATGGGCTACCAATTTAATTAAGGCTTGATGTAATGTTTTGATTTGTATTGCTCTAATTTTCTACGCTTTGCGCAAGCACGCTACCTTGAGCGCGCATTTCTCGGGGAGCGCGCGCGGCGAAAGGGGCGGGGCCGCGCGGAGTCAGCGCAGCCAGGGATGAGAAACTTGTCCCGGATATTTACCTAACTATACCTGGCCCTTCCGACGCGCCCCGTCCCGAGGTTTTCACAGCGGACACTTTGAGGAATATGAACCGTCTCTGAAGAGGGAACACTGAGGTATACATATTTATTTAAAGTCTTTTGAACCTTCTCTTCCTAAAAAAAAGAAAACAATCAGTTTCCCAAGTTACGAGGACCGCCGAAAGTTTGCCTGTGGAGTTTTCCTCCTCTTGGGTGTAGCTGAAGCAAAATATCAGGTTGTCAACAGGTTCCTTGTTCGCACTGAGGCTCAAAGTACAGCAGGTCAAAGCAGAGTTCATTATCGACAGACTGGAAGAGACGATCAACATAGATATGGGCCCGAAACCTACTGATATGCCATGTTTATTCATTTCTGTGTTTCGTTGTAAAGGTGTATGAGTACATTTTATGCATAGCATTTATGCTAGGTGTTTTTTATTTTAATCCTACAGTGTTCGGTTTTAACCTTGAGCAACAAGACTATTTCTGATTAATCTTTATTTGTGTAAAAATCATCATACAGTTGGATAATTGCATTTCTATTTCCTCATCTTTAAATGTTGTCAGAAATTGATGCAAGATGCATTACCACCAGTGAATTCAAAGTCTCTTCATCAATGATAATTCTGCTTTTAAAAGTAACTTCAGCTTGTCAGTTCATTAAAGCTTGCTTCTGGAGAGGTTATTATGGAAAAAAAAGTCTTCAAACTGGGACTAGCTTTGTTTTAACATATGCAGAGTGTGTCACTGTGTTCAAACATTAACTCAAATGCTGTGTCCTTTCAGAAAACAGCGTGCGAGACCAGCCAATCTGGATTCATAAATATCTACCTGGAAGCCAAGACAGGACACATGTATGTAAATATATTTACATGAACATAGATGCTCACACTTACACTCACGCATACCATAGATAGATATTCTCGGACCAAGTCTTTTAGCTCGTATGTCCGTGCATGCATTAGCAGTGCATGTGTGTTTGTGTTCTTACTAAGTGCAGTGCTTCCAGTGGCAGCTCTGAGATCAGTTGTTGTTCTGTCGATGGGCGTGTTCAACTCCGAAAATGTTTAACATTCTTATCATTCAGCTGCCTGCAAAGGCGGAGAGAGACTCAGAGGGAGAGAGGCAGGGAGAAGGAAGGGACATGTTCAGACCCAGGCCAAATAATAAGAAATTACAAACACACACACACACGCACTACACGAACAGTCACTCCTCTGCATTCACGGTGCATTACTCACTGCAGCCTGATGCTCCATCCAGCACATATATTACTCACCACACAATATCATCCTTAGGGAGGTGCTTTCATTTGAAGAAAACAGCCTGGAAACATCTGACACTGTTTTTTGTGGGTGGGTGTGTGTGTGTGTGTGTGTTTGGTGTGTGTGTTTGTGTTTCCAGGTCCCCTCTCAGTGACGATCTGAGGGCAGGGTGTTTGTCTTGAGAGGGAGGCAGAGTTACCGTGGTAACAGACATGCCAAAACCGGACCTGCTCTGCCTAGTTCAGCTGCTGGATGGCACAATTGAGACCTTCAGAGTCAGCGTGCGTTACACACACACACACACACACACACACACACACACACACACACGCACACACACACACACACACACACACACTCAAACACACACATGCAGTCAGTGTATGAGGAGATCTTATGTTGCTCCCATTAGTCTCTGTGCTCTGCTAATGATAGCAGTGTCACTATGATGTAGTGACGACTATTCTTTCTATTCCCATTGATCCACATCTCTTGTTGAACACTGACCTTGAGTTTGAAGGACACGCTCAGCTCCTGCAGTTTACATGGAGCTTGTTACTCTTAGTGTAGGTGCCTTCACATCATCAGCATATTCAGCCACAGCAGCCTGACAGCAGTATATACTCACACTCGAAGTAAGGCAATCACAATATTGCTTTCTAGCCGCTGTGCAGCATCTTTATGTGAACGGTGGGAGAGAAGGGGGAACGCTGTGGTCCTAATGTGCAGAAGGATTCTAATAATAAACTCTTCATTACTTTCTTTTTCATGGCTATTGTATTTCTCCTCTGTAGACTTATGTTTATTGTGTGCCTCCATTCGATTGAAAGTGATCTTCACTTGGATTTTCTGTCCATATGCATCCAAATGTATGTTTCCTTGCTGAGAGAAAACACTGTTCACTGCAGTTTACAGTAAACATTGTCCTCTTGTGATACGAATGTGCTTCCGGTCACAGAAAGTGGGGATAGAAATGTGGATAAGCTGCTGATTCTCCTTTTAAGTGATTAATTAAACAATGAACAGTTAAACCACAGAGAGTGGTGCAGCAGATGGTCTTTTGGATATCCTATTATCATCTGAATATATTTATAACTAATTTGATTTTTTTAGATGTATTACTATTTTTATCTTTTAAAATAAGCACAGGGAAACCCACAGATTAAAACAAATATTCCTGTCTATATAATATGGCTTGGTATCTTTAGATGTACAAGTAGTCCACGGTTAGCTGTCGCTCAAGGTTTTGGCTGATATTGATGTTGTTTGTTGTTTCCATCTTTCAGAAGCAGGATGAAGGTGTGGTTCTGTTGGACCAAGTATGCGACCACCTGGGCCTGCAGGAGAGGCAGCTCTTCAGTTTGCAGATCAGAGAATCAAGCACAGCCATCGCCTCAATCACAGCCAACACACACTCTCCTGTGAGCTTGCTGTTCATCTGCTGCACATTTGGGCTGAGATTGTTGATTGATTGTTTGTCTTTTAGAGGATGACACCACAGGGTAAACTTATATGAATGCTTTTTTTGCCCCAGTTAGTGTTTACACTTAATGAATCTCTCTCCCTCTCTGTCAGAGATGGTTGGAGCCTGAGAAACCCTTGAAGAAGCAGATAAAAGGTATCCTCTTGAGAATTTACTGTCTTGACAAATCTCTTGACAAATGCATTTTTATGTTAAAATATTATTAAAGAAGAGTTGCAGAAGAGAAGAGTTCATGTAGATGAATAGGGTGAACTTACTACAATAGATGCATGTCATTTCTGACAAGATGACATTTCTTTGCAGGTCTTGCTTCTCCCTTTTATCTGAACTTCAGAGTACGATTCTTCATCTCTGATCCCAACTCTCTGCAGCATGAACAGACAAGGTTAGTATTTTTTGGGGGTTTTGTAGCAGTGATATTTCCACAGACAATTCATCTAAAGAAATTGTATTATCCAGAAAGGAACTTTTTTTCAATGTGATTATGGAGGAAATTAAGGGTTTAGTGGTTTGTGTTTCATTCTTTGGCTCACCTCTTGGTGAATTTATGAAATTTAAAAAACCCTGTTTTTATAACAGTGGAAGCTGTTAATGAAAGCTTTACCAGGTTTAGAGTTTGTAGCGGTGACGCAGTCGTGTGAGGCTTTACGTTTTGTTTTGTTAGCATGCTAACAAAACTCTATAGCTCTATAATAAAAAATTAGCATCGACTGATAGGGTCAGTATTTGTATGTATTTTGGTATAAACCACAGTATTGGAATATTTCAATTCTAACCTGACAAAAGTCAGGGGATCATCAGTGTTAATGCAAATGATTCTGAGGAGGACATGAATGTGTGCAGAAGACTTTCACAACAGTCCATTCAACAGTGGTTGCAACATTTCACTCAAAAACCACAAATGTCAGCCTGTTAAAGGAGCTGGGGCTTCTGTCAGAGATAATTAATCCCCTGGGTATCATTAATGTATGTCGAAGGTTTTGAGGTAATCCATATTGTAAATGTTGAAATGTTTCTCATTGTAAGTGAAACCTTTAACTTGCTAGTACCACAAAATTAAAAGTGGAGGGATCATCAAATCAAGTAGAAATTATCCACTGTGTGCCATGCTTGACTAAAGATGATTTCAATGCAATTCATTCAATAGTTGTTTTTTTAAAACTACTTTCAGACCAGGTAAAAGTTGTAGAGTAATTTACTGACAAACCAACTTTGCTGTCCCCAGAGCCAAGACACTAGCTATAAGAGATTTGGACTTAGTGTTGGATGTTTTAATTCCTATGAAAGTTGCTAATGAAGGGTGCTTGAAGCTAAGATGTTCAATAGATGCACCTTATGTATGCTTCAACTTTGTGTGCAATGAGCATGTGCACTCGTATTTTCTTCAGCCCTCCCCAAATACTGTCTCTAATGTTTGTGGTTATGCCTGTTCAAGGCCTTTTAAGTTCTGTTGAAGTGTTTTTACTGGGAGCTTGATGCACCTAAAAAAAGAACCATCAGCCTTATTACTGACCTCTCTTTTTCTATGTAAGTAAACATGAAAAGTCTTTTTAAACCACTGTGCATTACTTAAAGCACCCTGAAGTTGTAATCACAAGGTTTTAGGACACTTTCAATGACCTTTTGGGGCTTGGCTTGACTTTTGTAAAGTTCCCCTTGTGTATTCCCCACAGACACTTCTACTTCCTCCAGATCAGGAGTGATATTAGAGAAGGGCGGTGAGTTAAGCACGAACATGAGTCCTATCACCCATTCACTCGGTACAGTTTGTATTTATCTGTTTCAGTATGTAATCATGGAGTCTGATTGCAGGTTGCAGTGTCCTCTGAGTGCAGCTGTAGTGTTGGCCTCTTACGCTGTCCAATGTAAGTCCCTCGTTACAGAGGGAAAAAAAGATAAATCATCCCTGATAAGGATGCTTTCAATAAGCAGCAGATGTCAGTGTGTGGGTGCTCAGTTTTTCTGTTAATCACCTGCAGCTGAGATGGGGGATCACTGTCCGTCCCGCCTTCCTGGTTACCTCTCAAAGGGCTTCTTCATTCCTGAACAGGATGAAGACTTCTTCTCTAGAGTAGAAGACCTGCATCCTCAACACAAGTAATTCAGACATTTCATTACCTCTATGCCACTGAAAAAACAACTGGCTTGTTGTGTATTTGGTTGCTGTTGTTGCATGTGAGAATCTGGGTGTTCTCTTAGGGGGCTGAAGCAGAGTGAGGCAGAGCTGTGTTTCCTCAACACGGCACGGACTCTGGAGTTGTATGGAGTGGAGCTGCATGCTTCCATGGTACTCCCTTGATTCAACTTTGATTTAATACTTACATTTTCTAGTTGAACCTCCGCTCATATAAGACACTTTTTCTCAGGACTCTAACAACACCCCTCTGATGGTGGGTCTGGCCTCCAGCGGTGTTGCAGTGTTCTGTAATACGATTTGCTCCAGTTTCTTCCCCTGGTGAGTGATAATGATGTCACTAATTACATCTTAGATGCTTATTCCTTGTATTTTCTGAAGTCTTTAACCATGTGCCTGCTTCACATGCAGGGGGAATATCATCAAGATTTCATTCAAGAGAAAACGCTTTGTTATACACCTTAAACGCAAACATGTGAGTCTATCTACAGTTTATTTGTTTTTTTTTAAACAAGTTCTGCACTGATTTTATTGACACACCGTTTCTGATTGCTTTTTAATGAGACCTGGTGTATTAATACCCAATATTAAAGCAGGAGATTTTTAGCTCATTAATATTTTACAACAAAATGTCACAAATACAAGATGTGAATATGGTATGATTAAAAAGATGCTCCTCTAGACTTTGGCATTAAAGTAGTAATAAGTCATTCATTAAAGATATGAGACGAGGCAGTGATATTGCCTGATATTGATTTAGTTACGTAACAAAGATTTGACCCTCAATAATTGACTTACACTCACTGAACATGTTACAGGGAGAGACCCAGGATTGTGAGGTGTCCCTCATTCTGCCCTGTCCCAAGACCTGTAAGAACCTGTGGAGGTCCTGTGTGGATCACCACTCCTTCTTCTGCTCCAACCGGACCGCCAGGAGCCCCAAAAACAACAACAGCACAGTGCAGTCCTACAGAAGGCTGATCACACAACACCTAGGCCTCAGCAACAGTAAGACTGAGAGGTGAGAATGTGCTTATACATTTATGTTCACATGTTTCATTTGGCATTTATACAGAATAGTTTACATCATATGCCTGTTTATTTGCAGTGGTCCAGTCTGCCAAAGAGTGGTGGGAGGGATGGTGTGGAACCCAGTGATGCGGAGGTCAATTTCATCAGAATATCTCGAAACCAAGAGTCTGCCTTCTAGATCGCCCCCATCCACCCCAAACTGGTACGACCTCAAGGATCATCCACAACTACGGAAAGGAAAAGAGAATTACTGTAGCATCTATAGCTTGAAGAGATGCTGCAGTTTTCTTTTCCTTACCTTAGATATAGTTATGTCCTGTCATTTGATCTAACCTTGTTTTGAGCAAAAATATTCTGTCTTCTGGTTTGTCTCTCTGGTAGGAGAAGTCCTCGAGTTCGCCACGGCATCCGCAAGCCTCGCCCATCCTCAGTTGAACTGACCAATGACTTGAAAGACATGTCAGAGGGGGAGGACGTCTTCTACACATACAGGGCGTCTGTGACCAGCAGCAAGGACAGTGAAGGAGACTTTTCACCACACTAGTTAGTACCAATCACAGCAGAAACGTCTCTCTTCTTAAAGAAGTCATTTTGTCATTTCAGTGGGCTTTGTTGTCATGATGAATGTTAATCATTGTTTTATTTAAAATTTGACCGAAGCATCTGTTATATCATCTTATCAGCTTTAGTAAGCAACTGAGATTACAGCTGTTGCTTGCCTCTAATTTCACAAAGATCAAGCTATTAACACGAGTTTCATGAGTTGGCTAAACAGCGATAAGAAACTCCCAGCTGTTTCTGGTTAAAGAGCTTTTTGCACGTACACTTCTAAAATAAGTAGCCATTACCAAAGATGTTTTATTAAGAAAAGAAAATGCACCACCCTGTATAAATTGGTATCTTAATGTTTTGAATGACAAAACGTGGTTAACTTGTGAGATGATTACTACAAGAACATCATGTTAACACTGTAGACGAGAAGATGTTTTCCCGAATCATTTAGCCGTGATGTTTGTGGAACAAAACATCTGTTTATCAACAATAAAAGTTTAAAGAATTTCTTTAATTAATCTCTTTCAGCTTTCCCGGCACTAACAATCATGGAACAGACGAGGCTCTGTTGCAGACTGACGACAGTATAGGAGAGGAGGATGGTGACCACAGCTTACAAATTAACAACAAGGTCTGTTCTTTCATTAGTGACTCTAAATAGGTGTAATACATATTTGTCCAGGTGTGTGCATATATGAGTTGATTCTGATCTCTTGTGTCCACACAGGGTTCCCCGGGCGACGGTGACTTGATGCTCATATGTATTAACCCCGATCACGAGGGCAAGTTTGGCTTCAATGTAAAAGTGGGTTCTCTTTCTTCCCCTCCTATTTCTTTTATCCTTATATTATCCTCATGTTGCATATTTATGTTATATACCTGCATTGTGTTTGTGGTTGTCACTCCTCCTCCTGATCTATTGCTCCATTTTGTTTCCTAACTCCTGTCAGGGTGGGGTGGATCAGAAGATGCCTTTATCCATATCCCACGTTAAACCTGACTCTCCGGTAAGAACAGAGTCTGACATGTTTGTGTTTGGATTGTCTGGTCCAGGTTTTGTCACAATAACTTGGTGATGAAATAGAAACACAATATGGACAAATGGATCTTTATAAAGCTGGATGTACTGGGCAGAAATAGACTTGTATTGATAGGTCAATTAAAAGTTTGTAACTGTTGGTTGGATAGAACAGACATTTTGAAGATGTCACATTTGGCTTCCAGAAATTATGGATTAATTAAGACACATTTATTGATTAATAAGAAAGGTTTGTAAAGCCTGACTGACATTTTTTAAGGAGATTTGGGGTACAAGTGACCATGATTCTTATTACAGTTTAATGGTGACACTGTATCTTTAAGTATCTGAAACCTAGTTTAAACCTAATTTCTTGTTACTTATGGTTTGTCATATACACACTGATGCTGATAGATCTGCAATCAGCTAGTGATCAGTTGTTGCTGTCAGTACTGTGACATGGATTGATGATTGTCGTGGAGATGTCAGCTTTGATATCAACCTGTGTTCTTGTAGGCAGGTCGATGTGAGCCCAAACTTCTGGAGGGAGACCTTGTTGTGCTCATCAACGGTCGAGACATTTCTGAACACACACATGACCAGGTTGTCATGTTCATACGAGCCAGCAGAGAGTCGCATTCCAGAGAGCTGGCCTTGCTTATCAGACGTAAAGGTGCGTGTTTGTGTGTGGGAGACGGGGAGATGAAACTACTGAAGCTGCCTGTGATTCAAAAGTGCTCACAGTCTGTCAAGTTCTCTATGAATATATATCATATCCTTCAACTGTTCTTGTTTTCCAGGACCTGGCCGGGTGGCACCTTTGCTGCAGTTGCCTCCTGCTCTCACGCTTAGTGGCGAATCACAGGGAGACAAGTCGCTGTCCTCTGGCCAGTCGGAGCGGGTCACTACAGTGGAGGAATCCATGAAACAGCTAGAGAGAGGCATACAGTCAGGCACACTGTGTTTCCACTTTGAGGTACTTTTACTTTTAAAATAAAATTATTTTAAGTTCAGATATCAGGACAGATGTTGGCTTTAACCTTCACTTAGACTCCTTAGTCTGAGACAAAGAGGCTGAGATCAGGCTTGAATTTGTATGTTTTGTTTGTTTATGTATGAATGTGTTTACTTGCATGTATGTTTTTGTGTTCACAATTTATAGAATTTATACAGGAGAAAGCCTGGTCTGTCTCTAAGCTGCGCCCGGCTCCCTGAGAACATGGATAAGAATCGTTATAAGGATGTTTTACCCTGTAAGTGCTTCATATTCTGACTGTCTCTATATCTGAGCCCTACATACCTGCTCCCTCTCCTCCACCCCCAGCTCTTTGCCTCCTTTCTAACCTTGATGTGGAGCTCACGGCTGTGGCATCTCATGAAATTTAATTGGTGGAGCCTGCAGTTCTGTTATGACCGTCACTCACTGACGTCCTGCTCTCCTTTCAGACGATGTCACCAGAGTGGTGCTGAAGGGCCAGGAGGACTACATCAACGCCAGCCACATCACGGTGTGCATCACTGATATAAAAAACTGTCCCTTTGATGTGTCCCTGTCCGACATTTTAATGTAAACTCATCCTCTGTGTGTTGCGTGTGCATCTGTATGTATTTATTTGTCTGTCTCTTAGATGGCGCCCCCAGTGTCTGGTGTGTGTTTACGTTATGTTGCAGCTCAGGGTCCGTTACCACAGACGTGCACTCACTTTTGGCAGACTGTTTGGGAGCAGCAGACACATACCATCATCATGCTCACAACTCTGACAGAGAGAGGACGGGTATACATTCTTCTACACATTCATACTTTCACACAATAAACAGCAACATTTATACAGAAGAAGTGAAAGAGTAGGAGAAACAGCTGGAGAAACACTTGAAATCACACAGCTTCATGTCAGCAGTTCATTGGCACAAGTATTACTGCAGCACTAGTTTCACATTATTACAAGCTGCTTTATGTTATTTGGTATTATTACAGTAATAACAAGCTTCTATGGGGGTGTTTGCACACAATAACAATTAATTGGCACAGTTGTGAGTAATTACAGGGTTTCAGAGAGGAGAGAAAAGCTAAATATGAAGTGTTAGCAGGATGCCAGTGAGATAAATCATCTGAGGGTGAAAACACATCGACGGAGACAGCGAGATATCAAGGTCTTGTTGCATGAATATGTCTCTCTCAGTTGCTTAGTTACCAGATGCTTTCATTAATTGATCATTTTCCTGATGATAGTCAAGTACCTTGAATTTCTCTCTACTTCAGGATCACAAACACACACACACACACACACACACAAATAAACTGTGAAATCGCTTCACATCCTGCTCCTGATGTATTGTTTTTGTTCCTCAGACAGCCGCTTCAACCTACAACGCTGTTGAATATGAGTTGATTTCATGAGAGTTGAGCACAGCGAATGCAGCAGTGGCAGTAAATTGTATTCTGACTGATGACTCTATATCAGATGAAATGTAATTTGTCACTAATTTCATACACTTTCAGACCAAGTGCCACCAGTACTGGCCACATCCTCCGGAAGTGAGGGATTATGGGCACATGCGGGTGAAGTGTCACTCAGAGGAGTGCAACCTAGCGTATGTGACGCGACAGTTCACTCTGACACACACACAGGTAAAACAGCAAATAGGGCTGCTATGGTAATAAATCGGTTTGTAGGTCTGTGGAAATTAATGTGCAACTATTCTAATAATTGAAAAATGTAATAATATTTCAACACTATCTTGTCTTAGATTTTCAAAAGGGAAAATTACCTTGTCAAAACATCGTAATTAAAACAACTAGGATTTGTTTGTTTTTTCAAAGAATAAAAAAAACCTTCTGACATCACTTTTGGCACTGTTTTCTGATCCTTAATTGGCCAGACTATTTTGGGACTGGGGGAAATAGTTGGCAGATTATTCAATTATGAAAAAATTTGGCCCCTACTAGCAAAGTTCTCCACATAAAATATGAGCAAATCTCGAGTATGGCCACAACACACCGAGTTCTTCTGTTTGTATGTGCACGGTGACATGTACCATGTTTATGCCATATGTCACATAACAGAGCTCCCCACAGGCAGCAAACTCTGCAGCCAACATACAGTCACTTCTGTGTGGAAGGTTTGGTGCGTGGGTGGGTGCTTTGGTGTGTATAAACAAATTCTTTTAGCACACCTGTAAGCAGGTGCATGTGTAACTGTGCTTTGTTGTGAGGCTCTTTCTTTCTGATTATTTCACGTGTTAAATAATAACCTTAATAAGGAGCTGCTTTCCATATGGTGGACAGGTAAATGAACACCTATTGCTCAAGGAGGCACAAAGTCAGAATGCACACACATGCATACACAGTTATTACTGCTGTGTGTCCATCTGTTCCTCTGGCAGAGCAAGTTAATCCCTGCATGGAATAACAGGCCACATGACCAGTATGAACTCTAAAATCAGCCATTCTCCTCTACCTGTGATTATTTTAACTCCAGTCTATCCTCTCCACACTGCACTGTTTTTTCTGTTTTCATCTCACTGTGTCCTAATCTCAGTGTCACCTACTGGTCACGTGCAGTTTTGTTCTGCTTACCTTCTCTGTTATTCAACTCTGTGTTTTTCTTTTAAACCGCATACTGAATATTGTCTGTGTTTAAGCTTGCAGTGCTGCAGTGAGTCTCATGTGGGTTCCATGTTTTTCATTTTAAATACAAGTTATGCAATGCTTTAAATCTCTCTGATTGTCTGCCCTTTTGTGTGTGTTTGTGTGTGTGTGTGTGCGTCTTAGCTGGGTGAGGAACGTGCAGTCACACACCTGCAGTATGTCGCGTGGCCGGACCATGGCGTACCCGATGACCCGTCAGATTTCCTGCTGTTCATCAGCTCAGTGAGGGAGAGGAGGAGAGGTGAAGAACCACTAATGGTACACTGCAGGTAACATACACACACAGAAGTACACACACACACACACACACACACACACACACACACACACACACACACACACACACACACACACACACTCACTGTAATTGAACATTGCAAGCTTGTACTGTACCTACCTCTGCTATGCACTTAATCTGTATTTGAATCACTCTTTCAGCGCCGGAATAGGTAGAACAGGTGTTCTTATCACCATGGAAACGGCACTGCGTCTGTTGGACGAGGGTCGGCCAGTGTTTCCGCTGGACATCGTCAAAACACTGAGAGACCAGCGAGCCATGATGGTTCAGACCACGGTACAGAGAAACAGAACAACTATTCATGCTCTTTTAGCTTCAGTGGTTGTTTTATAAAATCATTTGTAGCTGGAGTCAAATTGTGTTTACAGAAGTAGCACCTTGTACATCACACAGGTAACAGCCCTGCCCAGGGGAACTACCTCTTTTTCCTTATTTTAAATGTGACATCTCAGGAAGTCCTGGAGGGAAATTCTTCACATTGTGGGCATACATACACTTAAATTAAAGAAAAAAATTGATTCACCTAATTGGATGAAATAATGAAGTGGTGACATTTTGTAACCAAGAGCTTGCAGATCAACTTCAACGTGTCATCCTAAAGTCCTGGAAAATCACTTTTCTGGCCAATATTGTCCTAAGGTGATATCTTAGGAACATTATGGGTGTGCATCTTCAGATTTGGCACTAAATGTGTTCATTTAGACTCAGTGATTAATGGATTTTGGTGTACAAAGGTCAAGGTCACTGTGACCTTATGTCTGTCCTATTCTTTTAAATGTAATCAGCAACAGCCAGGGGGAATTTTATAACAACTTGCTTATTCTTATTTTTCATCAGTATGGGTGAAAGATGCCATCCACGATCGATAAGTGTACATTTTTGAAAACATAAAGAGAATTTCAGGGAGACCCACTATGCCAAATTAACTCAGCCAAAATGTACATTTTTAGAGGTCAAGGTCAATGTTGCACTGTTCTGCATACCATGGGTCTGGTCCTTTTTTGACCTTAATTAATTTGAAGACACATGACTGCTGCAGTATAACACTGATGGTTGTTGAGAGGGGGAGGGGGGGGGGCTGAGGTCTGGAAGCCGCGCTCTGCAGCCGCTCGGTGGTATCTGTCAAGGGAGAGAAAAGTGTTACTCATTGCTTTGAAACGAGGTAGTGCTGGGAACATGGCAGCCCTCCAGTTAGCAGCCTGCTTCTAGGCCACTACTACCAACACTATCACCCTTATTTTGAAAGGAGATCCAGTCCCTGCAGGCTTCTTCTCTCTGATGTTTTTGTGCTGATGGAAAGCGTCCTCAGGTTTCCCCTCATGTGTTTGTGTCTCTGACAGGAATAAAAAAAAAAAAAAGCACAGTTAGAGGGAAAATCTTCCCAGGTATAAGGATGAGCCTGGCATTGTTCTGTGTTCTTTCTTTTGTTTTTTAACAAACCCCATAAAAGACAATGTTTTGGTTCAATGTCTGAAAGTTTCATGCATTGATGATTTCCACACTACAAATTCTTATTCATGTTGCGATCATCTGATTTTTCCTTATGTTGACACAAACTATTATCAGTCAAAATATAAATATTCCACAATATTCAGTTTTTTCGACATGTTAGCATTGTCACTGCATGTTAGCAGGCCGACTTTAGCACTAAGCTCAAAGTACCATTACAAATACATACTTCTCCGAGAGCTGCTCGGTACAAATTCTATTTACTGTCGCCATATTCATTCTTCCTGAAGCATCATCATAAGGTTGTCACTCGTGAACTTAGAAAATGTATGTTTCCAAGCAAATACCTGTAAAACTAATGACATAAGGTCTACGGTAATTTGTGTGAAATGTTTTGATAAACTGTCATAAATGTTTGGACATTTCTTCGTTGATTTATGGACTAGGAATTTAAGGAAAACTATATACTTTATCCAGTATAACCCTTTTAAAAACAGCAGTGTTAAAAGCTAATACACTTTGCTTGTCATGTGTTTCAGTGTCAGTTCCAGTTTGTGTGTGAAGCTGTTCTCCGAGTCTACAAAGAGAAACAGGACGGACCTACAGTGCCATAACCCAAGTCAGCACTAGGACCAGAACAGACACTCACCGTTTCTGCCTCATGAAATTGTCGGTAACCTCCACAGAGGAACTGCCACATATTAACCTCTGTCAACACCTGTGGGACTCTAGGAAAGACTGGATAATGAGAGTATAACTAGCTTTAGAGAATAGCTGTCTGTGATCTGTGTAGCCTAGATTCAATGTGAGAGTATGAATCACACACCCAGTCGGCCTTTGTTTTAAATGATGCTCTTAGATGCTGCAGTCTCCATAGAGACTGATGTGAGACGGATGTGAGCTGCTAATATCTGTCCACAAGGCCACAGGTATGTTGTCTCTACGTAACAAGCTATGTGGGCCATAGACAGCCACTTCCAGAAACAGGGCAGCAGAGGCAGAAGACCAGGATTGTTATAATCTCCAGTCTATCCTTGCGTCAAAAGACGAAGAGCGAGGCAGGCTTTATTTTCTCTACAGATACTTTAAGGTTTTTGGTGGTGCAGCCGGAGAAGCATCAAACCCTCTTTCCAACCCTCTTAAATTATTAAGACACTAAATAAACAAACTGATTTATAATAACGTGTCTGCTTGTGTCATTTCCTCTGATGGTAAACGTTATAAATTAGATCATTAAATGGGTATTTGTCACTTTATGTTAAGATTCTTTGCTGTCCTAGAGGCAAAACAAGCCCCTTTCACACTTTCCTGAGTGAGGCTGCTCACTGAAGTGAGAGTAGTCTGCTGATTTAACCTTTAGCTGAGTGCCTCTAAAGCTGGCAACATACCAGTGACACTGTCTCAGTATCACAAATCAACCCAAACTATCAAATGTTAACTTACAGGAAGACATTATACCAAAACAATGTAGCTGTGGGTGTTTAAGTATCTCGGCAACTATATGATCTCCTGAGATCCTGTGTAATTCTTTGTGTTATAATATGTTGTAAATATAAACGCTGTTCATCATGTACTGTAGAAAACCAATTCCTCAAGGAGGGTGTGCACATTTATTTTAGAGATAGAAAATACATATTGAGTAGTTTCTTTTTGATGATTCTGTGAGGGAAACTTCTTTTGGCTGAACTCATTCATTCCCCTGTATGATTATTGTGCAAATGGAAAATTGCACAAGTAATCTGTTGCAGAGCTATTTTTCATTCAGATCTACAGAACTGATTCTGAATTTCAGAATATAAAAATGTGGAATCAATTAAACAACTACAGCATTTTTCAGTTTGCTGGCCTATGTCTTTATTTACTAATATAGTAAAGATGAAGCCAATGCAACAAAAACTAAGATATATTTTGGGGGACAATTGTAGGCTATACCTCTTTTAGCTTGTGAAGAGATGATGTTCAAAATATAACTGAAAAGCTAGAAAAATAAATATCAGTGAAAAATCCTTATTCATTTTGAGTCATGAAGGGATGTATGGGGAAGTTAGTGTTTGGAAAAGCCCTTTAAAGAGTGGAATTAATGACCATCATCATGCTGGGGACCTTCTTGGTACCCTTTAAAAGTCAATCATAACTTTACGACAGTCTCAGGGTCCAGTTAAGACAATACAAAGACATAAAAAAGACTACAATACAAAATGCATCAAATACAAAGCACTGTATGCAGGAACAAATGCAAGGAGCCTTGGGGCGCCTTGGACCACTTGGGAACCACTAATCTGCTATGAAATATTCCCACGCCTGACGGGCCCGTGACAGACAGGTGGCGCTGGTTGTCAGTCTCTGATGGGTCGGTTTTTCAGTGAGGACCAGAAGTTTGTTCTGCGCTGTTTACGCAGGCGCAGTTCACTCTGTTTGCCCAGTTTCGTTGGTTGACTTTTACCTGAGAGGTAGTCTAGTTTCGGTTTGCCGGTGTGGAAAAAAAAAACAACGGCCCGGTCCAGAGGTGTCAAGAACTCTTCTCCCTCCCCGGACCTGTGTGATTCTGGAGCTCCTGCTGCGGAGCTTCGGACGGGATTTCTCCGGGATTTTAGAGTCGGTGCGCAACAGCGAGCAAAGCAGGGGGCAGGTGCATGGGAGAGGACAGGACAGGGGGAGGAGGAGGGCTGCTTGTATTTCCGTAACAGTCCTGTCGTCCACACCCGGCGGAATGATTAGAAATCAACTGGTTGGCTTCAAGGTGGTCGATTTGTGTTAGTTTCATTAGTATGCGGCCGGAGTGCCCCCCCTGTTGCCGACACACAGCCTGAGGAGCGATCGGAGCCCTGAAGTGTCCTCCGAGCCAGCTGAGAGACTCCTCGCCCCGTGGAGGACGAGGGGGAGGAGGCGGCCGCAGCAGGATCAGGACCCCGGCTTCACAGGCTGTTGTACGGAGCCGTTTTCACGGACACAACGCGGACCTCCTCGCCTTGTGGATCAGGAAGATGATGGGCTTTCTGCGCCGGACGTTCAGCCGCCGTTCCCGGAGCCGCTTTCAGACTAGGGACGAACGGGACGGTAAAGGGATTGGAGAAGGAGGGGGAGCAGGAGGGGTGACCGGGAACCCCCTGCTCCTGGCCCATCAGCAGCAGGTTGTCCACGCGCCCGCCGTGGTGACAGGGGGGGCGTCGGTCCACATCCCGGCGGCCGGGACCGCAAGGACAACCATCACCTGCCGCGTGCTGCTGCTGGACGGCTCGGATGTCAATGTGGATTTGCCTGTGAGTGCGCTGAAGCCTGTCCGGTGTGTTTACACTGACCGGCACAGTGTGTAAACAGAGTGCATGGAGCAGGACTAGGTGGTAGTCTAGGTCAGTGTGTGTCCAAGTGTGGCCACGAGACTCCTTTGGGGACATCACAGGGGTTTCTGGTGGTCCCATGCAAGTCAATGAGGCAGGTTTACTGCTGCTGGAATTTAATTTACAATAGGCTACTTTAGTCTGGAGTCAATCTACCTTTTCCCCATTTTATTATACTTTTACAAACTGAATTCTAACAACTAAATTTAAGGATAGTAAAAGTTGAGTTGCATGCTGAAGTGGGTAAATGTGTAAGGGAGTATTTTTTTCCTTCACTACTGCAGTTTTAAGAACATTTTACAACCAAAATGCTTAAAATAGCTCCTTCTTGCTCCTGAAATGTGAAGATTTTCTGCACGTCTCCTTTTATTTTTGGAGTTGTTGTTTGATTGCAAAGAAAATAAGAAACTTAAGGACCTCTAATTAGGATTGGCTAAACAATGAAAAAATGATCAATCATGCAGATCTCTAGAAGTAGCATCTCAACTTTAATTCAGCAAAAAGTGTGTCTAAAATGCGTTTGTCAGCACAGATAAGGTTAAAAAGTTGTACCATGGTGGCCTATATTGCATTAGTGTGTGTTGGCGAGTGGGTCTCTTCCGGTACAGTAAGAGGTGCAGCTCCAGATGGTGTTATGATCAGCCAATCCATCACATTACTTCCCCATTCTGACTGCAGGGAAATCTAAGTAGACAGAAGACAGACCTGAAGCTGCACCCTCGTGTTTGCTCACCCACAGCATTTCCCTCTCACTTTTTTCTTCTCCTCTCTATTTTACTGTATCTGATCCTCTGCCAGCAATCTGTCCCCCTCTTACTCCAGTCCTAATCTTCTTTCACACCCCCTTTGTGGCCTGCTCCCCTTGCTCATCATCTAACTCTTTCACACTCTGCTTTCTCATCTTCCTCTTTCTACTTCTCCTCCTCCTTTATTTTCTTCCATCCATCTCCCTCTGTCTCCCTGTATTCCCTGACTCCCAGATCAGATTTTTCCACTGTGGGGACACTGTGTCACAGACGAGCGCCACGAGTGTGCGAGGGGGCAGGTGGGCTGATTAGCAAGTGTGTGGGCATTTGTGCGTAAGTGGCTTCTCATAGAAAGGTTTTTCATTTTGAAGGTTGTGTGTGTCACCAAAGCTGTAGCATGCATGCGTCACCTCCGGCCTGAGTGTATAGTGTGTTCTCAGGGTAGAGAGTGTGTCTCTTACCTACCTACTGGGAGATTACAGCAATAACAAAAAGCCACAGCTTCTTCTGAGGTGTTGCCGTTTCAATAATGTAATCACAAAGGGCTTGTCAAGCTGGCCGGCTTAGTCACAGGTGTGTAGGAACAAGTTTGTTCATGTCAGGTGCACTGAAAAGAGCTGAAACTCAACTATTAGAGCTCATTAGTCTGTCACTTGAGGCTGAGTGAAGCCAAAACACAAGACAGGAAACGGGAACAGTGAAATATCAACTCTCTGTTTGTAATACTGGCAATGATTTCAATCAGCCTGCTGCAGAATGAGCAAGAGCATTCTGTTGATTTGTTTTTTTGTTTTCCTTCTCTCTCGAGTCACTTCATACCACTGATTTCCTCATAGATTTTTAAACAAATTTAGACGGGCTATCAGGATCTAAAGTACAAGGTTGTTATAATTTTACACACCCACTGTGTGTTTTATGGGTCAGACCAGGGAGAGGTCTTCACAAAGGGCAATGAGAATTATCTGCTTGTGTCTGCTCGAGTTAGGAACAAAATGTTGCTACTGCCGTTCTGCTTTAGTGCAGTGACTCAAGTTCTTGATTGTGTGTCCTTTACCTTAGGGGGTTGTTCTTCTCATTATGAGCAAGATGTTCACCCACAATCACACAAACAAATACTTTCACATCCACCTCAAATCATTTCGCTCTAGTTTTGATAAAAAGTCTGCTTGTAATTTGTTTTCATGCCTAATTTGATGGGACATCCAGGATCCACCTGACTGGTTTACACACTCAATTAATTAAGAGAGATACATTCTCATCTTCAAGCCTGACAAAGTTTGTAAGTTTTTAGACTGATACTCATCTAGAATTTAGAGGGATATATTCACCTACAGCAAATCTTGCAGCTGATTTAAGCGCTTTCACACATCCACAAAACTCCTGAGCATTTCTCAAAATGTTCCTGTGTTGAGCTGCATGTGTGAGCACCAAAGTCCAAAGGTTTCAGTCCAGCTTTATCTGGACTTTTTACTACCAGTCACACTGCAACATTTCTGAAAGAAATTGGAGTGAACTGAGTGAATGCAGCAGGTAATATCCAGGAAAAATGTACCGTGGTTTCGTTTCCCATCCTTGATATATTGTAATCGTCACACTGTGACTTCTGAATCATCCTTTAAACCTTATATCTTGCCCCCTGAGATAATTTTTGAGCTTTGACAGACCTGTGAAAGAGCAACTCATGAGGATTTCAGCAGCAGGCCCTCCTGAAACTCTTGAAATTTTCAGCAGGGCATGTGTGAAAAGGCCTATAAGGACTTCATGAGCTTTAATGAAAATAGATTTTCTTTGTGGACTTTTCACTGATATGACATTGAAAAGGTACTCAGAAGGCTGCTTTCTTAAAACGTATCAAAGAGTATTTAAAATTATTATATGCTGTCAACTAGTTCTAAGGCATACATTCATCTGTTTAGCTGTGGTGCTCTGTGACATGTGCTCCACAGAGAGTACTGTAAGCTTTCGAGTTGGAGTGTGCTCAAATGGCAAAAACTGTGTAATGACAATATTTCTAAGTCAGCCCAGACATTCTTTTCTGCATTATTCCTTATGGGGAAAAAACGTTTTCACATCGGCATATATCTCAAAAGATATATGCTAATATAAATATATCTGTGATTGGCGTACTGATATCAGGAAACTGATATTTCTGTCTCGCTCTGGTTACCATGGAAGATAGATTTATATAAACAAACAACCAGCTCAAGCTTTTTGTATTTTATTTGTTCTTTTGCAGAGTAAGTGTAAAGGCCAGGACCTTTTTGACCAGATCATGTATCACATAGATCTGGTTGAGACGGACTACTTTGGGTTGCAGTTTATGGACACAGAACAAGTCTCAGTGAGTAACAAGATCTTAATTCTATCATAGTAGACCTTAATCTGACCCCTCTTTTTCACCTTATTTTTTCTTTCTATCTTTCAGCATTGGCTGGATATGACCAAGCTTATAAAGAAACAGATCCGAGGTAAGTGAGCCATAATTGTGTTGTGTTGTGTTGTGCTGTGTGTGCTGGAAAATGTGCAGCGTGCTGTATATGCATGCAGTAAGTGCATGTAAGCAGGTGAGTGGGGAACAGGTGCTGCATTATCCATTGTTGACATAGTGATGAGCACGTGCATTAGGAGCCGAAGCCTTGTTTGCTTACCAGCTCCTAACAGGGGGCATGAATAGATGGATTAATGATGTTCTACTTGTCCGCTGCTCCTTTTTTCATGGTGAGAATTCTCTAAAAGAAAATCTGTTTAATGTAGAAGTGAAACAGGAAAGCATCATAAAAAAAGAAGGTTACAAAAAATGTGGGTGAATAAATAAAATGATCTGGTGGACAGAGATAGATGGTAAAAGAAAAACTAGTATAAAGTGGATAAAATAATCAAATGATGTGGGATCTGATTGATTTAGATAATATACTCCCTAATCATTTCCTGTCTTTTGACTGACAAACTTGTTTTCACACTTCTCCCCATCTATCTCCCCTTTTTTTTAATTTTAGATGGGCCTCCATACAGACTGTTCTTTAGAGTGAAATTTTACTCTTCAGAGCCAAATAACCTGCGAGAGGAATTTACAAGGTAAAAATCTGAAGCACACACACACACACACACACACACACACACACACGCAGTACAACACACAGTTTTCTCTTGAGACCCATGCAGAGGTCCAAGGGGGATGTTGGGCTAATTACTTTGCTGCTGTGGGCAGATTCAAATCAAGGCCGAACGGACAGAGACTTGTTAAAACAAATGATGTGTTAGAGAGGAGGGTAGGCAAGTGATACTTCAATTGATTTATGTCCATGTTCAGCCTCTCACTCTTTTTTCTCTCACACCAACAGGTATCTGTTTGTGTTGCAGCTTCGACAAGATATTCTGTCTGGAAAGTAAGTTCCTTTAGCAATTTTAATGCACTCTAATCTGACACATTACAAAATACAGTAAAGAATAGCTTAGCTTTTTTTTTTACAGACTATTAAGAAGAAGAAACAGCTAGCCTTGCTTTAATTTATGTTGACAAAATTCCTTCAGTTCCTCTAAAACTCACATAACATGTTATATGCTAATCTCTGCTATGCCATGGCTAATCTCGACAAAAACAGAGGTTTCAAAATTGAACAATTTCTGTGTTACTTAAAGTCAACTGTCTGTCATTTCATTATGAGCTTTTGTAAAGAGCCAGGATTGTTTCTGATCTTTATGCTGAGCTAAGATAACTGGTTTATAGCTAAGTGGACAGACATTAGAGTGATGTCAATCTTGTTTTTGGAAGTCAAACCTAAGAATATATTGATGAGGGAGAGGAGATTCGAGGCTCTTTTGAGGAGAACGTACCGGTAATTAATAAAGACAGATGAGGTACAGCTTTTAATGGAGGCCTGGAAGAAGATGTGTCACCTGAGCTGATCATGGGCCCCTTGATAAAGGGAAGATATGTTAGGTATGATGGGTGTGAATGTGAGTGAAAGAGAGAAAATGCTGGCCCGTAGCTAAAAGGATTAAAGAAACAAACAAACAAGAGAGGAAAGGTTAACAAAGCATTACATTAGAATGTCTGACAAATAATACAAGGTGTTTTTGTCACCATAGCTCCTGGACCTTATAAACAAGTAAGGCCATTCCTCGCGAATAATCAAGATTTACTGGTCCAAACAAAAAGAGAAAATGGAAAAAAAACATTTATTTTGCATTATTGCTATTAATAAATCAGCATGTAGAGGCTCAAACTGCTTGCTTACGTAAAAGTAAATAATTACTGATAGGTCTTGTGAAAGTGAATGTGTAAATAGAATTTAAGAACTGTGTACTTCAACGATGCTAAAGATAGGTTTTAAGAGAAATATTAATCTTTAATTTGACCTTAACCTAACCCAACTGGAACAGAATAAAACATCCACATGCAGTTTAAAAAATGATCTCCCCATGAGTGTGAAAGAAGTCCTTACCCTAATCTATGAAGTCTTCTGGATCTCCCAGGTAGAGTCAAACCAACTAGAAACACAAAGCTGTGGTATTTTCCACACAGGTCACCTACATTACAGTTTTTGGGGACTTCTGTACAGTGGAGCATGTTTTTTCACTCCCATAAACACAAACCTGTGCGCACACACACACACACACACACACACACACACACACACACACACACACACACACACACACACACACACACACACACACACACACACACACACACACTCAGAAAGCATGTTACCCCACTCCCTCCTCCCGGCTTTATCTGGGCCACGGATCCCCAGAGTCCAGCTCTATTATAAAGCTCAAGATCAGGAACAGGAGAGGGCTGCTTATTTTAGGAAAAGGGTTGCTCCTTTCCTCCTTGACACACACACACACACACACACACACACACACACACACACACACACACACACACACACACACACTTTCACTCTCTCTCACTCACACACACACACACACACACACACACACACACACACACACACACACACACACACACACACACACACACACACACACACACACATGTGCTGCCACTTCACATAAGTGTAGGGCATTCAGATACTTTAATGTCTTTCCAACACGTCTATGAATGCAGCTCACCACCTGTGTCTCTTTTTCTTTGATCAGGCTGAAATGTCCGTATGATGTCTCAGTTGAGCTGGCGGCATATTGTTTACAAAGTGAGTAGAGTTCATACATTCTTTTATGTTTACTTCATTTTGTTTTTAACTAATGCCTATGAATCATGTATCTTTCAGATCACTGTGAACTGTTTTCCAAAGCATTTTGATTAAATTTGGATGTACCGTACTGAGAGGGTATTAATCAACATTCATCACACTGTGGTGTGAATTTTACTTGAAAACTAAAACTTTTATACATCTGATTATTTATTTATTATGAAAATTGACATGCGGTGGTAAAGCAGTTGTGAGCAGAGACTTGTTTCAGAACTCTTTCTCAGACTTTAGGCTTTTTTGGCCAAATGATACAAGAGAGTTTGATCTGAAATCAAACCGAAAGAAAGGATGACGACAAAGCTAAGAAGGATGTAGGGTGGATTAAGTGCATTAAAAAGGATGCTTGTCTGCAGCCTAACCTCAAATCTTAGATGTCAAAGTGCCCTAGGATGCACCAACACAAGAAACTGTTATTGCTTTTAAGTAAAACCAATTAAATGAATGCAGTGGATTAGCTACAGTTTATCACGCTTTTATGTAAAATGCTATAACATGTTCATATAATTGCAGCAAGTGAAAACTACACTACTGCACTATAGCAAATGGTGGTGTTACAGCAAGACATGTAAGGGAGCATTACAGTTACACAGCATCTTTTATTTTCTAAAAAGGCTACCAGTATTAATGATGTATTCGTCACTTATTGGCTTAAATTTGGTTTGTTTAAAGGGAGATTGTGTTATTTTATCTTTAAACCAAGTTCATGTTGTAGACTAAATAGACTTTTGTTTGCAGCTACCCATCTGTTTCTTGTTTGTATCTGTTTTTGTAAACTTCTGGTTCCATTTTCAGGTGAGCTGGGAGACTGTGACCCCTTGGAGCACTCTCCTGTGCTGGTGTCAGAGTTTCGTTTCTCTCCCAAACAAAGCGAGGCCATGGAGGCAAACATCTTCGGCAGGTGGTTGGACCTCAGGTAAGTTAGTAAGTTGTCATAAATTCATTGTCAGGCTTTAGCTACAACATTTCAGATTTCAGAAATTGGACAAATAAAACATTAAACAAAAAACATATTAACATTTTGACTCAGGAACCAACAGTAACTCAAACGATACTTCATGGTGGACGTCCAGCAGTGATTTGACCTAGGCCGGTTGATCTCCTCAGTGGATAAAAATACTGGGGCAAAAAAGCAGAGCACAGAGCAGGGAGAGAGTCATTCTGCTGCTGACTTCCCACGCCAGCGTCCCCCATGATCAGGGCATCTAAATTTCACTCTCCCTCCCTTCCCGCCTCCTCCTCCTCTGCCTCTCTCTCACTGGCCTGTATGAAGGATTAAGGGATTAATCCCTGGAGGGTCTTGATTGATTCGAAGCAGTATTTAACCCAGTCTGATTGCTCCGATCTCGGATTAGATTACAAACACATATGCTGCGCTCCACTGGGCTGACTGAGCCACACATTGATGAAGCAATGCTACATACAGAGTCATCCTTACACACAAGAAGTCTGAGTCAGGGAAGGTTACATACTCAACATGTCCCTTAGAGCTAACACCTTTTACCAGCAGAGGTCATGAAGTGATGTTTATGATACATTTCTTTGTCACAGTGTCAGTGACGAGGTGAGGGAGGGAGTGATGTTGGTGCTGTGAAAACTCAAAGTGGTGTCTTATTTTTTACATTCACAGGGGAAAAAGCCCATCTCAAGCGGAGATCTCATTTCTCAACAAGTGCAAGTGGCTGGAGCTTTACGGAGTAGATATGCACTTTGTAAAGGTGTGTTTGTGTGTTTCATTGTTAGAAGTGTCAATGTGTTACAGGTGTGTTTGAGAACTAAAGATGTGCACTGTGTTTTCAGGGCAGAGATGGAGGAGAATACGCACTTGGTCTCACTCCTACTGGCATCTTAGTGTTTGAAGGCTCCAACAAAATCGGCCTTTTCTTTTGGTAAGAACTCATCTCTAATCCAAAGCTTCCTTAAGTGAGAACCTTTAAAAGCTGAGTTAGTTCTGTGGCACTACTTAAAGAATTATTGAATTATGTCTAAAACTCACAACATGAAACAGTTACCACTTACATTTAGAATATCTATATTAAAACATTGAAAACACCTGCTGAATTGTCAAAATGCATCATGCCATCTGGCTCCTCACCTTTCAATGTTAACAGCAGTGATTGTTAAAATGAATTAGTTTAACATTTTGTTGTTCATCCACTCATCAATAAAGACATACATTGCTGACTGCTTTTAAACAATTGAAAAGGAAGAGGTCTTACTGTATGCAATTCACCTAATATTTGTCAGATCAGTTAGACTTTGACGCGTAAAGGATCTTTGATTTGTGTGTCTCTGTGTGTTTTTCAGGCCCAAAATCACTCTGCTGGACTTTAAAAAGAGTCGACTCACGTTGGCCGTGGTGGAGGATGATGATCAGGTTTGTCCTGTCCTCTCACAGGCTCATCATTGACTGTAAAGAAGCCCATGCACACAAACACACACATCAGGTGGCTAACAGGTTGTTTCCTGACCGCACAGGGTCGTGAGCAGGAGCACACATTTGTGTTTCAGCTGGCCAGTGCCAAGAGCTGTAAACACCTGTGGAAGTGTGCCGTGGAGAGCCACGCGTTCTTCCGGCTGCGTCAACCAACCACAGGCAAGGCCGGCCGCAGTGACTTCACGCGGCTCGGGTCACGTTTCCGATTCAGGTAGAGCACTTAAACAGACTCACACCTGCTCCTTATACTTTATTATGTGTTATTAAGTGCTGAAAATGCACTGAAGAAGAATAGAAGTAGTTTGCTCGCTAGGTAAGGTAGATGGGGCCATGACTGATACTAGCACTATGTCACATAAAACCTTTGTATCTATGGATACAGTGTATCCATGGTTACATGAATCTGTTCCTAAGGCGACTGAAATATCCTCTTCATATTGTTTGTTTTATTCTGACAATTATTAGAGATGGTCAAAGAAAGACTTACACCTGACCGGCGCTTCTTGTCATTTGTCGGAGCAGCTGAACAAAAGCAGTGTGAAGTCTGTTTTACATTCAAGTTGGTGGATTAAAAACTACAGGTGCCGGAGTAAAAACTGGAGCAGCTGTAAAGTGTAATATGTTATTGTATTGAAAATACACCAGTGCCACTTTCCTGGATGTGGAATAGTTATTTTTTTGGCTTGTTTTTTTAACAACTACATTAAAATGTCTTTAAGTGTATTTTCGTAGCTTTAGGTGTGGGCTCATTTATTATTAAACATATACATCTTTACCCTGCAGTAAACTATGACAGGTCTGATTTTGACATTTAAAATGTACCTAAGGTTTGAGAGTATTGTGGTCAAAGTATTTAACCCTTTCACCGTCTGATGTGTGTTTATTTCTCAGTGGTAAGACAGAGTATCAGGCCACTCATGGAGGCAGACTGAGAAGAGCCAGCACGTTTGAGAGAAGGCCGAGCAAAAGATATCCCTCCCGCACACACTCGCTGGGCAAAGGTGAGTCTTATCAGCAGGCTTTTAACAGCACCTGTTTTTTTCTTTATGCACCTGGGTGTGTTATATCATGAAGGTCACTTACTGTTTTGATGCAGTCTAATTAAGAACACTTACATTTTTAGTCCAAAGTGTCTGTTGAGCAAATCATTTTAATAGTAAATAAAAAACTGCAGCCTGTAAAACAGTTTTCATCTAGAAATATCTCAAATTAAAGAATGGTTCAACAGGTTCAGGAAACTTATAAAAGCTTTTTTTCTTTAAAAATAAAGTGCCCGGTTGTTTCACTTAAGTGTCACCCTTCGACGTTGTCAGAAGCACCTGCAGCACTCCTCACTCCTCCACACTTGCCACCCTCTGTGATCCACAGCAACTTCACAGGCCCACAAGCCTCTTTCTCTCTATTATACATGAATGATCAAGTGCAGACTGTAGACTGTATTTACTTAAGGGCTGTCAGTGCTGACGTCCACACACCTTCTATTTGTCTGATGGTTTCTCTTTGAGCCCTGCAATAAAGAAATGAATGAAGATTCAAGGGTTGGTGAAAAATGAGAATCCAGAGACTGGATTAAAAAAACAGCTAGACACTCAATTAAAAAAGCAGATAAAGATAAACATTTCCTATGTTCTGCTTGTCTCTCACTAATATTGTGTCTTGTTCTGTCAGCTGCCCTTTCACCAGCAAAGCCATCACACATCAGGTAAAAACAAAAACACACAAAACACCCACAGCTATACATACTGTAGTACATACATGATCATTGATATTATTATTATTTTTTTGACACTTATTCCTTATCCTCTTACCTTGACCTTTATTTTTTTTTTTTAAACAGCCTAGACAACTCAAAAGCATCATATTTGATGAATGTTGTCAGGTTTGTATTGAGTCAATTCTCCCATCAAGTACACATTTTTGTTTTTTTTAAAAGCTTACGTTATGGTGAATCCCCTAGTTATCTGCTCATTTATATTTGTATTTTATCAGTTTAATTGTTCCATTTTTGTTTGTTAGATAAAACAATGGTGCACACTGTAAGATGCTTTGAACTAGTTAGTCTTCAACTCAAAGATAATGAATAAAAAAACAGCTTAGATATTCTGACATCTAAAACTAAAATAGGCCTTTGTTACTAAAATAAGAAGTAGTGATCAGTGAACAAGCTCAAACTAAATAAATGCTGACAGTTATTGTTTTTTGTTCTGCTATTAATGATCATTGTCATTCTTTTCCAGCTCTCACGCCAGCCCTGATCCCAGCCTACATCCAGTGAGTGACTTCAGATAACCCAAATATATATACACACACATACACACACACATACACACGCTGCAGCTGCTGATCTGGCTCCGGCCTTGTGACAACATTTAATTTAAGCTTCTCTTCAATCCGTCTTCTCTCCTCCCCTCCAGTACCAACACAACATCCCTATTGGTCACGAGTCGTGGCACCCGCCCCACCCTGCTCTTACACCTCCAGTGTACCTGCAGCCCTCTGGACACACACCGCCACACAGGTAAGAAGACCGTCTTCTCGACAGAAGGGCAAGTTTCTATTTAAACACTCATCTGCGTTTTTCCTCGACAACATTGTTTATTATTTCACCATTTGTCATATCACTCATACACCTCACGTGTCTGTGTCTTGTCTACCGCTATGTGTGTGTGTGTGTGTTTGATCCTCATCTCCCTGTCATATTCAGGCCTTCTGTTGAGGCAGCAGGTCCCATGTCCAGTCATCCTCCCGCCCCTGAGCGAACCAGCGGCACCTTCCCAGGATCCATCAGTGTGGTTTACAGGGATAAGGTCATGACTGCACTCTGACCTCTGTTTGAGCTGGGAATCTGTTTTCAAACCCAGACTCTTAACTCTGAGACTTAAATCAAACTGGTGTCCCAAAGAAGGAAGCTCTGCTGATGGACTTAAAGGAAGAAAAATACTTTGTTCATCATCCTCATAACCTCTGTCATCATCTATTCGTCACATCTCCTTATGTGTTTCAGTGTACACCTTCACCAGACATACTCCCTTCATGTGGGACCCAGAGAGAGTTAAAGGGGGGACACTAAGAATGATATGTAGGCAAAGATACTGCATCAGATGAAAGGGACAGACGCGAAATAATGTTCTGAAACAACCTGTAGGTAGTGATTAAAGTTTAGCCAGGTAATCACAGTGACCCATAGCTGATGGTGGCAGTTGAGGATCTCTACATCCTCAGCACTCCTTCTCTGGGTCATAGCTCAGTTAAATCTAAACAAACAGATATAATTCAAATTAACTTAAGATTCAGAGTGACTTACACTTTGCGAGGATGTCATTATTTACTTTCCATTTGAATCAAGGCCACAAATCTGCTTGGAAAACATGGTCAAAAAATTGCACTCTATAACTACAGATCCTCTCATAGAATCGTTGTATTTTTAGATTTTCTTCGGCATTAAAGCAATCTGGAAATATTTGTCTTTACATCAATGGGTAACTTGCAAAGAGGACCTACTAATACCTCATTTAGCATTAAGTTAATTCCAAATTACTAATACCTAAATGAATTTAGGCTAAATAACAGTTCTCAAGTTGTAGTCCACAGCTTACTCACGAATACAATGGCATCATTATACTTCCCCAAAGCCCCCCAATTTAAGGATTGGTTCCAAAAGATGGAGCATGATTATCCCGGATTATCTCGCAAATCTAGTCGGTCAAATCCTAACACTAATTCTGAAAAACCCACTAATTTATTTGTATGTGATGCACTATCAGTTTGTTTTTTTTGCCTTAATGAGTATCTGAATGTCCCCTCAACCTGTTTTCTTACATCCCTCCAACACAAATACTTTTTTATTCCTTCATATATAGATATACAGTGTCGGACTGATATACACTTAGCCTATAGAAAACAACATAACACATGTGAAACTTTAGGTATCTTGGTTTGGCTTGAACATTTCCATGTAGGTGTGATTTATTTTTCAGTGCCTGGATATGTAGACTACTCAGAAAGTTTGTGACAGCTAATTTATCCAAATCACTTTAATTTAGGTGAAATTGAGTGATGCAAGTATCAATGAGGTCATTCTCAGCAGGTGAAAGGGATGTTCTGTGTGCTGGTTTAGGGTTTAAGCTGCTTTAAGACGTATAGCATATAGTTCAGTGTGAAACAGAAGCATGAACTAGAGTCCTGCATATATGGTGTTGTGCTTTAAAAAGTAAGGATTTTGAGTGAATTTATAGCAGGTTATGATATGAGAATAAACTGTTTACAGACAATGTGGCCAATGTTTTTATGTTAATCTGTTTGTGAATTTGTGAATAAATGGATATTTTTCATTGCAAAAATAAACAAAGATCTGTCATTTGTTTTATAACTTCAGCCCAATTTCTTTATAGTAGTATACTCTCTTATTCATTTCTAGTGAATTTTCTAAAAATCTTAAATCAAGAAGTCAAAATGGTTAGAAGTTAGTCAAAGAGGATTTAGTTGGAACATAATAGCCTAATTACATGAAAGAGGCAGTTTCAATTGCAGGTTTGTTGAAGGGTATTTGTTTTGATCACATGCCATCTTCAGTTTCCCTTTGAGCAGTCCTGCTTCAGACCATCAGTTCAGTGTCGAGGAGAATGAGACTTCGTATTCCGGCAAGATCCACCACCATCACCGCCGCCACACACACACCCAGGACACGCTCTGCCACACGCACACGCACAAGAACAGTGAGTACTCTCAGTGTCTGTCTGCAGATCTGTGATAAGACTCTATAGTACACCGATGCACTAGACATGTTTGTAGCTGTATGCTGGTTAACAAATCACACAAAAACTATTATTTCCCACTTTAAAGAAAGATTTTGCATTAAGTCAAGGTCCCAATTTAATTCTTACAGAAGTTTTTTAAGCTAACATAAGTACTATGTCTGTCTTAACTACTTTGTTTTGGTTAAGTTTGTGTACAAAGGCGACTGTCAAAGTTGCTTATGTAGATGTTACTTATTAATTTAACACATTGAGACTGTTGAAAAATGTAGATACTAATTTAGCTTTCCCTCTCTCATAAAACCTTTTTCAAAAGACTATTTCTTCAATATCTTTTTTTTTTCTCATAAAAATGTGTGTGTATCAGAGCGTCGAGCCCCTCCCTGCCCTGCAGATGAGTTGGACATCTCTCAGTCTCTGCTCAAGGCTCTGGAATCCGACAGTGATTCTGCCCCGTGGCCGTCACTGCACATCAACATGGACAACAAGGTCAACCACTTTCCCCACATGCTTGTTTTTCCATTTTGCTCACAATAAGAACTTACCCCAGTTTCCTAACCTTCTTTCCTGTTCTGTTCTGCTGCCAGGGAGAAGAGAAGCAGCTGTCAGAAAAATCTCTGCACCCACCTGCATCTCCGGCGATACACCCTGACCATCTTAAGTGTAACATCCTTAAGGCCCAGATGGAGGCAGCTTTCAGGGTGAGTAACAAACTTTCATCTAACTCTAATCCTCTGCAGAGTAGCTAAAAGCCGTGTCCTTTTCTCCTACGTGATGTAGAAGGAAGCACCAACGACACCTAGAGGCAAGAACTCAAACCAGACCCTGAATGACAGGCCAGTTTTCTCATTTTATCTTCACTTTTTTTACTCAATGCTCTATTCATGCTTATTAAAACTAAATCATCTTTTTAAACTCACACAGATATCAGAGCTCGTCCCAAGACTCGGCTGCATCCAGTTTGACTGCAGACAAAACGCCACATCGGCATGACCGAAACCTCACCTCAGAGACACAACAGTCAAAATCCAACACAAGCACCGCCCGCAGAAAAAGACTGGTCAGACAGTTCAGCTTGTAAGTACACCACACCTATGATGACTGAAATTGCACTTTGGACATACATCTTTCATGCAAAAGAAATGCTATCTCCATTCTGACATTTTTCTCAAAGCAGTCTGCAGATCATGTAAGACTCATTCTCTCTCAATTTGATGCTCATCAGCAACCATGAAGATGAGGATAATCTCCCGGAAGCACTTGCAGCCATCTCTTCCCAGAGTACAGTGAAGTCAGGATCTACAAGCTCATTGGACAAACAGATACAGCCATCAATATACCCACAGGTAACTTAAACATTATCACATGCCTACACACTTAAAAAATGTTTATTTTTAAATGCATGTTTATTTTTATGCACAACGCTTAACTGACTTTGCATCAGATTAGTCTTTAAGCATCACCTGTAACTACACAAAAGGGATGTGTGTCTGTATGTGTGTACATTGATGTGTATTCCAGGCGGATAATATGCCGGCCCTGGAGCTGGGTGGTCCATGCAGTCCCTCTCCTTTGCCCTCTCCCCACTTCTCTCCTTCATACTATCGTAGCTCCATCCCTCACCTGGTCCCTTACCTTGCTGAACAAAATGACAGGTAAACACTCCATGTTCATCAGAGTCACACAGTTATTCTTTAGTTAGCCTTTATCAAAAACTGTTTAAAATAGGCAAGCATCTTTGGGGTATCCTAGTAGCCTGATGGTTCATATGCATACCAGATATCTATGGCGTCAATTCACTTTGCTGTTAATGCTGTTCTAATTATCTATGAATCTCATTAATTATATAAAGTAAAAAATGGCTCTATAATACCCCACACACCTGATGATGCCTTCAAGTCCTCCTTTTTTTTCTATCGGAGAGTGAGGGATCAGAACTTAATGTCGGAGAGGCCAAAGCAATCACAAATTTGACATCTGAGCTTAGAAAAATACTAAAACAATTATTTGTTAATATAAGCCTATCAAATGCATATAGCCTACTGATTATCCATCGTTTTAACCAGTTTCATTCCTGTAGAATAATAAACAAAGAAAAACATTCAAAACTAATGGAAATGCATTTGATTTAATTGTAGCCTATTGTTTTTGTCGTTTTTCTAATGCATAGATCCTTATTTTAGATAACTTAAGTATCTCAACTGGTTAGTGCAGGCCTACGCTATGCTATAAAGCTAACACACAAATACTTAAAACTATTTTTGAATAAAAATGTGTAATTTGGGATGAAATAGCAGCAGGTTCATTTGTTAGAACTACAGACTAGATATAGGTTAACTATTCCAAAAAACGTGAACTTTCTAGCACTCTGGAGCGTTTTGGGGACCCAGTGCTTCGCCTGCCCTCTCTTTCCTGTCTCTAGCAAATCAAGTTTGATGCTCCAAAACATGAAGAAATGTTATTTGTGATACCACATACAGTATAATAGACCAAAGCCAAATCAAACCATAATACTGAAAACCAACACAAGGTAAGTCTTGCTAAGCTAACATGCCTAGCTTAGCAGAAGAGCAATAGGCCTGCTTGGCCATCTCTCAGCAAGAAGATTAAAGCGGTGTATAAATGAGTTGAGGTGGTTAGTCAGCATATTTAAACACAAAGTAGCCTAAGCCTTATTTATCAATACATTTCAAAAAGCTTTTAGTTCAATCAGATTTATATTGGCTAGCCTCCTTAGTTTGGCTAACTCTTGTGCTTTACACAGTTTCTTCTTAATTTCCCCTTTTTTATGATATATCTCCTCTTTAAAAAAGTTTAACTCTTTTGCTTTTTTGTGTCATTTTTGTTTCCAACATTTAGTTAAGCTGCATTTTTGTCCATTTCTCCCTTGAAAATGAGGATTTCCTTCTCAGAGAGCCCTTTTACATTATAGTGAATGACATTTAAACAGGGACACTTACAGTAGGCTATGTAGATTTATAATTTAAACATCTGACACAAGATTATGATCTTTCTGTGTTTACAGTGGAGAGGAGATGAGATTGGACAGAGAGAAGATACTAAGAGCCCTCCTGATGACAGAGCTCTGAGCCATTGATCGTTGATCCCTGTGACATCTTTGCCAGGCACAGCCTGATCTGGTGATAAATAAGAAAACGGAAGACTCAGAGTTATTGCCTCTAATCAACATTTGTATATTTACATAGAACAATCAGCAGCTATAAATATATATTTGCATAAAGGCAATTGTTATATTTGCTCAATTGCTATTTCAGAAGGACATTTCTTTATATTTAAACTGAAACTGTTAAAACTATAATTGAGATGAAACAGATGGACTTATGGCTAACTGACTGACTCACACACTTTACAGATAAGCTACAGATGTGACTGGTGCTGCCTGCATGATAAATATGTTACATGATAAAATATTTATCTGATTTGCTTTGGGGTTATGAATTACCATTTAAGTTAATCAACACTGTGTCTAAGCTAAACTGTGTTCAGACAGTGACTGTTGAAGCAATGATCTCTACATTGAAAAAAAAAAAAAAACAGGGGCTGAAGTAAAAGTAATTTAACTTTCAAGACAGTTTGTTCAAAATGTAAGTAGACATTGTAATTAATACGCTTACAAAATATCTTCCTCATGTCATAGATCCATTTTGAGAGGCCATAAACTTTTCAGCAAATTAGTTTTAAGAAATTTAACGAAGAGAGTAAATTGAAATTGAACTCTGCGTAACTACAATATTTACAGTCTATGGTGGCTACAGTCTCAATCCAGCCACTAGAAGGAGACAAATCTGCAGCCACAGCTCCTGTTGCAGGTGAACACAGTGATCCTGTTGTCAGATCATGGATCACTTTAGCTAATTTTTTGCACACAGTTTTTTTCATCATAAGCCTAATGCACAACCAGTCTCAGAAGTCATGTTTTTATGGAACTATAGCTTTTGTTTTATTCATAACCCTGCTTCTTTAACAGCTTTATTTCAGCCCTTGTTTTAGCACAAACACATCTGATGCAGCGTGTATTATGCTGCTGTTCTGTATGTGTTGACTGTGTTTTTCCTGCCCCTGGTTGGGTCATAATAAAAGCCTCATCATCTGTTTGACAACTGCAGCAGCATCTTTGGTGTCTGCACTGACACTGGAATGTGAATTAGCCTCGCCCTGCGTGCCTGAGTGGTAAGTGTGTGTGTAAGCCTCACCCACCCTGTGAGAGAATGTAGTTATAAAAGATATTACTGAATTATCTGCCTCTACACACCTCCCAGGTACAATGTAGTGAGTCAGTCTGTAATTTCCCCTTTGTTGTATCCTTCAACGAACACCTTTACATGAGATAATTCATCTTTAAGATAAGGTGCAGAAAGAGGCTCCAAAATGAAGGCCGCAAATGTTAAACAAGACTTTTAAAGCATCACCTACAATAAGGGAAAATATGGAAAGGGACTGGCTGGAAAAGGGGCTAAATCATTTAGTCCAACTTCAACAAGCAGAACAGATCTATTTGCCCTGGATCCTGCAACATCTGCCTTGTAATTTTTCAACTGATCACAAATGTTAATCTTAAAATCTCAGTGGAAGCAAAAGATAATCTACTAAATCCTTACATAAATTTCGGCGTGGAATAAGAATTAAACATTTTTTTTGGTGTATATTATTTGTTATTGCTTTAAATCTTGCAAGAAAACTGAAATGATGTCATGAGGCATGAGTCAAAGCCAAACAATACATTGGGCAAACTGGACACAAATATATAATTTTCCCTTTTTTCTGACCCCACTTCTCCCCTATTTTAAGTTTCAGACCATCACGAATAACCACTGGTTTGTACTTAAGGAGGAAATTATTTTTATTTACTCCCATTCCTCATTCCCAAAACCTGTTGTAGCCTACTCTCTGAAACTTGAGAGGGAACTGTTATTTAAAAAACTCCATAATCTACCCTAACCCTCTTTCAAAACTATGTGGAGTCACATTGTATTTAACCAGTTAAAAAAAAAAATGTTTTCACTGAACTTTTAAAAATTAAAGTGATAAAGTTTTAGGAGAAAAAACAGAACTTAGGGCTTTGTTGTATGGCTATTAAATGGTGTTGCAATGCTGATTTAGACGGTTTTTATGTGAAGGAGAATGAGTGAGTGTGTTTAAAAGGGATCAAGTTGGGTGGGGTGCACAAGATTATATTACACAATGCCAAATCTGCCCTGAGGGGGTCTGCCATGGTTTTGTGTGCCTTCCGTCTCTCTTCCCCTTTCCTGCACTCTCCTTTCTTCACTTTTTCAGCCTGTTGAAAAAAAAAAGGGCTATCCTCTCAGATAATGTGTTTAGTGTGTCTGAGTGACAATAGCTTCTTTGCTATAGCATGTGTGTGTATGTGGGAAACAGAGGTAATCACTGAGGACAGTGTGAGGGAGTTCCCACAGTTTCGCCTCCAGCCAAATTCTGTCATCAGACAACTCCACCTGTGTGTTTGTGTTCCTGCATTTCACACACCCTCTGTAAGTACACAGACTCACAATAATTGCACAGCAAAGTGAAACGAAACAAAAAAACTGGTCAAAGAGTGAAATCAAACAGGTGAAGGATGGCAGACTTCACGTTATGTTTATTGTTCTTGTTTTGTTTTTTTCAGTATGGCCATAGCAGGATGTCCTGAGTAGCAGGAAGTCCTATAGGACATGTTTACAGCAACTTTGGAGGGCACAAACAACAATTCAAATCACAAGATCTATGTCAGAGGTGGCTTCATTACCTTTCCTTCTCAACCGTCCATCTAATCTCAAGATGATTTAATTTATAAGACAAATGACAAAGGGATTTCCACAGGGAGCATGTTTACTTCACTGCACTAATCCAGCATAGATGGTAGAGAGAAGACAAGGGAAGTGTGATGGACATGTAAACTTTGTGGAGTAAAATGTGTAATAAAATCTTTTAGAAACCCCCTTTGGCTGCTCAGATTCACTCTGTTAACTTAGAGCTTGTGACACGAGTCCCTTTAATGATGGTAACTCTGGTCAGGTTACAAAGAACCAGGATGGTCCTCTGTTCAGATGTTGGTCGAAAACAAAAGGCAAGACAACATTGGCATTACGCAACATGTACACAGACATATAAAGGAGGAAAAGTAGGGGTAGGTGTGAGATGTCACATTTTTGTAAGTGAAACCTGATGCAAGGATTAGACTATTGACAAACTCACAGTGTAACAAAGATACTGCTATGATATACATTAGTAGTCTTGTTGATTAACAGTGCATTGATATCTGGCATACTGTAAACATCTTAACGTGTAACTACTTACTTCTTCATGCACTAAAGCTTCCAATACAATCACTGTATACTGTATAAAATGTATATAAACACAGTGTTTTGCATTAACAGATTTAATTATAAAGACGCATCGACACAGCTATGCATAATACTCACTTTTATCTCATTCACACTAAAACACACTCACACACACTTTCTCTCTTCACAGACTTAAGAAAAGAAGCTTAAGGAAAGGTTTGCGCTCAGATTCTAAGTCATTCTTCTCTAGTTTGGCTAGCAAATATATCATATTAATCATAATATCATAACATGTTTAAAAAATCTCTATAAAGCTTTTAAAATACAGACTGTGCAATATAAGACAAAACTGCTATGTTTGGCTATAAGGCCACAATGATTTTGGTATAAAATAGATTAATTTCTGTTCTTAAAGATATAAATAACACATCTAAAAGACTATTTTTCAAAAGCCTAAAAAACATTCAAAGTCACTGACGTATAACAAATTGTCACATGAGCTTTGTGTATTTGCATCTCTACAGCAGGGTCAGGTCCAGGTACTGCCCAGCCGGCTTGGTCATGAGAGCGGGGAGGGACATGAGAGGAGCATCACCTCCGCTGGACTGACCGATCAGACTGCTGTTCAGGAGAGAAATGGAATCCGCGTGACTCTGAAGTGGGGTGGGTGGGGGTTGGGGAAAGGAAAGGAAAAAGAGACAGATGAGTATTATCCTGGTGTAAACGCGTGAAACACAGAGCCCTAATACCAGCACCAGACGTTACCCATCACCTCCTTAACCACCTGAAGGATTTACCTGTTATTACCCATCTATTATTACTACTACAACAGCAACTGACTGTTAGCTTAGCCCTCCAGCCCAAAAGCTACTGGTGCTATGCCTGTCAAGCTTCTTGTTCTTACACAGCACATAGTGCCATTTACCATGAAAACTGTGGCGGATTGACAGCTCAAAGTTGGAGTTATTTTTGAAACAAATAAATGATTTTAATTCTTTTAAACTTCCAGAAGGAGGTTACATTTTTGGTGCTATTCATTTGTGGATTGTGGAAAAATGAAAGCCTCAGTTTCATGAAAGGGAAAAGTGAAAAGGTGTGGTGTTGGCCATGGATGAACCTGTTTAACTTTAGAGTACACCTGGATCTGCCTTACATACAACTCAAGTACAAAAGAATTATAACAATGAATAATAAAAATAATAGTAATTCTGGGGGCTTTTCGCACTTATCAATAGGATAGCGGAAGAGAGACAGGAAACGTGGAGAGGAGAGAGAGGGGCAGAGAGTATTTGGTTTCAAGAAAGTTGACGGAAAAATTCACCAATGTCCAAACTCCTTAGATAAAGATTACAGCTAATTCAAGAAAGCAATTCCCAATGTTTTGGAATTTGAAGAAATACAAAGCTTGACAGGCCTGCTGTACCTTATTTCAGTTGCTTAGCTTTCATTTGACAATCGCTCTTTAAAGGCCCGCTTAAGCCAATGCTCTATAAGCCCTCTTTTTTTATGTCTAATAACATATTGATAGCACAGAAATGTGTCAGTAGTTGTTAAAGTGTGTGTCCATAAATGGGTCTTATTCTGTCTGTGAAAAGAACACCATATCTTAAATCATTCAGTAAATCCAGCCATGATTAAAATAAAAGAAATAACCCAATCATTACATTTGCCCATTCTTGTAGTCGTGTGTGTGTGTGTCGGAAAAGGAAACGCTCTGCATTGACCCATATTACCTAATGGGTTGATCAAAGACCCAAAGCCAGTGCTACAGCCCCTCTCCAAACTAAATCCCTCTCACAGAGCCCTCAGCCAATCCTTACCTGCCACCTGCCTCAGACACCTTAAATACACACCCATTCTTTGGGCTGCGTAAGCAATGTCCCGGTCGGGTCGTGAGCGTGCACAGGCCCGTGAGCGAGCATGAGAGCATCCTCGGGGGCATACTGTTGTGTGAGGAAGGGGGAGGAACAACAGAAACAGGGGGCTGAGAGACAATCAACCTTAGACACTAACCTAGAGGCTACATGAGCCTGAAACTCCAGCATGGTGGTAAAAGCAGAGTTGTAAATTTTTAGCTCACGTTTGTCTCTTAGTTTTGTTACATTTATCATATCCATTTGAGTCTTAACTGTCCTCCAAGTTTAATTTAGTCTTGAGTTCCTCCATTTCAAGTCTAAGCAAGCAGTAGAGCATGTGTGACAGAACAGGGAGACTAGACAGGATAAACTTGTTTGATGGCCTCTGGGCAAACAAAGTGGATGCCTGACGATACACACCCATAACAGGAGGAGATTTGAATACAACACTTAGTGCTATAGAGAGATATGTGAACTCTGGAGGCTTGCTCTTGTGAATGAGAACTGTACTAATAATCTGTGAAGAATATCCAGCTCTTACCTGGTAACCCTGCATTGTGTTAATGAGGTCCTTGACTCCAGGGCTGCTGTAGGTCAGACCTGGCATGCGCACCAACCCCCCTGGGCTGGAGAGGGATGAGGGGGAGGGGAAGAAACCTAAGGTGGTAGGTGAGCCAGGTGGGCTGCAGAAATGAAAAAAGAAAAGCATCAACAGGATGTTATTGTGAAAATATCACACACACACACACACACACAAAAGGACAACTTAATGACTTGTATGCTGCATGTTTCTCAATAAACCAAGCAAATACATGATGCACAGAAGTGGGAATAACCTAAAGCCATTTTCTTAATGACAGAGGACTAAGAAGGTATAACCGGAGGTCAACAATGTTTACCTGTTCCTCTGATACCACAATGATCAGTTATTAACTAACCTTGTAACAGCCTTTCTCCTGCCCAAGACCATGCAAAGACAAAGTATACCACTTTTTTTCCACTTTAAACACAAGTCTTCTTTGTTGACCAGCATGCAATAAAATAAACAATACAAACAGTTGTATAGCAAGCTAAATATATAAAAAGAAACATAACTCTTAAATGTTTTTAGGGCAGTCTAAATTATGTAAATTGCACACAAGTAATACTCTTCAGGGCTATTTTACCATAGAACATTTGGATTGTTCACAAAATAGCAAGTTTTCGGCAAAAGTGTGAGTGTTGAGATCCACGCATCACATAATTAGATCATTTTAATATGAAAAAAAATGCTGAGTTGTTTAGCTGTATTCCTGTTTTCAAGCCACCGTAATAAGAACTATGTAACCAGAGGCCTAAGAAAATCAATCATGTAAACAACACTGCTTTAGTTTTCTTATTCACTTGAACAGCAGCACAAAGCTAACCTGCAACAGTGATTCATTTTATGTACCATGTGCTGTAAATGTAAACAACAAACACATCTAAACTATTGTTGGGCCTGCACAACTGAAACAATATCACAGCATGTTTTCAGTATCACTATGGTCAATCAGTTTGGATAGTATTTGATAAAGAGTCAAATATAATATTGATCCCATTGAGGAAAGGATTTAGGGGCTTTTTTCAGAGCCAAACCTGTAATTTCCAAAATATATTATTTTTTATATATATTGTAAAAATATTTACATTCTGAAGCGATTCAGATCTCATGCTGAGACAGATGTTGGTAAGCTGTACTGAACATTTTTACTCCTTCTCTTTTTTTACTTTTAGCCCCATTTTTGTCTTGATACAATAGGGTGGATAATTACAATATCCCAGTCACAACTAATCTGAGGACTGATGAGTATTAGCTGATGGCAAACTACAGATAAACAAATTAATGTCACGTATGGATGGTCGAGATAATTAAAATAAAGGCCTGTATTTAAATGCCATCATTTGTCCCTCTTTCTGTTCATGGGAAAGCACGAGTGTGTACCTGGGATAGTAGGCTGTGTAGTTCATGTATAACTGAGCTGAAGCAGGGTAGTAGCCATGTCCTGGATGCATAGGGCGCGGGGTCAGCAGCATCTGACCCATGGGAGGATAGAGTGCAGCAGCAGCCTCTGTTGTCAGGACAGGATGAGCAGGGGCGAAGGAGTAGGAGGGTGGAGATAAGCCTAAAGGAGAGATTGGAAGAGGAAACATCGTATTTAATAACTAATAATAACAACAGAAATACAAATAGATATGATGGTGAAGTCTGGTAATTGTTTGTCTGTGAGGGAGGCAATCATGCAAATGTACAATGACCATCATCCTACACTGACACATGTAAAGTATGTATGGGTTACATAGAGATAATGTTTCTATGTGGGATACGTTGCACTGACTGATTGAGTTCAATCATTAATAAGTTATTTCACTATCCCTGCAAGCTTACTCCCTAAAAGGCAACAGATGTTTAGTTGACATGTAAGTTAATAAACTTAGTGAATTTGTTCATTCCAGTAGAATTTACTTTTTTAATCTAATTTCCCAAAAGAAAGCTAACACCAAACTGACGGCTAAAAGGAGCCATCTATACATCCAATATAATCAAAATAAATAGACATAATTAAAATCCCAAAAGGAGTTGTAGATGTATTCTGATGAATAGAAAAGGTTTTTGCTGTAAGACTTCATTGATATAGATACACTAAGAGCATTCATCGTTGGCCTATCAGCTGTTTTTGGAGTGTTGTCTGACCATTTCCCAACCCCCAAAATATGTTTTCTGGCTAAAGGCTCAATGTGTTGTCCTGTTTCCTCTGTTTATCCTACAAGTATTTATTTTTTTCGCAAAAGAAGCAAAATCATTATCATGTTATCACAGTGTAGTATGTGCCTTAAACCTTCTAATTTGAACATCTGCATTTCATGTCAGTGATTTAAAAATAATTAGTCCACTTTCTTTTACCTCTTTATCAAAACTAGGGGTTGGCCAGTGCACATTTACAGTGAAGGACAGAGAGAGAGAAAAAAAAGCACATTTCTACACACCAGCTCTGCCCACCTTTCCCACAGCTTCACTGATTGGACAAGCACAGAGGTGTTTCGTTCTATTGAGTCTAAATCACGCAACCACCACTACCAATCAGATAAGACTGAAGAGATGTAAGCCAGTATTTATAATTATGAATTAGCTGTTTTGCTCACATTTTTTCAACCCTTTCAGATTTCGCTAAAGAAGTTGTAAAGGAGTCAAATTAAAAATGAGTACCAAACATGCCACTGAAGAAGATGTACTATAATCAGGATGTGTGTACACAGGTGAAAAGATGGATTAATCAATGAACTTGTGAGGTTTTTCTGTGCATGCAGATGGGTAATTTAATCAAACTTAATCACAAAGGAGGTACCACACACATCAAACACAAACGTTTTGACTCCTCCTGGTTATGTCCCCGACCTCGCAAACTACAAGATTGGAGAAAAACCCAGCAAACCCTGCCCCCGAACGGCAGGAGCCCACCTACCCTGCAGTCCCAAAGCACCCCCAGCTCCCAGCAGGACTTACGTCTGGACTTACATGGCGGCGGGCTGAGCCCTGTCCCACTCCTACTCCTGGTGTGTGTGAGTGTATGTGTGTGTGAGAGTGAGCCTCCCATCAGCACCAGGCCCATCTCCTCAGCACTGCAGGGGAACACCTCCACATAGCGGCTGTTGGCCCCGCGCTGGCTGGACATCACATGCTTGTGGAGCCGCTGTGAGGCCTGAAGTGCTCGCTCTGCTGAGGTCATCTGGATGAAGCAGTCACCTGATGGGCGACCCTGAAAACAGAGACAGTAAGATGTTACTCTTCTGCACTGTGACAGGAAACATGTAGGTTTATTCAACTTTTTCACAAGGCTGTTAATCAACGGTTTGTGAATCATAAAAACAACGGTACTCTAAAAAAAAGTGATCATGTCCACTTCTCAATCGATAAACAACAAAGAGAAAAAAAATCACATTGAAAACCGGGCCATAATTCAAGGTAAAACAACATATTTAAAACTCAGTAACAACCTGTGGCATCAACAAAAACAGCTTATGTTAGCATTTAACTCATTTTGTAGCTGATATTACTGTTCAATAGCTAACATTACCTTGAGCTAGGAACGTATGTCTATCATATCATATCCTGTAACAATATCAAACAGTAATATTAGCTGGGATTTGTATGAATGCCACATTTAAGTTATTGTCTAACGGTAGCTAATGAGTTTCAAAAATGTGAATATGGCTTATGGGTGTGTCTGCACTGTGGTTGCATGTACCTGCTGGTTAAGGACCATGTGCACACCATGTGGTCTGATATCATGTGTAAACTCGCCCAGGAAGGTGAGGATGTCCTCTATGCTCGCTGTGTATGGCAACCCCCTCAGCCTCAAACAGTCCCTTAAACCACCAGGAGGGGGCAGAAGAGGGCCTGAGGGCAGCATTGACAGCAGGGGGGCAGGGGCCACAGAGATCAGAGGGGCTGATGAGTACCTGTTCAACACCTAAAACACAGACAGTCTTACGTTTTTGCAAGATTTTTAAAAAAGAATTAAACGCATAAAAGAATACACTCAAACAGCAAAATGACATACAATTCAATTAACAGTTATAATTTGAAGATCAAAAAAGACACACTAAGACGCAACCAGTACAGGCCAACTTATCGCAGCCAATCTGTGTACACGACAAGTCCATTTTGTGTTTAAATATGTGTCGCAATGGTAGATAGAGGCTTGTTTGCATTTCTGGAGAGCACCAATAAAACCCTTAAGTTGGTCATACATGAGTGTCTGAGGAAAAGCCTCTGCACAGATATGTATGAGGGCTGTTAGCTTATCAGTCAGCTAAGATAAGAAAATAAGTCAACATGTGTTCATCTCACAGGAGAGGGAGAAAGAGCAACAGGAGGGACAGAGAGCCTAGTAATGCCTCACAGTGTTTGTGTGTACCTACATACTTAAGGGTAACACATACAAACACACAGTCCATCTTGCCATGCAGGTCCCCACCCAAAAGCCCTTCTGCAATAATTTCAACTAACATGGGACAAATGAACACACCCACACAATGTCACACTCTGCTGTGTGCAAACAAAGAAACACTACATTCCTTAAAGCCTCTTTTAGAAGACAGAAGAGGATTACAAGACTACACCTAAATTCAACATAAGGGAAATGATAAAGAAGACTTCCTAGTTCCTATAAGTTGAAAACAAACACACATATCCACATTGTACAATAAGAATTGCATACAACAAGCACAAACACATGCAGATGAGGTGGACTGCCTGGCGTACCTGTTGGACCTCTGCTGCTGTGCTTTTAAACAGCTCTATATATCTCCTCCCAAGGATTTCTTTGTGTTTCCTCAGAGCACACTGGGCGTGCTCCTCACAGGCAAATAAAACAAAGGCGTCGCCAGTGGGACGCCCATCAGGATAGCGCACAAATAGGATGCCGTCTTTCTCTCCACTGACTGGACAAGTCTCTTTAATCCCCTCCTCTGGGGAGAAAAAGTTGAGCACCTGCTCGTGTGTGGCTGTGAAAGGAAGCCCTCGCATCCTCACTATGATCTGGTCCTCACGCGACAAGAACAAGGCTACCTCATTGGAGGTACCTAGAGGACACAAACACAAATTTGACCACAAGAAAATTAATAAAAATGATCACACTGATGTCAACGCAATTCAGTTTTCCTAATTTTTATCCCCTTTTATTCTGCATGGATAAAAATTCACTGAACTTTTATTCCTTTCATGATTATCATCAGCACCACTAACTAAACGGTTTATTTCTCCTTACATTCAATAATGTCACCAGATAATTATTCATATTGTTGGTTAATGTTCAGCACCACCAGAGCTTATGGACTTAATTAGGTCTTTTCCATCAAAAAACACCAAACATTGTCCAATAAATACAATTATGTTTCCTCTGGCAAGTTCAAATATAGTACGATACTCAATGATCTGTCTTCTCACCTCCTGCTATCTTCAGGAAGTCCTCCCCTGTTGCTTTATAAACCTGTTATTAGAAGAGAATGAGGCAGAAATTACGAATAGTTATCCAAAAAAGAAAACACAGAAACGACAACATTATGTGTATTTAATGTGGCTGGTTCATTTAATCAGCACTAGCTAACTGAGTTTCCAGGTTACCTCTATGTATCTGCTGCCCATATGGTGTTTGTGTCTCTTCAGCGCCAGATCTCTGTGTTCTTCACTGACAAAACGAACAAGAGCTTCTCCGTTCCTCCTCCCCTGAGCATTTAGACACAATGCAGCCCCTCCTCTGAACAACACAACATACAGAGCATTATAGAGGGAGTACATCTTTTGTCAACAGCACATCATTTCAGAATCAGCTTTATTGGCCTTGTAGGATTAGACATACAAGAAATTTGCCGATAACAATGTTTTCTCTTCATGTACGAAAGTACAATAAACAATAAACAAACAAATAATCAAAGACTTATATGTTCAAGACTAAACAAGATAATAGTACAGTAGTGAGGAGTGAAAAAGATGCTGAAATAAACATGATAATAAATTATGTAATTAGGTAACAGATGGGTTAATTTACATGAGGTAGGTTTTTTTTAACAGTATTTACATTAAGGCAGTGTGTATAGATTGATGTCAGATAAGGAGGATAACAATATATACAAGATCAAGTGAGTGACCTTAAGAAAATGTTGTTATTGATCTTATTTACATTCACAGTGGGTGTTTTGTTACAGGGTTATTTCACAGTGACAGATCTGATGCTCTGTTCCTGTTTAGTGTTCATTTCAGTATTTGACTTTAACAAATCAAATGCCTTTAATATAACTTCAACATACTTGGCGATGTTTAATCCCCTGAAGAAGCGAGCAATGTCCTGGTCAGAGGACTGCCATGGCAACCCTCTGGCTCTGATCACAGTGTTGTCGCACACTTTCTCCATCTTACTGCTGCACATACACACACAAACACACACATGCTGACATTAGCACAGAAGGAGTGGACTTGCGGGTGATTACTGAGGTAGAAAACAGAAAGAAGATTTATCTTGAGCAAACTTTACTTACCAAGTGCCTGTCTCAAACTTCTCACTTACTCTCTCCTGGCAAGAAAACGTGTGGCCTATAATGAGAAAGAAATTGAAGTTATTAGATAGTTAATTAAAAAAAGGTCCTACTAAAATGGACGATATTTTGTTATCATCACAATAATGGTTTGAGTCTTAAGGTTAAATGCAGAATATATTTTGTATGTTTGAAATTAGTTTTCTGTTATAGAATTTGACATTAGGGTTCAAACTGAAATTATTGTTACTGTAGATTAATATATCAATAATAATCTTGATTGTTTAAAATATGATTCAGAACATATAAGAAAGTAATGACTATTTAGCCTTACACTTTGCCCAGGATGAAAGTTACTTATTCAGATGTTTTTCTGTACATAAATCTGTAACTTTGTATAATTTTGTAAAAATCATATCAGATACTCACAATATGGCTCAGAAAGCAGAGCAAGGACAATGCTGGTCATGGTTTGGACCTGCTGCACTGCTACCTCTGCAGGTAATATGGCTGAGGGGTCTGATGTTGCTGAGGGGTCTGGTGTTGCTGAGGGGTCTGGTGTTGCTGAGGGGTCCGTTATGGCTGAGGGGTCCGGTGTGGCTGAGGGGTCCCACATAGCAGGAACATCCACAGGTATATTAAGATCTGAGGAGGGGGGCCGTCAAAGAAAGCGAACAAGAAAGAGCCAAAAACAGCAAAATGGTGTGGTTCTACCTGTATGTTTGAGTTTGACTGATATAAACTTTTCAAAGGGCAAGAAAAAGAAAATACATTAAGCTAGTAGACAAACACACACACAGAAACTCAGATATATTAGTTATCCTGTTGCAGAGGGATTGTGGGGTTGGCCCCGTTGACTAAACACACACTTGTTCCAAGAGTGCTTAGTAAGGTGATGCCATTGTTTCCCTATTTGCATTTCAAAACCTCTAGTCCTCCAGCCAACACCCCTAGGCCTATAACTTCTTGTATGTGTGCTGCGTGTGCAAGATCAAGCTAAATACGAAAAAAAATGTCTGTGATGAACATGAAATCAATTACATGTCACAGTGTAGTTTGCAGTCATTCACTGTCACACCAAATGTAAACAGTAGACATATGGAAGGATACCCTCTGCCATGACGTGTATATTCAGAGCCTTGAGGTCAGATGTGGGGAAGTGCTTCTTGAACTCTTTACGAAGGTCAAAGAAAGAGAAGAAACAGTCGGGGACCAGGATGTACTAGAGAAGGAAGAAATTAAAAGAAAGGATGTGAACATGTGGCCCATAAGCAGCTGCCATTTTATTGCCTTCATATCGCTGTTTGCTTAAGCCCAGTGGTGTAGTCATTTCTGTGGAACACACACAGACATGTGTGAAAATGTCATCAGCTTCATTGTGTGCTGCTGTTTTATGTGCACAGGTATGTATGTGGGTGTGTCTAATTAAACAGGTTTTCTTGAGTAACTGCTGCAGATCAACTCTCAGTGTAGCATGAAGTTTAATCAGGAGCTGAGTGCTGACACATGACATCCCTTTGTGACTGTGTGAGCGCCTAAGGTTCCTGCATCAGTGAGGGAACATCCGCCCTGGCTGCAAGGCGTTCACCCAACCAGCTTGCTCACCTTGCTGGCAGCCTCAGGGTGAATCACTTGACGGATGTGAAGCTGCCCGTCCGTACACAAACACACCGACGTGCCTGTGCCCGCGCTGTTCACCTCATTTGTCAGTTGTAGATGAAACTAAGAAAATAAATAAAATAATTCAATATTTTGCCTCCATCATTTTAACAGCAGTAACAATAACATTTTCCTTAAAAGCTAGAATGCTTAATTCTTGGGGCTATTACCTGGTTCAATGCTGTCTCAAGACTTGAGGCTGTAAAGACACTGTCTGCTCTGGATCCATGCTCCTCTTCCACGCTCTCTTCCACAACATCCTCCTCCTCCTCCTCCTCTTTCTCCTGTGTCAAGTCTGAGAGGTCAGGCTTAATGAGGAGCTCATTCACCTTGCCTAACTGGTTCAGAAAAGAAGAAAGAAAGAAAGAGACTTCAGTGTTGAGGCAGAAGTCTACAAAGAAATTAACAGGCCAATAGAATAATGCAATAGCATAAATAGCTTTAATGTAGACTTCTTAAAATTATCAGGTATGATCAACAAAAGATTCTGTTAAAAAATCTTAAATATTGATATCATTAATTAAAATTATATATAGGTCAATATTAACATTAGATATGAAAGAAGAAACCTACAAAAACTCAGCTAACACATTATTTCAAAACATCGTTTATGTTTTTCTGTTTTCAACCCGAGTTTAGTTTACCTGCCCACATCTTTCTTTACCACTACATTCCCTGTTCTGATGTTACAATGTTCAGCTGTAATAAGTCGTCCAGCCTAAGTTTTGTTTTGTTTTTACCTTTTTGTTCTTTAGATCCACCAGCTGCCAAACCAACTGAACGAGCTCCTTCTCGTCAGATCCCAGCAGCTCTCCGCTCGCGCCAGATGTGGCGGTGAAAACCACCACCAGGTAGTCTACCTGCGCCGTCATCTGAACACAAACACAGCCCCCAAAAACTAATGTACTGATACTTTACTAAATCACAGGTCAGTTACTGACGAAACGTCGGTGACGAGTTATACGCGGGAGAGCAATTAACACCTTTACTTTGACACCTGAGCGCAAATGTGAGCTTCGTAAATCCAAGTTTCGACGCGCGAGAGATTGTACGTGAAGCCTCCCGCAGTCACCATCGCGGAGTAATGGCTGAACGTTCCCCGTTTTTGTATTGCATCTACCTGTCTGACCACGTGACTCTCCACCTGCCCCCTCCCTCCTTCAGGTGCTTTACCGATTAGGACGTGGCAGGCCGTGGATGACAGAAGTAGCATATCTGTTGATGTAAAATATTTTTTATAGGCTACTTTTATTTCTATATAGAGAAAAACAAGTAGCCTAAGGCCTACCTGTTACCCGAATTACAGAATCAGCGCATAGACTAGCCTATCAGAAGGTTTTCCAATGGGCCTCATAACAGTTATTTGATGTAGCTAGTATGAATGATCATTTTGAAAGATTAGTTGATAGATATCTATTTAAAAGGTTTAAAAGGTATACTATAAGCCCTTTGAATGTGGCCATTCTCATCAAAAGAAAGAAAAATAACTAAAGTAGCTTTCCTTTTAAGATGCACGAGAACATTGCAAGAACTGCACTTGTTAAATTTTAAAATGGTCTATTTATTCATTAATATATAATATATTAATATATATTTTAAACTATTGTTAGGTGTAAGATAATATATCTTACAGTTATACAAATATGAGCTCAAAGAAAAAAAATGACCCTCCACTACTCACAACATAGACTAGGTGTATATTAAATCCGTCAATTTCACAAAAACAACAACAGTAGGCTAATACGCTATTAATTCTAACGATATTCTCAAATAGGTTAATTTCCAAGTATTTTTTTATTTAGGGTACCAGGCATTTGCCATTGTGTTATGCACATCACTAAATATAGTAATAACAAACAAACAAACAAAAAATACTTTGTAGAGCAAGTCATGAAAGTCATAACGCGTTGATATTTTAAATAGGCTACATTTTGACATTTTAAAAATTAAATCAATAAAAAAAAAAAGAATCGAATAAATTTAGGTTATTATGATCTTTGCTTTATTAACCAAGCAATTTTATTTGGATCAAAGGTGATTTCCCTCTATCTTCATCACATGATTACTATCTTATTGCAATTCTTATTTACATTTACCGGTAAATATTTTATGTTTATCGCATAGATTTATTTTCATCGCGCTCGTGCTGTAGATGACCTGCTCCGGAAGTAGTCACCAACCCGGAAGTTTACCCCCGGCCTGAGGGACAGTAAAAGCGATGGCGGGGGACACTTCGACGGAGCTTCTTTTTCTAGATACATTTAAGCATCAAAGTGCGGAGGTAATTCTCTGAAGCCTCAGTATGTTGTGTTAACGCCAGAGTTGTATGCATGTTGTTTAATTCTTTTATATGTTACATTTAAGAGTTATGGAGAAAAGAAGCTCAACTTCCGCTAACGAAGTCACATAGGCTAACATTAGCAGTTGTATCATGGTTGTTGTAATAACGTTACATTTCAAAGCTTTTATCGCACAACACACCAGTCCAGTTGTATTCTTGATTGTACAACACACTGTTAAATAGAATATAAACACTAATTTCAAGTAACAGTTGTTTTCTTTTGCTTCCTTGCGTTGTTTGTTTGCTAGTTAGCCAAGTTGCTAATGCTAACTTTGCAGCTCATCCCGGGTCATGTTTTTCTTCAAAAGAGCTGCAAATGTGGCTGTTCTAGTCACATGTGTCTGTCTTTTAAGTTGAAACATTGTTATTCTGAATATCTGTTTAAATAATACTGTATATGCACCCCAGTTAACCAACGTGGATGTGGTGCGGTTTCCTTGCGGGGTGCTAATCACAGAGGTGCGGGTAATTCCTCCAGGGATCAAAGCACACAGCAACTTACCTGACAACAGAGCTTTTGGGTAAGGACACTTGCAAACACATTTCAGTAGAGGATAATAAGTTCTACCCACAGAAAACCGATGCAGATTAATAAAGCCACCCTGAAATGAACACTACTTCCATACATTTGGAAGTTTTGGTTGGCTTTATTTTGTAATGTTATTGATGAATCATATTAAAGCAAAAAGTTAGGTGTTTCTTTTAAGATGTATATTACGGAATACTGTATAGGAACACTTTCTACTACTATATATTTATAATTTGTAGCCATTAAGGCATTTTAAGTATTTGATGGGTCAAAGCAAACTAATATTTATATTTAGGGATGAATCAAATTGACTATGCTGGATCAGTATCTGTCAAAGTTGATACATACCATTTTAAGCAGATAAAAAAGATAACCTGTAATTGTTAAACTTAGTGTTTCAGCCAATGGTTACATTACCTGATTTATGACAGGTATCAAATAATTTCTCATTTTTTCAGATAGATAAAGTCCAGTTGTCAAAATTAAATTAGGTAGGAAACAATGGATTGGTTGATCCTTAGTTGAAGGAAAGTCGATACTTGTTGATAATACATCAACTCTGGATACATTTTCCACAGATACCTGACATGTATGTTTGTGAAGGTTGTTTGACACCAGAGCTCCATTGTTTGTTTTGGATTTGAGTCCAGGAGGCATGTTAACACTAGGACTAAAGTTACAACCCCTGAGAGACTGTAGTGTGTGATGTAATTTCAATGAAGGTATGGGCTTAATGTTTAACAACACACAAACCTGAGGACGCCATGCGCTCTTTGTTGTGTATGCATAAGTGTCAAAGTTTAAGTAAAACCTCTTATCAAGGTATTTGCCATTTTATAAGGCAGCATTCATAAACTGTGGAAAATCAGCATAGAAACTGTTTGTGGGATTGTGTCTTTTTTGGTTAATTAATCAAATTGTTTGGAAAATAACTAATACTCCTAATCAAATGTATTGTAAGGACCTTTGATTAATTGCAAAAATACAGTTTGACCAACACACAGTTATGCTCCTTCATTTCCCACATTGCTTACATTAATCTAATACAATAAGTTTGTTTAATATTTACTACAGTGTAGATGAGGATATGGAAAAAATCTCTTATACTCTCTGCATACTTTGCCATACCTAACACTGCATTTTTGACGCTTTAAATTACCAATTACATATTTAAGTGATTGATATGTTGCAGCACTGAGGTTACAGTTAGAACTGCTATAACCCTTCTCCCCTAATATTAGTCATTTGAAAAATGACTTATTTGAATGTAGTCTAGTAAAACACCTCTTTTCTATTAGATGCACTTAGAAACACATAATAGAATGTACACCTTTCAAACAAAGTCACCAAAACTGTAATGTTAATCAACATTGTGTTTAGATTTATGGTTGAGAGTCTAAATTTAATGTAAAAGAATTTACCAGCGTACCTTATTAGATTGCCACCAAGTGCAAACTGTCATATTGCAAATGCATGTGTTGATGTATAACTCCATACATGTGAAGGAGCCTTCTGCACACATGGACTAAAACAGATAATCACTAACTCTGTGTGTGTGTGTGTGTGTGTGTGTGTGTGTGTGTGTGTGTGTGTGTGTGTGTGTGTGTGTGTGTGTGTGTGTGTGTGTGTGTGTGTGTGTGTGTGTGTGTGTGTGTGTGTGTGTGTGTGTGTGTGTGTTTCTAGGGAGACGTCTCCTCATGCCTTCCAGTTGGAGCTGTTCTTCAACAATGTCACCAAACCCAATAACCCAACGTTCCACCGACTGGGCAGGTCAGGATCATTTTTTTTTAGAACTCATTAAGATGCTGATATCTGTCTCACCTGTAGAACCAGTCACAGTAGCTTCTGAGCCCTGTTTGGCTGCACCCTACCTTATTCAGGTCTCTTTGTCCTATGCTGGTTAACTGGTCTCTCCAGAAACTGAGCCCCACCCAACTTGTCACCCCAAGTGACACAAAAACTAAGAAGACAAGCAGTTATGATTGAGTCACTATTTTTGTTCAGACCTCATAACAACTGTAAGAGTTTTTGAAAACTGTAAATATGACACACCCAGGTTATTATCTTTGGTGGGAATGTCAGGAGTAGTTGTTATTGAAACCATTCAGGATGCTTTTTAGGTATCTTACAATGTCAAAAACAAATTTGAATGAACCATTTCTAAACAAATAGCCCTTTGCCCAATGATCCATATGATCAGAGAAGGTGATGATAAGGAACCTGGTGATCAAAATACATCCATCATGTTGCTGTTTATTTGACAAAAGTAGTTTTTCACTACATCTTTCATTTTCTGTGACAGAACACACGATTATAGGAGTGCAGACGTGTTACACAGATATATCGGAGCCTTCTATATCACAGTTGTTTTGTTTGATTTTGGCCATCTTCTCCCAACCTTGTTGTTTTGTTCGTACTTATAGTCATTTTTCTAAATTAAATATTAAGATCTGAATAGATATTTTCTCTTAACCTTGAAGAAAATGCCTTAAGTTTGAGGGAACATTTTGTGACATAACTGAGTTTTACTAAAGTCCCTCACTATAACTTCTAAAGTAGCAGTTTCATTTGAAATTGTTTCTTGACAAGAGCTTTTGTGGGATTTCTGGTGATGTTATATACTTACACACTTTAAGTGAGATTGGATAGACAGTTTATTGTATGCACACCAGGCTCTTCAATGCAAATGGTGAAGTTTCAGTCACAATCAGAACTGTCGTAAACACTGTAACGATTGAGGCAGCAGCACCTGATAATGTAGAAACATTTATTTCGGAATAGTAGATCAATGGGCGCCGGATAGTTTAGGGGTTATGACTTGTGCCACTTCTACAGAAACTATAGTCCTAGTTGCAGCAGCTGTGGGTGATATCTTTAAATAATAAATCAATCTTAACATTTTCTGTCACTAATCTGGGTCCAGATGTTGTTAGTTGAACTACTTATATTATTCTTAAAGACTGAAAAAGGATAGTTTAATAAAGGAATTCCCCTCATTTCTTACATGTACACTGTGCATTGGTTGGTATGGTTTTAAACATGTATTTTATTCCATGCTATGAGGTTATTGAAAGGTTTGAAAAACCTATACTGAGTCTACGCCCTTGATAAATCTGAGTCAATAGAGAGAACATAGGGAGTGCTTTTAGACATGACCACACTGCAAGTTTGTGCTGGATTTTATTTTTATTTTTTGGGAGAAATAAGGGAGAGAGAGAGAGAGAGAGCGGGGAATGACATGCAGGAAAGGAGCATCAGGTCGGATTCGAACCTGGGCTGCCTGCTTTGAGGACTACAGTCTCTGTACATGGGGCGCGAAAAAACTAACCCCAAGGATCCACTATAGGATAGTAGCCGTGAGTGTGTATTTGCACTGATACGACAATCTGCCATGTCTCATATTCTTCCCTTAGCCTGGAGTATGATGAGAACAAGTCCATCGTGTTCAGACCCAGTGGAAAGGTAAAGGAGCTTCAAGGGACAACATTATTTATATTCTTTCTCTTCCCTTTTATTGAATGCTGAAAAACTAAATGCTTTTTGTGTGCAGGTGAACACAGACGGCCTGGTGTTGCGTGGCTGGTACACCAGTCTGACTGTAGCAGTGTACGGGACAGCAGAACGCTCACATGGACACGACCAAGGCTCACCCCCTCCTCCTCCACCCCCACCTCCTCAACAGCCAGGTGGGCCAAAGAGGCTCATTAAGCAAGGTGGGCATCATTAAAATTATAATGCTGTCACCTTCACTTCCAGCCCCTGAAACTGAAACATCAAATGAACCGGTTACCTCTGATTCTCTCCTCTGTTTATTAAACCATCAATCTATTGTACTGGGTTTCTTCTTCTAGAGTGGGAAAAAGAGGACCAGTTCAATGGAAGCCCACCTAGACCAGCACCCAGAGGGCCTCGAACTCCTCCTGGGCCACCACCTCCAGATGATGATGATGAAGAGCAGGTCCAAGTGACGGGTAAGCAATGTGATTCTTCCTTAAGAGGTGTCACACATGAACCATAGATATTCTCCCTCTCTCTCTCTTGCTTGCTCTTTCTCTCTCTCTCTCTCTCTCATGGGTATGATCGAGTTGCAATGGTTATGAGGAGGGTGTGTCTGTCACTGAAACTTTCTGTTGAATCAACAACAACAAAAATCAAGTTAAAGGGTGAACTATAAACAAGGCCAGATGCTGCTGTAGCTGAAGCACCTTCCTGTGGATACACCTCAGGAATAAACATAGAATTTTAAGAAAATCCTTCCATTGTTTCTATGCATTCATTTTTTATTGTGTCACTATAGGTTCGGTATTTTACCTTTTGAGTCTTCCTTTTTATCCACAACTAAACAGAGATAAATAAATAATGGATGGATGGTATTTAAGTGGCCCAATATAAGCCAATCATAGTTAAATCTAACAGCTTACACCCTGCCTGATGTGCACCTATTATAACCCTGCACACTGTAGTACAGAACCATTGGCTTATTAAATAGGAAATGGAGCTTTCAGATACGTTATCTTGACTTTATTGTAGTAAGAGTGATGTGACACTGTTGTAGATGATGTGGACATTTTTAACAGCTTTAGAGGAAACAACATAAATGTAATGTTTTACACGTGTTCTGTAAGAGTTTAAGAGCTATAGAGCAAGAAGTCCTCCACGTTTGTTTAATTCATATTATATCATAGCCTTTTAATACCCTCACGTGTGCATAAAGTACAGGTGAGTACAAATCCTACATTCTTTAGATTGATAAATGACTGTTAGGGTTTCAGATTTGATATTTTTCTGCCCTACTATCGATGGATAGCAGACCGTTGCTATGCATTGGCTATTCAGTATTTAATACAGCTGGGTAATAATGTTCATTATTGTTAATGTGTATACCAAAAAAATGTGTCCTTATTACACTGTTCAATGTGCCAGTTGATTTCATTACAATAAGAGCAACAATATAACAGTTTGTGTCGATGTGTTCTTGTGGAGGTAAACTGAACATTATGTTCACTCAGATGGGTAACATATCATAAGCAAGTCTCTGCAGGCTGATTATCACAATGTTCTGAAATTAGTGGGGGGGGGGATTGGCTGCCTGCCAGGTTGGAACATACATGAGCAGCTCATATAATTAGAATATCTTGAAAAGGTCTTTTTTTCTGTAATCAAACTCCAAGTGAAACTTTTTTGTTTTGACCCTGATGGTTACGGCTTACAGCTCATGCAAATGAAATATCCAGGATCTCAAACTTGTAGAATATTACATAAGACCAATCAAAGAAAGGATATTACAGAAACGTTAACACTTCTAAAAGTGTGTCACTGCATCAATGTGGCGTGGCATGGAGGCAATAATCCTGTGGCACTGCTGAGGTGTTATGGAGGTTGCTTTGATTTCAGCCTTCAGCTCGTCTGTGTTGTTGGGTCTGGTGTCTCTCATCTTCCTCTGGACAATACTCCAGTCCATAGCTTCTCTAGCTGCACCTGTATATTTAAGAGAAGAGTTAGGATTTTGCTTATTCAGTATTAACTTTAAGTTTACATTGTTCATCAGTATGATCCTTATAAACCTATAAATAGTTAACCTGGTTACATGTGTCTCATGACGATATTAACTGAGTTTTGCCCTCCATCCACAGTGGGCGTGAGAAAAGAAGAGCCATGCCAGGGCCGAGATGACTACCTGGAGGCTGTCTCACCTGAAAGATCGCTTCCTGCTAATGAAGAATACTCAGATGCTGAACATGAGGAAGAAGGAGAGGAGGAAGATGAGGAGCCAGAGGAGGAAGACGCACGGACCGAGGGGAGCGTCCCTGAAGACGAGGAGGAAGAAGAGGAAGATGAGGGTGAGGACGAGGAAGAGGAGATGGAGGAAGGTAGGGGAGTTATTTTGTGAGAGTAGGATAGTCTACAATCCCAAATGGATGCCGGGCCCTGACACCCCTTGGTGTGACAAACTCATCAGATTTCCGAGGGGGCCACGGGAGCAGGGTCCATTTGGGACTGAGTGACAGTTGGAGAGAGTGTGTTTGCTGTGCTCTGGCATGCTGCCTCTATCTAAAACAGCTAGATGATCCAAACCTCTCGGCTAGCCCGCCTCAGGCTACTCTGAAGGCTTATGGTCAACCTTCATAAGCTGTCATGTGCAGGTGCCTCACACAGTGCTGTGGCTGATGCCCGTGCTCACATCCTGCATGGCAAACTAACCTGCATGTTTGGACTGATGCACCCATGTGTGAGTGGACTTTTTTAAATGAGCAAGGGTACATTAAGTAGCTGCTAGCCTCCTCGTTTTTATTCTTTTTCTTTTTTCACAGACATAAAAATGAATATTTGAAAGATCTTAACAATTTTTTTTATTATAGATTAACTTTTGTTAAATGTCCCCTCTCTTTTGCCTCCCCTTCCCTCACAGGTGATGACGGCTATGAGCAGATCTCAAGCGATGAGGATGATCTTGACAATGGTAGCTTCAAGATTCCCAGCTTTGACATGGACTACACTCCTGAGGACCTGGCATCTGTTCCACCTGTCCAGTATGACCCGTATGAGCGAGAACTCAGACCTCTGCTCTACTTCACGCCGCCATACAAAGCCCGCTTTGGTACCCAGTTTGAAAAGGCCAGCGTAGAGGAACCCAGGGATGCAGGTGGAACAGAAGAACAAGCAGGTGGAGAGCAGACTGAGGCTGTTTCTCAGCTGAAAGAGCTTCTAGCTAGCATTGGAGAAGATAGAGATCCTCGCTGGGTAACTGCTGTGGAAGAGGCTCCTGGACTTTTGGCCAAAGGGTTGGCTAACTTAATTAAACAAGGGGAGCAAGAAATGGAGGGTCCTGTTGGGGTTTTAGCCCAATGGACAATCCAATCTCTCAATATGGAGATTGCGCTCACCCAACCGATTGCTCTTAATCTCAGACAGTTGAAAGCTGGGGCCAAGCTGGCATCATGTCTAGCAGAATATCCACAGGGCCTGACAGCCCTGCTGCGTGAAGGAGTCCTGGATGTGCTGCTGGAGCTGCTCCATGCAGACCATGTGTCCTCCACACTGAAGCTCAGTTTCCTGAGAGCTCTCGGTGCTCTGATCAGCACTCCAGCTGGTATAGAGGCTTTTCTGCATGCAGGAGAGTCGGAGAAGAGTGGCTATCAGGTATGCACTACAATTTGAAAATCTATGCTTTGTCAATTCCATCTCTTAGTATTTACAGATTTTTTTTCTACATTTTTTGTTGATCAAGAGTCAAATCAAATCCGCAGCATAGATTAGGACTCTGTTGATCATTTATGTTTGAAGAAAATCTCATTAGTTCAACATTGCGATGATTTTTATTTTATTTTCATAACTGACACACAGCTTTTCATTCTCTAAAGCGTTTAGTCCAGCTGTTCCTGCGAGAAGAAACAGTCAGGGTCATAACTGCAGGCAACACCATACTACAGAAAAGCCACATGTATGAGGTCCTTTTGGACCTGCAGAGAGCAGCAGCAGCATGGAGTGAACCACAGCAGGTAGACACATTAAATAACACAATTTCAAAGTGTATTTGTTGCTTCCTTTAAAAACTTTTTTTCATTAATCATAACTTACTGTAATTCTCAGGAGGAGATGGAGGAGGCTGAGAGCCCCATGGAAGAGGAGCCCTCACTAAGCCCCTCCCCTGTGAGTGAGGCAGAGCTCGATAGGCTGGCAGGGGTTTTGGAAGAGTTGCATCACCTGCTAGAGACGGCCCCTACCTGCATGGTGCAGCCGCCCGGGAAAGCCTTTCCCACTTCTTCTAGGATAACAGGACCGCAGGAAAGGGACGACCCATACCCAACACTGTACAGGTTAACATCCAAACACCTATGCCCTCACACCTCACACATACAAGAAGCCCAGAAAAAGTTTGAATGTAGTGGTGACATACTTTCTCTATTTTTATAGGTACATGCATGCATGCCGTTTTCTGGAGAGCACATCGGTTGTTTTGTCAGCAGCCGCAGCAGCTGGTCACCTTGGTGTCACCCAGTCAGTGAGAGACATCCTCCGCTTTCTGTCGCTCACACAGTCAGGCCTACTGTTCCTCCTCGCCCAGCCTTCTCCTTCAAATCTGCTCCTGCGCCTCCTGGCATCAATGGCAGAAACGGAGATTGAGGAAACAACCTTTACAGGGGGGGAGGGAAGTCTCACGGGACCAGGGTTTGGGGAAGAGGGCTTCGGCGTGTGGCTGATGCAGGCACTGCACGCCCTTCAGGGTGTCTCTGAGCTTATGAGCCACGTAGCCTCAGGAGGAGACGGAGGAGTCGGGCTAGAGGAGGGTGACAACGCAGAGGTTCTGAGCATGCTCCATGGGCTCTACCTGATGACTTTCACACAGACCGGTCGCAGTGCGGTGGCCCATGTTCTCAGCCTGGACAACAACCTGTCCTGTCTGGTCACCCTGCTGCAGCATCACAGCAGCAAGGACGGACAGGGGTACGGCTGTCTTCTCCTTGTTTCTTTTTGAAAAGTCTGTTTATTTGTTTCAAGCATGTGGCACTGATTTCTTTTTTGTCTCCTTTTTTCTTGCAGTGAGACCAAAGCTCGCAAAACAGTGACTTATAACTACGCCTGTATGCTGGTTTTAGTGGTGGTGCAGAGTTCTAATGAACTGCGAATGATGGAACAATATGCCGCCCCACTGCTCACCCTAGCAAAGGCTGACGACACAAACGCTAAGCTACAGGGTAAATAGTTCAAATCTAGTATTGAAGTTATTAGCTTTCTGTGTTTTCTTGTTGATCACTGATGTTTGATGTTCTCTAATTTGTACTTCAGAGCTAAGCAAATGGCTGGAGCCTCTGGACAAACTGCGCTTTGAGATTGGTAGCATTCCCACCCTCATAGACTACATCAAACAGGTACAAATCCCTCACTATATATATAAAGCTACAATTAAGCAACGTTTCACTACACTTTCATTCTAAGTGTTTATTTCAGCTTTCATCTTCCTATATCACCTGGAGGCAGTCCTAATTAGTCTTTTACATTCAGTGAGGATAAATCTCTGAAGTTGGCCGTGTCTGGTGCAGCAGCAGATGACTTATCTCTGGATCAGAGTGCAGTTCAATCAAATTTTGTAAAACTTTCACAATATAATTTAAAAAAGCACTATGTTCTGACCAGTTATAACTGACCTTATGATGAGATTAGTCATCATAAAGGAAGCAAACGTTATAGGCTTCATAACTCTTACCACAGCTAGATGTCATTTCTGAAATTACACATTTTTCTTTACGTTTTCATCCACTTTTGTATCCTAAAACCACCAAAGATTCAGTGTATACTGTATGCAGAGTTTCACCGACAAGTCTGAACTGATCAAACACGTACCTGCTCTGTAGCATATTTCAGTAAAGGCTAAATGCAAATAAGTGCGCATTATGTCACTGTAAACGTCTTCTCTTCTTTCAGAATGTGGAAAATGTGTTGACTGCTGATGGGACTGGACTGGTTACTGCTCTCAGGGTCCTTAATCACATCGCCTGCCCCCCAACTACTGCAGAGGGTAAAGACACCAACCACGATTTTTGATATAGTTTAGCTTACATACAAATTAATGCTTTATTAATGCTCATATTAACCTTTGTTTTACTTGATTCTTTTCTTTAGTGTTTTATTGTCATATTGCCTTGTGGCCCTATAAGCACACTAAATGAGTTCTTTTCTTTAAGGTCTGATGAACATCCAGGCTTTCAAAGCAAATTTACCTTAAAAAATATTTTAGATACTGCATTGTTTACATAGATGTTTACTGGGTGAAAAGACATTTTCCATCTCTTGCTTGTCAAATGAACTTTTGTTCATGCACCAGTGAACCTGTAGATGAGATGATTTGTGAGAGATCATTTGCAGGAATGCAGTGCGCACAAGACAATCAGTACACCCATAGATAACTGCAAATTCAAGCTTCAAGTGCTTAAAAACTCCCCGGGCTGTCTTCACGGCATTAAACTAGATAATGTGTTCAGTAAAGTTTATTGAAATGTACACAGTAGACATTGCTTTTGTGGAACATTGGTCACATTTTTCACAAAGTCCTCCTCCTTTCTACAGCTCAGCAGAGGGATCTCAAGTGGAGTCTTGCAGGGGTCCAGCTCTTCTCTGGTGAGGGTCTTGATACGTGTGTGCGTGTCCTCCAGAAGCTGTGCAGTGTGTTGCTGCAGCCTTGGCGTGTGCACGGACACATGGGCCCCACGCCACAGCGTTGCATGATCCTCAGTATATGCATCAGCACACTGCGGTTGCTGCGCACCATGCTGATGGAGTTGCTACGCGGAGGAGCTTTCCAATTCAGGGACACACGTGTTGCCAATGTGTTAGTGACACTCCACATGATAGTATGCTCTATCCCTGCGACTGGACGTCTAGACGGAGAGGAGACCAGAGTGCAGGCGCTAATTGTTGATGTATTGCTTACATTTACGCAGGGCGTCAATGAAGAGGTGTGTGAATTTCAAGCAGTGTATTAATGGTCGTTAAGCAAAGTACTCTTAATTTACAAAGCATACTTAGTTATCACATTCTGAATCAATGCCTGTGTTTGGTGCAGGTGACTCATACAGAAGAGACTCTGGCCAGCAACACCTGGTCTCTGATGCTCAAGGAGGTTTTGGGATCACTGCTGAAAGCCCCTGAAGGTCTGTTCTCTGGTCTGACGTTGCTTTCAGAGCTCCTTCCTCTTCCCCTGCCAATGCAGAGCACTCAGGTAACTTATCACTAATCACCAATCTGTCTTCTACTTCCTGCTCTCATATGATGATTCTCTTCTTGGAATACACATTAATATGAATTTATGTCTCACTCAATAGGTGATTACAGTCCAAGATGTGGCTGTAGCCTTAAACACAAGGAAGTTGTGGAGCATGCATGTACGAGCGCAGTGGAAAGTGTTTTCCGAGGCGTTTAGGTGTGCGTGTGCCACCAGCTGCCCTCCTCTCCTGGCCATGCTGAGGAGAATGTGTGTGCAGCTGGCTGATCTGTCTTCACCAAGTGCGACTCTCATCATGAAGACTGTGCTGGAAATGCTGCTGGAGGAGCTGCAGCCGTGAGTTAAAAACACATTCAGCTCACATTCTTGCTGTATATGCTGTTAAAAGTGTTGTGTTTTAAAGTGTACATAATGTGCTGACTGCAGGGCAGAGGGGAAAGGTGTGTGCTGGGGCCAGAGCCTGCGTCTGCTGTCTTTGTTGGATGCTCTGGTGTCGCAGAAAGCTTGTAAAAGCGCAGCACTGCACCTGCTGTCCGGCTCTGTGTCCGGAGATGAACAACTAGCTGACCTGTTCCCGCTGATGCTGTCTTTGGCTGTCCCTCCAACTGAAAACTCCTTACAACAGCAGCAATGCAGCGAACTAGTTGGGACAATATTACAATCACTGTGTGACCAGGTAGGCAGCACAGTGCACACGACAGCAATACCTCAGTCAACAGACCCAACCAGAAAAAGAAAAGATTAAAGCCTTAAATATGTATCTGCATCTTCTTCAGGACATTTCTCTGGTTGCTTCTCCAACTGGTGAGAGCTGTGTGTCAGAGGCCGAGCAGCTAGCTAATGCACTCCCAGGGAGAGAAATGATGTCATCGGTGTGCAGCACCCTTATGGACATTTTGGGCAATTCTGACAGCAGTGTCCCGCTCCTACTCACCTGTATCAGGACTTTGACATTCCTCACTGAGCACGACTACGGACTCTACCACCTCAAAGTGTAAATGTTCACTCCTTGTTTCCCTACAAGTTTCCTCTTCTTAGTCAAACAAGACTTTGATGGTACTTTTTCTTTGTTTCAGTGCTTTGAAAAAACATGGTGCAGGACTGAGCTCATTGTTGAAGAGATTGGTGTTTAACTTCAATAAGGATTCAGCAGATCTGCTCTCAGCTCTGCTGGACTTCCTCAGGCAGATCGTCAACACAGACACAATGGTCAGTACTTGTTATTTTTAGCTGATTAATGTTTAACATGACAGTGATTGTACCAAAAGTCTTTTTTAGTAAGTTGTAATGTAATATGTTCCTTTTCTTTTTGTATCTGTCTGTAATTTAGTGTGTTGATGAGGGACAAGGCTCCAGCGAGGAGCACGCTTTCACTCCTCCGCGGCTGCTTTCCGGCACTGAGATGAAAGCTCTGCTGCAGTGGGACGCGTCTGAGTCCCATCCCCTCCCCACTTTAGAGAAACAGATCACGGTACAAATCATACACAGATGTATAGTTTTTTCAAAGTAACTGATATTTCTGCCTCTGTAACTCTGTTTCTGGGCATTTCACCACAGAAATTGTGTAAGGAAGATGAGTCTCTGGAGACGCTGTTGGAGAATGTGATTGTTCTGAGGCAGACACTGGAGACGGCCACAGACGCACCTCCTGCAGTTGACACTGAACCCACTCTCCCAGCGCCTGAAACGCTCGGCGCCCAGTTTAATCACAGGTGAGAAATAACTTACATTAAGATCTTGAAACACAACTTTATGTACATTACAGTTTAAACTATAACTAAACACAAACCAGATAATAAAGAACCACTATGAATCACTAATGTAAACTAAGAGCAAACACTGGATGTATTAATGACTTTTTCATGCTTTTTGCATTATCTGTAGGACTGTGTTCATTCTGTCCGAAGCTTTGGATGAGCAGCTGAAGACTCTGTGGTTCTCTCCTTTCCAAACTGACGACATAGAGCCAGACCTTGACATGGTGAGTGAACATGTGTGCATTCACTTTCAAGACTAAACAGACAGGCTCTGCAGTATATAGTTGGAAAGAACCAGCAACGGGGCGAAAAAACTTGAGCTGTTCTTTAAAGAAAAAGTGGTTTCAACCAGAGATATGTTCAAATGTTGACACTAATTGACTATAAATTAAACCTACTTTGATGTTCAGACACGACCAGACTCCTAAGATTCCCCTGGTCTAGTAATAGTAGTTTGATCTACTCCAGCCAGGGTTTTATTAGGGTGAATGTGTATGTCTATGATTGTCACCTTGTCTGTGCTGCAGGTGAAGGTGGATCTGGTGGGTCTGGCTCAGGAGTGCTGCCCAGAACTGGACCTGAAGGCAGAGCTGGAGCGCTCCTTCCTGTCTGAGCCTTCGTCTCCCGGTCACACTAAAACTCCAAAAGGTTTCCGGCTGGGCAAACACAAGCACGAGACGTTTATCACATCAAGGTAAATGCCCAGAGTTTGTACTACGTGTTCTGCGAAGCATAAATCTAGAGTCATGTTTTAATCAACCTGCTGGAGATGAGAGGGTCCTCGTCACGGATCGTGGAATGGGGTGGAACTGAATAAAAAGATGGGTTAGGAAGTAAGACCCCTCCATATCACATGACTGAATCTGTTAGTTTAAAGGAAAACGTCTTAATGTTAAGCTAGATAGGTAAGGCATTTACATTTTTTAAATGATCTTTTCATGGCCCCTGGGTGTTATGTTTGTGCAGCTGGGATAACTTTCCCTCTATTGGAATCAGATAGTGGACCTCTTCATATCTCAAAAATGGAGATGAGCTGAGTTTATAGGCTTTGGATGGAAGTTTTATACATGTAGACTTAAATGGAATCTATCCCACTCTTATTTCACACCTGCCTTCTGCCTCAGACACCACAACATCCTATATTACGGAGAAGAACCGGTTGCCATTAAGTGAACGAATTCACCTTTTAACCAATGCCCGTCCTACAAATACAAATCTCTGTCATAGTATAACAAAAAATACTTTATAATAATTAACTAAATGACTAAATAATAAAGAGCAGCAAAATGAATTTATTTGTACAACAAATTCATGCACATAATTGAATATGGTGTTCTGCAAACTGAACGTTAGTTTCCATCATAAAGGACGCCATATTTGTAGTCTTTGCAGCTTGGATGCTTGGATTTATTACAGTGTTTTTTAACCTGAAATTACAAAAAACTGATTTGTGCTTTTTCCAGTTTGATGAACACATACGAGTACATCAAAAAGCAGAGATCTGTTGAAGGCATAGTGCTTCAGACAATTATAGCTTTACCATTAACTGGCCTTTTCTTTGAGCTGGGTATTTCCAATCAGTATACATTTTTTCCCTGCACATGATTTAATATGGCGCCCTGATTACACAGTAATACAACATTGAACTAAATGACTAAACAGAGATTTTTTAAAATAGACCTACTTTATATATGGAAGTACAGGTTTATGATTGTACTTCTTGGGCTCAATAAAGAAGTTTCCAAAAGGATAGGCTCACATTTGTACTTCTTGCACTTATCTAGGAGAGCCCATATGTGACACTGCCACATTCAGTGCGCTGCAGCCGGGGGTTATTGCTTAATATCGCTTCATTCTTTTCTCTGCAGTGGTAAATCCGACTACACTGAGCCGGCCAAGAGGGCCCACATCATGGCTGCTCCTCGCGGTCGCGGAGGTCGCGGAGGGTTTGGACAGAATCTCTGCCGACCTCATGATATCTTCCGCCAGCGTAAACAAAACACCTCACGTCCTCCCAGCATGCATGTGGATGACTTTGTGGCAGCCGAATTTAAAGACATTACAACCCCTCTTGGACTTTTGCAACCTAAACGTCTGCCTAAGAGCTCCCCAAAACCCCCCACCAGAGGTCTGTTCACTGGAAACAGAGGCAGAGGCACCTTCCACAGCCAGACGCGCTTTTTCACTCCACCACAACCTAAAGGTGTAATGCTGTCTGGTAAGTACACAAAGACACATACAATTATATATAATGACATGTTCCTGTTTCAGGTTGACAAGACCAGTTTGTATACGTATATATTGTTGTTTACCAAAAGTTTTTATAATCTTTTGTTGGTAAATTATTTTTTATTTATATATATATTTTATTTATATATCTGAATCCGGATTGGATCACTCTTTCAATTGACGTGTTTACATAAAGTGTTTTGTATCTTATAAGGCTTTTATTCAGATTATTTGTGTCCATGTAAACATAGCTACTGTTTCTTTGACAAATGTTTACTGGAACAAGTCTTATATCATTTTGTCAGGTCAGTACCACATGTTCACCAGTAGAGGGACATACATGCTTACCTTTCTGTTCTGTAGGTAACTACGCCCGCAGAGAGGGAGGCCGTGGTTCTTCGTGGAGTGGACAAGTTCCAGCAGTGACCCACAGAGGAACCTACAGTGAACCCCGCGGAGGTCAAGGCAACTTCACACGTGGCCCACTGCCCTCACGACAACCACCAGCAAGTACGATGTGCATGCCTCCACACACTTTGCTCTATTTTGCTTTTTTTACATTTAAACATTAACCTACAATACAACTCTTCTATCTGTTTCCTTATTCACTTATTGTAGGTGCATATCGTCTGGCTCCACGTGACAGGGCCCCACGGGGCAGAGGGGGGGCTGGTCTGTCATGGCTTAACGCCGGAGGAGGTGGTGGAGGCGCTGGAGGAGGCGGTGGGGGAGGTGGAGGTGGAGGAGGAGGAGGGAGAGGATCTCAGGGGAGCAAGTTCAGCGGCGGGGGAGGGAGCGGAGGTGGGAGAGGCAGACATGTTCGCTCCTTTACCAGGTAAACTCACCTGGGCAATGACTGCAGCCTTTCATGGCAACATACGGACCAATCAAGGATAACACGTACTGTCTCCATGGAAAAGTGGTGGGATGATGTTGTCATGATGACGTAAAGACTCTGTGTTGATGTTTTATGTTTTGTTTTCATGAGTTGTATTCAGATAATAAAGGTCATAGAAGCCTAGACTGGGCTTTTTGTTTCTGATGAAATAATGAACGGATGCAGAACACGATTGTCAAAATGTTATTTATGAAATATTTTGTGGTTTTGCAAGTGTACTTAGTCAAATAGAAATCATTTGTGAGTCAAACAGGTGCATCATCTGCAAGATGAGTTAAACCCCAAACATTAAACCTTTAGTGATACTTGTATAGGTTTAGTACTGGTGGAGAATTAGTTTCACCATTAACTATATTACATGAAAGCTGATTTTGTAGACCTCATTTTTTTATATGAAAAACAACAAAATGGCCGTCCTTGGTTTGAGACCGAGCCTTAGCGTAATCTGAATGTGTCACCCCGCTTTCTCCTCAATATTTATTTATCATATAATGTTCCAAAAATGTTCTTTAAAAGGACGAGTCAAATATCTTCTCCTATGTCTACGACGGATTATTAGGGCCACGTTAAAGAAAAGAAAAAAACTAAAATTTCTGGATAAAAGTTCTAAATATACAATTTTTAATTTATTTTTAATTTAAACTTTATTTAACCAGGAAAGAAACTCGTTGATATTTAATATCTCTTTTTTCAAGGGTGTCCTGGCCATGACGGGCAGCAGCACAATTAACAGAGTTTCACACAAACGAGCAGCCAACACATACAAAACCTTCTTGGACCTCAATAATAAAAAAAAAAAATATTTTTTTCTATCCAGCTTCACATGGCTCTGATTAAACTTCAAAACAAACACTTTTGTTCATAGGAACCTAGAAATAATTTGGTCCTGAAATCCAGTAAATAATTTGAGGTGTTTTTTTTTAATTGAAATCAGATGGATACAAAATGACACATTGATGTAACACCGTGATGATCAGGAGTGAGTGTTAAGAATGTATGAATATCTTTATAGAAAGATGGATAGATGGGGGAAATTCAGGTGTATCGCATATCCCATTCAGTTCTATATAAGCTTAGGGTCAAATAATCAATTTAACTTCTAGAATTACTCTGAAAAACCTAACTCTTCAATACAACATTAATTATTCCAAAGTGAACATTTTCTCTTTTTTGCTTGAATCCAAATAAACACTGATTTGTTTAAAAAAAATCATGAGCTCATGCAGGAATCTACATAACGTTCATTCAGAATGCATTCAGAATGTTTTCATTACTTTTGTCAGAATAAAGTTTGGCTGATCTACTGGTTCAGTCCTCTCAGATGACCGTCACCTCCCGACTCTTCCTCTTGATGCAGTCCAGAGTCAGGCTCCTTGTCCCGACCTTGCGGGCCCCCTCTCCCAGCTGAGGTGATTGAGGTGGACCTGAGATATTCATAGCCTGAGCTGAATGTAGTGAGAGGCTGGAGGCGTGTAAAGGTGACTCCCTCTGCTGGTGTCTTGTCAGTTCGACATGTGGGTCCCATCCAGTTGCGTGCATTTCTCCCTGAAGCTGCTCCCTGACTGCTGGTTCTCCAAGCTGCTGACTCCTGGTAGGATGCAGGTCTCTAAAGAGCTCTAGCAATTCCCTCTTCTCCAGCTCTGCTTCTGCCAACTCCTGTCTCCTGAGACGCTCGGCTCCTAGCAGGGCTCTCATGTCGCACATCACGCGGGACAACTGATCCTGATCAGAGAGAACATAAAGGTACAAATCATGCATGAAAATGATGTTGATGGTGGAGGAACAATTTGGATCCCACAAGATTAAGAACTAAAAGGAATGAACTACAAAGTATGCAGAGCATTTCCCGAATTTCCCCTCTGGGGATCAATAAAGTATTATCCTAAAAACTTTCTCTTGTACGTATTGCCTTGTTACAACATATTACTGTTTTTTAAACTTCCATTTTGACATGAAATCTCAACTTTTGAGCCAGACAGCTCAGAAAAATACAAATAACAAAACATGATTTCCAACAAACAAATGAGTAAAATATTTAAGTGCTGATGGCAGTCCTCCAAGCAGGCTGTGGCTCCTCTTCCGTATGTCATTCCACACTTTCTCTCCCGATTTCATACTCACCCCACTGTCGTATCAAATAGAGGCAAAAGCCCTAAAATAAATTTTAAAAAGCCCCAGAAAAGCTATTTAATAATATGTAATTCTTACACCTAGCGTTTGAAATGGTTACTGCAGTCCAAATTCAAAACATCCCCCATCCCCTCCTCCCTAGAGCCGATACACACCTGTTTAGCCAGCTCTGCATCGGTCTAGAAACCTTCCTGTCTTCTAACCTCTCTCTATTTTTTAAACGCATCTCCAATGTTTATCCTAGTTTTACCCTGTTTCTGGTTGTGGAGCTTATCAGAAAAATGCTGTTTAGGTTGAGTAGAATCCTAGGCCAAAATGGCCAGCCCCTTATGGCAGAAAAGCACAGGAGTTGAATAAAAAAAATAAGGAGTGACAGGTCACCTTGAGTTCCTCCACATCGTTCTTCAGCTGCGACTCTTTCTGAACCATGTGTCTCCTCTGTGAGTCTAACCGAGACTCCATCTCTCGTCTCACCTCTTCAACCTTGCACAGCATCTCTGCCCTGCCGTACAAAAATAAATATGATTTAAAATAATGACAGAAACTATGAAGTTACCTCTGTGTGACACACATACACATAGATACCTGAGCATCTCCACCTCTGTGCGCAGCTCAGCCACACAGTTATGCTGCGATTGATCAATGGAGAGAAGGGTATGACCACAGCCGTTTGGACACTCCCTGCTGCGGAAGTTACATTCTGCCAAGTGAGCCTCCAAACCCCGCCTCTCTACCTGCACAGGACAACCTGATAGGACAGAAAATAAGAAATTGGTGAGGCCTCACATGAAATAATTTTTATTCTTTGATTTTAATTGATTTATTTAATAGGGATGATGCAATTTAACATCAATTTCAATATAAAGCATGAAACTAATGTGCTACAGAGAGAGCTTACAGCTATTGTTAATGTCCAACTCGTGTCTCTAGTTTTGAGGGGAAATCCTTGAAAAACTATACTTTCTTCATAATGAAACTGGAAGTAGCACTATTTTTCATTTTAATTTTTACAAAATCCTTTTACGATACGATTTCAGAACAGGAAAAGAAAACAGTGTTTGCTGAATGCTGCACATACTGTATAGACCATGCAAATCTACACTTCTCAATGCAACCAATACTCACAGACAGCAACAGAAATGTTAGTGTGAGTCTTGTGCAAACTTTATTTTCCTCTTAATGTTCTCAACACTGCAAAAGCCACTCTGCATGCACAAATTCAATAAATCTTTACCTACCACAGTGATAACAAATGTACTCTCCACCTGCCAACAACAGGTCACAGTCATATTGTGAGCACAATATATTTATACACATTTTTCATACACTTTTATATTGCTCATTAACCAATGATGGAAAGCTGACCCTGAATGCAACCTGTGGGAGCTGAATGTCACACAGCTGTGATAACAATAGAACCACCTGGTGCTCCCCCACACTCACACACAAAGGTGTCATATTACCTCTGCAACACAAACGTGCACCAGGAAACCCATTTAACATCCAAATACACTAAATGAATAAACTCATCATAAAAATGTCAAATTATATGACCTCGGTATAAGGCTCCATACCTGTGTTAGAGCAGGAGACGAAGGCAAACTCACACTCATCCTCATGTGTGTGCAGGGTCTCTAGAGAGCAGACCACCTCACAACCCTGCCCTGCATTCACGCAACGGATCTGCAGGCGGTTCAGGTCATTACGCATGTATCTGTTGTTAAAAAAAACAAAGTAGTGTCAGTATCAGTAGCACAGAGATCAGTTTACTTGTTTATTGTATGATCTTTAACATGGAAAGCATTCATTAAATACTTATATAAAGAGATGTAGACAAACCTATACAGGGGTTTTAGGCTGCCCACATCCAGTGGCAGTCTATCCTCAGGACAGGAGTGGTGATGGAGCAGCCAGCTGCTGATGCAGGCACTGCAGTAGGCATGTTCACAGGGGGCCTGGAGGGGGCGATCCAACACGTCTCGACACACACAGCACAGCAGCCCTTCATTCACATAGCCCACAAACCTCTCGAGTTCATAGCCCATCCTGCAAACAAACACATACTATTTAAACATTTAAACAGTTACAGAAATAAAACTGTTGCCACGCTTAATCGTATCTTACCTATTTAAATTCTTACCTGAAAAATTCACTCTAAATTCATGCAACTTTTTTCTTTTTCTTTCCTTCAATTGAATCTTACTCTTCTCGTGTCTCCAGTGTGGAACTGTCTCTTATCCCTCCATCTTTACAGTCTTTCCTTCTTCTTCCTCTTTCTCTTAACGTGTTGCTCCATCAAGTTGAGGGTCTCCTTTACCTTAGAGCCCTCCTCTCAACCTTTGGGAATGCGTCTCCATGGAGAGGTAGCCCTGACAACAAGAGTTCAGGACACAGGCGAGCAGCTGTCAGACGAGATCAGATCAGAACGACAGACAGAATTACACTCAGAAAAACAGACAAATTCAGTAGTAGTGTGTGATCTGCACTGCTGTGTTGTAGTGTAGCCTTCAGAGATTACTGCTGTCCTTCAACTGTTTCTGGCTCTATTAATGAAACACTCTATTCTAGGTTTGTCTCTGTCTCTATAGATGTGGGATTAACATGGATTACACTCTCCCTCTGCCTGATTGGATTAGCGACTGCATGACATCAGATGGCAGAGACCACAGAAATCAAAGAGCAACCCAGTACCACGAACTCATCTGAGTTCCTTAATATTGTTTTATTATAATTGTTTTTTATTCAAAGATGGAAGAAGTATTCAAAACACATGTAGGCCTATACCATAAAAAATAACCTCTAGAAAAATGTATATGCTCAAGTCAGTTTGATTTAATAAACATTATACTATGGATTTTATAACTAATACACAAAAACCTAATACACTATTAATTTACTGTATAGGCTTTCATTTGAGGATTCACATTTGATCATCCACATAAGTAGTAGGCTACTTGAGTAGGCTAAATGTGCTTCGTTACCATCAATACAGTTCCAAGTACAAATCTCTTGATATTACATTTGTAAAAAGGTAATTAGCTTCCCGAACTCTAATATTATGAGACGTACCAGCAAATAAAATGTTGTAAATCAGCGAGGAACAAAAACATCTTCAGAACCGAAATGACTGAATATCAGTCAACGTTACCACCTCACAAACATGTTTCAATAATTTTACTCACCTCTGTTATTAACATAGACTGTACATATTTATTACAGGATATAACCATAGACTGTACATATTTATTACAGGATGTAACACGTCACTCTGTGAGAGCTCGATTTATAACTCGGGTTGACGTATTGAGTAAATGTTAAGGGGGGATTAACCATTCAACCTCTGCGCTGTCATAAAACAAACGCACCCCACTCTTTTTGGTCACGCCTACATTTGGTGTTCAACCAATCACATCCGCAGGTCCATCCAGCGGGAGAAACTGAACAAAATCAAGAGTGCTAGAGAAGGAAAAAAAGACAAAACAAAGTTAAGAAAGGTTAAAAGAGTGACAGTTTGGGCCCTTAACTGTTTTAATCAAACATTTTCGTCGTTCGGGTATGTATGACAAGTTGTTACACGTAATATAAAAACTACATCTCAGTAGGCGAGTGTTTTTACTAGCGGGTTAGCTAGCTAGCTAGCTAGCTTGCTAACATGCCACAGTGAGGTTGTTGTGGCCAGAGCTTGATGTGTTTATATCTTCTGCGATAGTTAGGATATAGGTTGCCCGGTATAGCAGGTAAAGACTGACATTAGCTGAGCAAATAATTTGATGAGTTTTATTGGGTAAGAAAAGTGACATGTGATTTTAACAGAGAAGAACATCAAGGCTGAAATTAATTTGTATATGATCAAAAACACAACATTCATTATCTATACCAAACTAAACTGATATACCTTCTGTTGTGGAAAAGGGCACCATGAAGATATTACAATATTATTTTCACATTTAGCTGGGACCCCTGCTTTTCAGATTTGTCTGTTTCTGGACCACTTAGTTTTTTAAATGAGTTGTCTATCGTTCATTTTTGTCTGCAGGAGATAATTGTATGTTGCTATTAGAAGATGCGTCGCTCTGGAGCTCCTAGCCAAATCCTTGGCAATGCAATGAAAAAGCCTCGTTTTGTGGCCCCGGGAGCATCCACCTCATGTCCATTGCCTCAATCCAAGCCCCTTACTCCTAAACGGGGTTTAGTCAATGCATTGGAAAAGGTAAATCATTTGCAACATTAAATCTAAAGTGAATCATTTAGTATTCTTTCAATTTTGTTCTTCAAACGTTGTTTTTTTTCCTAAACTTCCTGAGATTGTAACTTCTTTATTTCTTTCACTTATCGTGCAGGTCCAGAGGAGTCTAGCAGCACCAGATCTGAGTATAACAGAGCATGATGTCAAATCTGCTCAGCCGCCTCCAGCCTTGTCGAGGGCTCTGGCTCTTGTTCTCAGTGCAACAGAAAGCAAGGAAAATGATAGTGGGACAGAACATCCTGACACTGGCTCCGAAGAGCACACCGAGGACAACAGACCAGCAGGTAAAAACACAAAGATTTGTTGCTATGACAGAAACTGGTATGGGTAGAAATATTCATGTAGAGTTTTCCACATCTACAACCCTCTGGGGCCTGTGTGTTGGATATACAGACTAGCTATTTTATTTAGTAATTTTCCACCCAGCATAATATTTCAGTAGTCGCATTCATACACTGAACAAAAATATAAACTCAACACTTTAGTTTCTGCTCCAATTATTCTCAGGTTGAAACCAGAGCGCTAAGACATTTTCTATGTCCTCAAAATAACTATTCCTCTCTCGTTTTGTTCACAAATGTGTTTATATCTGTTGGTGAGCCCTTCTCCTTTGCCAAAATATTCCATCCACCCGGCAGGTGATGCATGTCAAGATGTTGTTTAAACAGCATGATTATTGCACCATTGTGCCTTTGGCTGGTCACAATAAAAGGCCTCTCTAAAATGTGCAGTTTTATCTTGAAAAGAGACATTAATTAGCCCCTGGACTATGGATTGGAAAATATTAACTTGCAAACTCAAAGATTTTAACAAATCACCTAAAAATACATCAAAAAGGGAACTTTACACTTTTAAACTTGTATGTAAATGTATATGTTTACATTGAAATATGTGTGTTTATTTCAGCCCTTGAATACACATTTTCACTTTCAAAAGTTGATCACAATAAATGTGTAGTTAAATTGCTCATAAAATTCAAAATATAGAACATAAATGATTTGATGCTGCCTTCATAGATGACTCCTTAACCTTAAGTTACAGCTAAAAAAATCATTTTAGACAGGAGACCAGTACTGCACTTTAAAGTACCTACTTCATCTTCTCCATTGTTATCAATCGACACACTATAGAAAGATGTTAACCGTGGAAAAGGGTTGCTGAGTCCTCCATTTGCAACTGATTACCGATTAAGGTGTTTGAATTCCTTGCTGCACATATATGTTCTTGTATCTAGATTTTTTTTTTTAAATCAAGCATCTTTATTGCAACGAAGCCAGACTTTGAAGTTATTGATTCAGTTGCTTATTTTATATCGGAAACAAACCGTGCGGCGCATTGAATGGTGCTGCGGAGCTGAATCTTCTTCTCATTTCGAACAGCATGACTGTGTTTTTGAGGCTAATCAAAATAAATGCACACTGAAGATGGATGTTAAACCGTGCGTGCTGAGGCTGAGTGACAGCAGGTCCAGCATTATGTAAATTAGCGGGGTAGTGCAGCGGCAGCGTCGGGCAGATTAGGACTGTGCTCAGGATCAGTGAACCACCGCTCTGTCCTCCAGGCGGAGCAACTAGTGCCTCTGTTTTTCACAATAAAAACACGCTGCAGACACACTCTCTGCTTCTGGCTCACACGAGCCCTGAGCACGTGTTTTAGTCTTGTGAGTCAATATACCTGATGTAGAGTCGGGGTTTATTTTATGCATTTACCGTACACGGCAGAATACAAATATAAGCGATCTGCTTTACAGGCGTACGGAGCGCGCTCAACCCCCTCCCCCACGCAGAGAGTTAAACCAGCGCTATTTCCAGGGGGTTTTCAGGTTGGGGGGAAAAGGCCCGTAACCCCTTAATATCGGTAAATACACAGTTTTAAGAGTGTTTCCCTCCTTTCCACAGAAAACAGGGTCTCTGCTGTATTCCCTTTCTCATATTATGGAGAGAGCTGTGCTCTGTGCTGTGCTGGGTTTGGGGTTTAGAGAGACCGAGCTGTAAGTAGGTCGGGCTGGGCTTAAGCGGCTTAGCTACGTCAGCCTAAGCTGGGAGGAATTCATCCAAAGCCCTCCGCGGTAGGCGGGGGCCTAAACGAGGCTGGCCTAGTTAAGCCTGATTCTTATTGTGTGCAGCACAGCCTGTTTTTGTTTTGCAACGCAGCTGAGAGGGACCTAAGGAGGAGTGTATGAATCCATGCACATGTTAGGCATAGCTTATGTTTGGGTCAGAGAAGAAGGAAGGTAAACTGAGAAATATGTGGGAGTTAAACCAGTGTTAGCTTTGTAACCGTGGACCAAAAAAGAGCCAGAAGTAGGGACAAGAAAAGACAGGTGGGAAGAGTAAGAAGCCATCGTATCAAGTGTTGGGGCTGAGGGGTAGCACCCACAGGCCTGACTTGGCCGGTGTGAGTCCGCTATGCCATAAGATGGCATCCAGCTCCGCGTTTCTGTCCAGTATGGTGGGCAAAGCTCGCTCCTCCAACTTCACCCTCTCCGAGAAGCTGGACCTGTTGAAGCTAGTTCGCCCTCACATCCGCATCCTGGAGGAGCACACCAACAAGCATGCGGTCATCGTGGACAAGAACAAATGCTGGGACACTGTGGCCGAGCAGTACAACGCCCTTGGAGGGGACAGACCCCATCGCACTGCTCAGGGCCTCAGGACCCTCTACAAGAGGCTGAAGGAGTCAGCCAAGCAGGAAGTGATGCAGCGGAGACACGCCCAGCCAGAGTACAGAGCCAGCATCTCTGAGCCAACCAGGAGAATTATGGAGATGATCCCTCACCTGTTTCACCATGTGCCGATCCACGAGAAGGACCAGGCTTTGCGCAGGTAAAGTATAAACAAGCGCAGACACCCAGTTGAATGCAGAATTGAATGGATAACACAGCATTAAGATGAGAATGTAGAGAGCACACACATACATCATTATTAAAAAAATGGTTTGATTCAAGACACTGATTCATCTGTTAGTAGGGGGGGTAAGGGAGAACCAAACTCACAATCCCAAACCCCAATCAAATTACACACACACTCGGCCTGCACATGGTCAGGCTAAAGAGAAAAAAAAACAGTTTATCCAGCTGAAATGTACTGTTGCTTATTTACATTCCAAATACTCCGGTCATACTTTGGTAATCTTTAAATGTAGTTTCCAGTGCATGTTTCACAAACAAGTCAGTTATCGTATGTAAGTATTTTTTTAAAGGTCCATTCCTCCATACCTATAGAAACCTACCACATATTAGAGCTCACTAATTATGCTTAAACTTACTCACTGTCATGAGCAGATAAATAATTCAGACTGTTTATTATTAACAGCAAGGAAAAAAATTTGAAGTCTTAGCCAGCATAGGTTTATTTAAATTTTTCTTATTTTAGTTTGAAATAACTTTATTTATCCGTTAGGAAGTTCAGTTGTGTCAAAGAGCATCAGTGTGAACACAGTTCAGCACAAACAACAACACACACACATATCAACACACACATATCAACACCCAAAAGTGCAATCAAAAGGGCGCTGAGTAAGTGAAGCTTGACAGATCAGTTAAAAAAGACTAAACATTCAAGTTATCTTGTGAAATGTATTAAAAGCATTATAAATAGGTCGTAAATAATCAATTGTTATGAGAGGCCAAAGAGTGGTGTTAAAATAAATAAACAAATAGTTCAGCCATTCATGAGCCTGATGGATGTGGGCACAAAGCTTGACATGGCTCTCTTAGTCCTGAAGATGTGAGCTCTCTATCCTTGGGGAGAAGGTTGTAGAGATTGCAAAGTGTGTGTCTGAGGCTACGTGTTGTCCCTTTAGTTTTGTTCTCCTGTTGTAAATACTGAGTAGTGGTTCCTGCTGCTGTCCGATTATTTTACTGCTCATTGTTATGATCCTGTTTAATGGATTGCGATGAACATTAGTCAGGGACCCAAACCAGGTTGTGATACTGAAGGTTAAAACTGAGTCAATGAAACATTTGTAGAATGCCGTCAGGACTGATTGGTGGTCTTGAAATTTGCAGAAGTCATCACTTTATCAACTCTGATTTGTTAACTGATCATTTAATTGATTTATTGATTGTGCATGATCACTAATACAGGTCTTCTGACACCTTAAATAAACAATATTTTGACTCTCAGCATACTCCGTTGCACTTGTTTTTAATCTGTCGTTCTTTTTCAGATTAATATACAACAAGCACAGCTCTCCAATTGAACACCCTGGCAGCAGCTCCTCTCTGGCTGGACTCCAGGATTACTCAGCAGCTGTCCCAAGTATCCCTCATGAGGTGGTCCAGCTGGACCCTGAAGAGGATGTGAAACCACCGCCAGACCTCCCCCTCCTCTCTGCTCACACAGGGCCAGAGCTGGACGGAGGCCAGGAGCAGGAGGGAGAGCAGGACTTGGGCAGTGTGCACGACTATGAAGCATCATTGTCTCCCACCCCTTCCTCTGTTAACCTCCCCCTCTCTACCTCGCCATTGCCCCTACGCCACGACCTTTACCCAAATGACATCTACCCCCATCATGAGCCCGACAGGTTTCGCCCTCTGCACCTGGCCAAAGAGGAGCACGAGATGGTGTTAGCCAATCACCGGAAGGTTGCCATATATCTGGAAGAGAAGAGGGAGGGACTGAAGAGGAAACAGGAACTGGAGGAGGAACTTCTGAGAGCCAAGATCAAAGTAGAGAAAATAAAGGCTGCTCGTCTAAGACACGGACTGCCGATTCCTCTATAACAAGAAAGAACACACATCCTCGGCCACTGTTAGAAATGAAGAGGCTCTGAGGAGTGGAGCAAGAGCTGAGGAGAGGTTTCATGTTCAAGAGCCGTCTCAGAACTTTAAATTCTTTTGGAAACATAGTGCCTCGTACAGACACGCTTTGCATTTTGTAGAATAAGGCTGAATCATGTTGCCATCAGTGTGTGTTAATACTTGTCTGTAAAACTGTCTGTCATTCTTTACGTGTCAACATGTAGAAATACTGTGTGAGGCCCAAATAGGTCAAATAAATGTGACAAGTCAGGTTTCTGGAAGGGAATATTAATAGAAATTAATGTTTTATACCATGATGGTACAATTCCTGCCCCCAATAGGTAGTGATGGGAACTTTAGCGTAGTGTTAATAATTGGTATTTTTCAGGTTTTATTTCTAACAGCATTTACTGTGATGATGTTCTGAGGCGAGACAAGAATGAGAGTCTGCTAGGCTTTTATTGTAGATCGTGCTCATTTGTTTATGTGTAAAGAAATGTCCATTAGATAGGAAGTCAGGTAAAAAAAACAAAAACACACAGATGTGATCAAATAAAGAGATATTCCCTTGCAGCACTTCTAAGTAACCACATTGATAGTACAACTATTAGGGATTAGGCTACATAAAAGAAGCATCTCTCAAAATGGAAAAAGTAATACTTATTAGAAGTGAAAAATTGTCTGATCTTGAGCCAGGAGTGGAAGCACGTGTCAAATTGTTTGAAAGCCTTAAATATGTGATGCTGATGAAGACAACTCCTGTTTCGTGAGTTACTGAATTCACACAGAAGAGAGTCGAACATTTAAAAGTCCGAGATTCTTTTGATTGATCGAAAGTGATGAAAGAAGGGAGACGTGGAGTTGGTTTTGTGACATTAATGTTATTTAATGTATGTGACAACATCTTTGATTGTAATGTCATGTTGGTATACCAGTCTTTGTCCAAAATGTTCTTCTATTTCGATAAAAAAAAACAAATGTCAGGTTGATGTGCTACTGGTCTTGTGTTTATTGCATCTCCAACAAACCTCCGCTCTCATAATTTCAGAATCTTATCTACTAATTCTGTTGTCTGCACTTACATGTCTTTGTCATCCTTACAGAAATAATGAAACAAGATGGTTTATTTTATGTTTTAACTATAACATTGCATGATAGCAGTCACCTTTTCTGTAGGTTTGTTAGTGTGAGCATTGGACTGTCATCATGCAGGTCCAGTGTGTTGTGTAGAGCTGGTTGAACAGGGACCTCTGCTGGTGGGTTTGTCTAATGGCTATCTGTTGGTGTTTTTCCCTGTTGTGTGTCTTGTGTTACAGGAGGAAATGGTTTCTGTCAGTTGACCCCTAAACCTCCAGAGCCTTCTGCCCGGTTTGGCAGTGTTTCTAAACCTGCAGGCTCTGACTCTGGCTGCAGCCAGGATGGAGCGCGTTACTTTAGTGTGGTGTGGTGTAAGGCCAGTAAGAAGAAACACAAGCGCTGGGAGGGAGATGCAGTCCTGGTTACAAGAGGACGCACAGCCACACTGAAAGATATGGAGGGCAAAGATATTGGGAAGGGTGAGACAAAGATAATACTCTTTTTAATCCTGTTAGTTTCGTTCCATTTCTTTTTTTTTTGTCACATGTTTTGCACCGTCTGAAGTCCAAACTTCATTTTTCATTAACTCAATCTGATTGGTTAAAAAGTATCCCAAATGTGGGTCTTAATTTTGACAAGGGAGTTGGTACTGAGGCCAGATCAGTTGAGAACCACTGATCTACAGTGTTTATGTTCTACTGTGAAAGGGGTTATTTATTTTTATTTAGTTTTTCTGTGTTCAACAATGTGTGGCAATTCATTTTTGGCCACTTTTTATGGAGAGGAAGAAGCTGTAAGTGTGAACACAATATTCACGTTATCTCTTACGAAGAGATTTCAAAGTTTTTCACTCATTTCAAACAAAGAGCAACGTTAATGTTTACTCTGGTTTCTGTCCAATTGATGTTTGACCTCTGTCAGCTCTGTTTTGGTCTCCAGCGATTATAGGAAGGATATCTGGCTGTTTATATCTGACGCTTTGATTTAACACTATGTTTGATGCCAACTTTTTCTGTCCCATGTGCTGCAGGTTGTGTACAGTATCCTTTTGATAGATGATTTTTTTTTTATGTGGTCGTGAGTTCAGCGGGTATTTCTTTCCTTGTTTGTGTATAGGAAGTGGCTACAAGGTGTCCGTGCTGGCCTCCTTGTCAGAGGGAGAGACCTTGATGATTGGAGGGAAGGAGGTGGAGGTGATGGGGATCATTTCGGATGAGGACTTCGCTAAGGGACGTTGTTTCCAAGAGGTCCAGGTAGAGAAAGATGAGCCACACACACAGTCTCGTCCACCTCATCGACATCGTATATCATCCAAACCTTTCTGCCCCCCTACACTGTTGGGGAGAGGAGATCATCCAGGATCTAAGGCAGAGGAGGAACAAACCTGCAGGCCTCGCCATGACCCACTGGCCCCAGGTATGTAGATTTAAACCGGAAACTTTGTTCATCAGAAACGGGAATTTCATGGTTAGGAAAGTTTCCATCTTCGGCTGTGCTTATATATGTGTTCTAAGATGTTTTTTGTGTGAGGGAATTTGATAATCTTTCTCCAGAAACAGCCCCAATTGATGAAATTGTTGTTGTTTTTTCCCCATCAAATTTGGTGTTTTGTTAGACAACTTTTTAATAATACAGTCTCTAATTCTTTTCAAAAATATGTCCATACTTTTGACATTTTTGCGTCTTTTCACATGTATCTTTTACAAACATTTAGGACATACACCTGTATCTACATAATTGGGGGTTCTGGATCTTCTGCAGATTCTCTGGTGATGCCTCGTCCCTCTCCTAACCATCAGTGGTCTAATAACAAGGCCGGCCTTCCTGTGGTTGATGTTGTGATTGACCCACACCTGACCCATCACCTGAGACCCCACCAGAGAGACGGCCTGCTCTTTCTGTACGAATGTGTCATGGGCATGAGGTAATGGATTGTTGTTTTAGCTTCAGAGCAGGAAAAGTAATAATGGCCAGCATTAAAGTAGCTTTCCTAATTGTTATTAATGGATGTTATTGTGGATGCTTCAGAGCTGTGGGGCGCTATGGTGCGATCCTGGCTGACGAGATGGGTCTGGGGAAAACCCTCCAGAGCGTTGCACTGTCCTGGACCTTGCTCAAACAAGGACCGTATGGTGGGAAAGCGGTAGCTAAACGTGTCCTTGTGGTCACTCCTGGTAGCCTCGTGCAGAACTGGGGTGCAGAGTTTAACAAATGGCTGGGACGTGAGAGGATCAGTGTTTTCACTGTGGATCAGGTGAGTGGAGAGATTATATTGTGGGGGGTGGGTGGGGGCAGTTTCTGCTTCAATTAATGTGTGCATGCAGAAAGGCTTTTTTCACTCGTATAACACATAAGTCAGCTCAAAGCGCTTAACGTTAAAGACAATTTACTTCTTTCATAGGATCACAGGATTGAGCAGTTTGTGTTGTCCCCTCTGCACAGCGTTCTTGTGATCAGCTATGAAATGCTGCTGCGCTGCCTTGAGCAGGTATGTTCAAATTGTTCCTTGCTGTCAAGTGTTTTGTGTTACAAATAAATCAGGATATATCCGCTTTTTGTGGAGTTATGGTACCATTTCCTTGTGCTTTCAGGTACAGAAAGTGGAGTTCGGTCTTGTAATCTGTGACGAGGGCCACAGATTGAAGAACAGTACCATCAAAACATCCTCTGCCCTCTGCAGTCTGAGCTGTACTCGCAGAGTCATACTAACAGGTACACATATGCTGGATACATAAATCGCTAACCTTTCTTTAGCCTCTGACCGGCTACTACAAACTACACATTTGTGCACTGGTTTGACACCCACCAGCTTGTTTTAAATGTGAAAATAAACCTGAAGAGATTACCTTAATGATGGTGTTTGATCCCAGGGGAGGGGGTGATCAACAACCAGTGGTCATCCACAATGAACCCATCACACAGATCTGCTTATAGATCAGATTAGAAAACGTTATTAATCTGTGAGCAGACGTGTGTGTCGGCTTCATTGTGGATGACCATACAAGTACCTCAGGATCATATTGACACCACACCCAATTGGAGAAGCCATGTTGAGAGTCTCTGCTCTAGACTGCTGCAAGGGATGTATTTTTTTAAGCAGACGGAGAGTCTATGGAGTTCAGCAGAAGCTTATGTTCGTGCAGTTTTAGAGAGTGTTATACGATACATGATTACAGCCTGGTATGGTCACGTGTCTGCTCAGTTGCAATCAGTAATAACTTGTCTTGTGCAGACTGCCATGAAGTTCATGGGTGTAAACAAAAGATACACATCTCTCAGAGCCCTCTATGAGCAGTCTGTTCTTAGACAGAGGCAGTGATCCTACCCGTGTTCTTTACTTAAAGAGTTTTAGCTTTTACCCTCTGGGAGAAGATTCAGGGTTAGGGTTAGGGCGTTCTCCCTCAGACAAGGCAGCTATAAACATAATTTTTGTCTTCTGTTCATAACGATTCTGAATAACAAGTAATGGAGGATTTGCCAAGGGGTTGTGCAATATGGTAGTATATCGCTGCTGTCAGAAGATGTTTATGTACAGTATATGTGGAAAATGGTCACATGGTGTTGCTGCTGTTCTGGGTTATGTGTTTTATATGATTCCTATTTAGGTATGATTTCTAATCTCGTTGTAAATGCAGGACGGTCTAAGACACATTTAGCTCTGGGGCATTAAAGTATCTCTTATCTTATCATTCACTTTCTGTTAATGTTTTATGATGAATTATCTTTGTGGTTTAAAGGGACCCCAGTACAGAATGATCTACAGGAGTTCTATGCGATCATCGAGTTTGTTAATCCCGGCATCCTTGGGTCGTCCACTGCGTATAGAAAAGTTTATGAAGAGCCCATTCTGCGCTCCAGACAGCCCTCCTGCACAGAGGTAAAGCTGCGTACATCCTTCCTGCCTTTCATTGTAGATACTTTATCTTTTTTAAGTTTTTGATCTAGCATTAATCCTGATCTTGTATCTGCCAACAGGAGGTAAGAGTTTTAGGAGAAGAGAGAGCAGCAGAGCTCTCTCGCCTCACCGGTATGTTCATCCTGAGACGAACACAGGAGATCATCAACCGCTACCTCCCTCCTCGTCTCGACTGGACATTGTTCTGTGAACCCTCCCCTTTGCAGCTCGAGCTGTACGAGCATCTTCTCTGCCACAGAGTCTTCAGAGCCTGCCTTCAGAGCTCCACACAAACACACACGCACCTGGCCTGCATCACTGCCCTGAAGAAGCTCTGTAACCACCCCGGTCTACTCCACTCCACTGTCAAGGTTCAGTTTTTTATTAGTCCGCAGGGGGTAGTGTAACGTGATCTAAAGATATTGATCTCATTTGATAGCTTGTGATTGTAGTTATTTATTGAAGCATGAGCCTTGGTTGATTTGGCCACAGCAGTCCTTCAACATTAAAGTAAGTCTTCATAGATTCGGCCAACATGTGACGACTGCGTTATGTTTTTTCAGGAAAGAACAGATGGCGGTTCTTTAGAGAGCTCTTTATATGATGGCCTGATAGAACTCTTCCCAGAATCCTACTCTTCAGATGGATTGAACACTGCAGACTCTGGAAAGCTCCTGGTTCTGTCGGATATGCTGACTGCCATCAGACAGCTCAGCCCTTCAGACAGGTGAGTGCAGGCAAGTGTTTGCATTTGAATGCAAGTATTTAATTCCTTGCTAACAAAGTATGTGTTCCCTTCAGGGTGGTCGTAGTGTCCAACTATACTAAAACACTGGACTTGCTCCAGGACTTGTGCGCACACATGGGCTACACTTTCTGCAGACTTGATGGACAGACCCCAACCAACCAGAGACAGCGGCTAGTGGACAATTTTAACAGTCCTTACTCCAATCATTTCCTGTTTCTCCTGAGCTCCAAAGCAGGCGGGGTGGGACTTAATCTGGTGGGGGCCTCCCATCTGGTGCTCTATGATATTGACTGGAACCCTGCAAATGACATTCAGGTAAGATCAATGCTCAGAGACACAGCTCTGTGAGTTTGAACTCTATCGGACTGTTTTTTTTAAAACACAACTGGCTCTGTTTTGTTTTGAGTCTTTAGGAGTTATTTCACTCTTCAAGTGTCTCATCAATAAAAGTGAACTTTGATGTTCTAATAGTTGGGTTAATCTTTTTAAAGCTAGAATGAAATCTAGCCATCCAACCCTAGTGTGGAATAAACCCCTGACAGAGACGTCCCTTAATAGATCCTGTTCTTGGTCCACTTTCAGGTACATGGGTGCACTTTGTTTGTGGTCAGAAAGCAGATTAAAGGAGCTATATGTAAGACATCTACTGAATTAAATCATAAAACCAAGAGGCAATCTCCCCTTGAGGAAGCGATTCCCTCTCTCAGCCTGTGCCGTGTCTCCGAACCACACGTTGATGTCACTGCAGAGGATGCTTTCAACGAGTCCTCTTTAAGTCTGGGTGAGGCGCTGACTTCTAAGTCCGGTCTTCTACGTTGTCACAGTGTTTCTGGCCCATCTGAGGTTGTCGGAAATGTGATGACAAAGGAACGTATAGCTGTCAGACCGCTCCACCAGTCTCCTTGATTGTGAGAGGCTACAAAGGGGCATTTCCTCCTGAAGTCCAGAATTATTTCCTTTGCTTTGTCCATGTTGCAGACAAGTTAGTGGTCCTCTCCATAGTAAGTGATTTTGTGGACCAGCTCCTCGTATGAAGACTCATCACTTCCTCTCATGAGGCCACGTATAGACGTGTCAATACAATACCATACATTTTATTGATGATGATTCTCTTGTCTTGCGTGGACCGGAACTATGACAGATGATTTAAAGGTGTGTGGGACAGTTTCCTGCATGAGAGAGGTGTGGAAGATATCTGTGTACACCTCGGTCAGTTGTTCAACACAGGCCTTTAGGACTCTTAGTGCAACTCCATCAGTGCCTGCAACCTTGTAGGGGTTCCCCTTATTCAGAGCCCTGAGGACCTGTATGTGTGTCACTTGTAGTACAGACTCCTCTGGGTTGCAGGGGGACTTTGATGGGATGTCTATGTTCTGTCTGTTAAATACGGCTTAGAAATCATTGTGTCCGGTGGGATGGTGTCACACGTCGACAGACAAAGATATATTTGAGATAAATATTCACTTGTATGCACAGTATTTGTGCATTTAAACGCACCTTTTTTACTTTCACTATTTGTACGTCTATGGTGTGTGTGTATGTTGAGGGCGGGCATTTGTCTCGCTGTCGTCACTGATGACACAGGAGGACGTCGCCATCCTATGAATGAGCTCTTGGTTTCTAAATACTTTTTTCATTCATTTATCTGGACCAAATGAATTGGACTTCTACTGATGAGAAAGCATTAGTGACGTGCATCACCGCATGCACATCCACCAGATGGTGCTGTGTACATGTGTCATTCTGTCCTTTTCTATTGTGTGCAGGCCATGGCTCGAGTATGGAGGGATGGTCAGAAGAAGACTGTGCACATATATCGACTCCTCACTGCAGGTCAGAATACATAGCCCCTATTAGGAATAGTTGTTAAAGACAATTTGGTAAGCCTAATACATAAATAAAACACACAGTGAGTCAGAATTTATTATTGAAATACACATGTTTTTTAAAGCTATTCTTAACAAAGTAACAAACTGTATCAAACAATTTAATACAAAATATTAAAATGGAAAAAAAATTAAGATAAAATCCAGCATATTTTCTCTGCTAATAAATACCTTTCCATCAATGACAGTTACAAATTATGCTAATGATTTAAACTTTACATATAATCTTGACTTTAGGAACAACCAGTAGCGCTACATCCACTGATTTCTGAGAATCCCAGGCACATAAGCGGTCAATATGTCCTTCATTTGATTTGGAGCAAGGCCATTTGATGCATTAAAATCCGTCAATACAATTTTCAAATCAATGTAAAATGAAAACAGACAGACTGTGGAAGTGGGCCATCACTGGAGTCATATTCAGGTGGATGTTCATTGTACAGTTAGACCAGACTGATGTTGAGTTCAATGTCTTGCTTTGGTTTTCTTTCTCATAGGCACGATTGAGGAGCGTATATTCCAGAGACAGGTGTCCAAACAGGGCCTTTCTGGGACGGTGGTTGACCTGGGAAAAGGGGCAGAGCACACCAGCTTCTCCACCAACGAGCTTCGAGATCTTTTTAGTTTGACAGACACGCCCTCTCTGACGCACGACCTGTTAAACTGCAGCTGCAGCATGGACGGTTCACAACAGGGTAGGAACGCAGCACACTGATGCTCATATTGACATATCCTTTCGCTTGTATGTTAAAAGAAGTCTATAAACCCTGGTATTTAAAGGTGCCATAGATAATATTATTATTACTATATTTATTAACTCTGTTCCTCATTCTCAGCTGTTGCAGAGGAGAATGAGGAACAGGTGTCTGCCAGGCCGTGCCAGCTTGGTCGTCAAGGTGACCGCAGTGGGGCGTCGCAGAAACACCTCAGCATGTCCGAGCTGATGCAGTGGAGACATTTCTCTGGTGACACACACACCTTCTCAGACCCTTACCTCGATAATGCACGAAACCACATCACCTTCGCCTTCCAGACCACCATCTCTAACACAACCCAGTGAACCAATGCACACTGGATGACACTCTAGATACACAAGACTCACACACACACACACACACACACACACACACACGTGCATCATCTTCTACATGTTTTTCTTCAGGCTGTCTGGGCTTTGTCTGCAGCCTGGAAACAACGTATGACTGAGACAGTCCACAGTTGCTGCCAACAACAGCATCACAGTTCCAAACTGTTTTAAGTGACATTGTTTGTGAGATTCGTTATCCTATTTTGAACATTTATTTATTTATATAAAGAAAGTATCTGTAAAAATGTTTTAAATAAATGAAATTCAGAAGGAATGAGTAAAATAAACAGGTCTTTAATGAGTTGGACACTTGTTATTCTTCTGGGGGAAAGAGGTTTGTTTTATATCTGGAGATGAGCGTGCAGAGAAAGGTACCTCAATGTCAATCTGCAGTATTATTTACAGTCCAGTAGAGAATGGATGTTGTTCTGAGGCATATTTAGGTGACACAGAGCGTGGAGTGGGGGAGAACGAATATACAGCTACACAGAGAATAGTGTTTATTGCAGTAAATTGAAGAAAACCGGTTAAAACTCAGCTGTTGTGCAACACCTTCACAGATTATTAAGCTTATGTAGGAACCTTCAGCACAAGTTTTGAGTGAATCGGCATGAGTTTTTTTGATGAGGGCCATACTCCAGTTTGTTCAGTCTGTTATTCTCTCCAACACAAAGCTGCTGCGTGGGAGTTATGTTTGTGTGTGTGTGTGTGAGAGAGAAAGAGAGAGAGCGCCCTGAATTCACATATGATTTGTGTTCCTGTCTGTCAGACTGACTAAGCTCCAATACAATGCATCTTTACATAAACAGAGTAATTATTATTTACTGGATGATTACCACTCTGCATGATTGTTAAGAAACTTTGTTGTGTAATAAATGGGTTTCTGGGATGTTAAGCCTCCTTTTATACGTATGACAGTTGAAGCTCTGAAGCCTGTCAGTGGATGTGTGTGTGTGTGTGTGTGTGTGTGTGTGTTGGAGGCAGCATGGTGTTGGATAACGCAGACACCTGCTTCATTGGAAATAGTTACCGGTAAATCTGATCTGTAAATGGCAGTCCTCCATCTGCATTCAAAATCTGCTCTTTCAGCCTGTGAAATAAGAACCTTACATTACATTCAATGATAATATCTTCAATCACAGTAGAAGTAATTACATATCATAACAGTTTGTATCAGGATACTCTCAATTGTCTGTATTTGTTGGACATAAATATGAAACAGAACTTGAGTGAAAACAAACACCCACAAGATGAATCATAGGTCATGTCATGGTAACCATATTTCCAAATGTCTATTGATGGGCATATTTATTTTTTGGCATTGTTAATGTCATCATATACCTGCGCCTTGTGTGCAATCCATCACACGAAGCCAGGGTCACCAAAATTAGAGGGATAAGTTCCCTGGAGACAATGCATGTTTTTATAATGCGTCAAGGCAACACATCCAGCAGTGGTAGAGATGATTCATTCTGGACTAAAAATCGAGGACTGATTAAAAGAAGACAGCCTCACTGTTGGAGCCGTTACACAGCATGTTAAAAATGGACTGTACCTTTACCAATAAGAAGTCCTGACAAGGACACAGTCATGTTTCAGCCTCTGACAGAAACTAGTGGTGGCATAGCATCTGTGATCAAAGCAACTTTCTACAGCTTCTGTCCCGCCCTGCCGTTGGTCATGTAAGATACAGTTTGTTTTCCAGAGCAATCACATTTTGTGGCAGAGCGCTTTGGTATCGGACATGTGTTTAGCAGACGAGTGTCACTCGTCCAAGTGGGATATTGATCCAAATCACTTCTCTTACAGTCTCAGAGGCCATGTGATGGTGGCTGCATTAGATGGAATTTGTCTGTGTAAAGCTCTAACTGGCTGCGCTGCCAATCCCTCCTTTAAGCCGCGCGTTCAAGTCCAACGGCTTCGAAAAGCAGGCGTATGGATTGAGTGAATGACTTTCCACTGCTGGAGGGGGAGAAACAGATACAGCTGTTTTGATGATGAGGATGAATCACAGATTTACTCCGTGTGATCCCAGGACCTCTATGGAAGATCTGAATGTGCTGTGAAGCCTGCATGACTGAGGCTTGGGTATTAACCCTCGCCGAGATCACAATGCTCATGTTTCATTCATAATCTAGAAGCGAACATCATTGAAGTTTAAGCTTCACATGGTCTTAAATGAGACATTAAGATAATTGTGAATTCATTCATACTGCAGATGCAGTCAGAACTTCAGTGGCCCTGAGCTGGCCTTTTTTTTTTTGCTGTACTTTCAGGATTGAATTTGATTGGACATTATCTATCTCATCCAAATGATGACACATGTTTGTGTGGACAAAAACACACCGTTTAGATTCAGCTTCTTTTTATTGTATTTCTTCTGGTCTGACTGTTTAATACTAACATGCACATGTGATAGTTCCAGCCTCTCAAATGTGAGTTTCAATCCAAATATTTCATCAATGATATAATATATGAATAAAATAGATTATGAAAATAATATTTTGCAGCACTACATGTAATAACAAATCCCCATTTGACAAGTTGAATGAATGAAATAGGATAATAAAATAAAAAAAGTTAGTAACAGTGTCCACAAAGTAGTAGGTAGAAGTAAAATGTATATACCCCCCCCCCAGGTGAACAAAGAAAAATCAACACTTGATTGTACAACTATCAGACGTATTTGTATTGGCATCAGAAATAGAAGCTACATGAGTCATCAGCACATATGATGCAGGGCATTGAATACAAGGTTTGGCTTTAGAGCAAGAAATCCTATAGTTTGTATTACATCTATAAAACACTTTGTGCAGCATTTCTTGTGTAAGCTGTCATAGTCTACTCCTGTTATCTAATAGTACCTACACTATGGATTTATAACACTAATAATGAGTGCTCTTTGACCTGTCTCTGCAGTGGTCTTTGCTATTGAACTGTTTAAATAGACTCTCAAGGCGCTGTGGTTGTGTAAATGCCTCCTTGGCCAACATTGGAACCAAAAGAAGTGAAAGAAACTGAAACCAGGACACAGGAGCTAAATCATCGAGGCCAAAACATGAAGTTACAACAGCCTTCACTTGGTATCCATCACAAAACTTCTCCAGTGCACTTTAGACTTCCGTGGTAAGATTATAATGAAAATTTAAACTGATTTTTATTGAACACATTTGTATAATTGTGTTCAGTTAGTTACGACATCTTTGTAAATGGGTCAGTTACTTTCAACATTAAAGGGATACTTCACCCATTTGCATTAAGCTTTGTATCAGTAGTAAACTTGTGTTTTTATTGAATGGTCTTGCATCCAGCCCTCATTTCCCCCTGAGATGGGAAAAATCCATATTTTCTTTTCTGAGAAGCATCCGCAGGTGACGCAAAAATCGTCATATTGCGTCAGCTGCGGCTGTGGTTAGCAGGGGTGAAACTACATCGCTAGTTCCTCATGTTTTCGACCACTGAAGCTACAGACCTATTACAGATCAGTGGGCGGGGCTTCACTGCCAGAATCGAAACTTAACATCCGCCATCTTGCTTGGAAGCTATGCTAACAGGCTCTATGGAGAAAGCTGATAAGAACCGAGAATGGCGAAAAAAAGTATGTTTCAACTTCAAACTGATATGGATGAAAGGGATTTTGAAGGTTTTGTGCTCGAATCGGATGTTTGTGGCTCTTTGTACGAGCCGCAATATCTGCCAGGCGGCTTCTGCAGGCAGACAGCGGCTGTGCAGGGAGCCTGAGCCGGGCTCAAGCTGGGTGTCTCTACGGATAAAGCTAATAAGGACCGAGAATGGCGAAATCGGTTGGGAAGTCGACTTCCCAACTCGGAGAAATCTTATTGTCAAAAGTTATATTTGAGAAAGAGTTTATGTGCAATACGTGCATGAATAAAAAGTATGTTAACATTAACAAAACACAAAACCGACTTGAGCAGGTGTTTCATGTGCATTTTACAACTCGGAATCTCGTTTTCCCGATACCACGTAAATGCACCATAACTTCTCTACTTCAGCGGGAGTGGCCTGCGGTGCTGTGCATTCTGGGAGTTGTTGTCTTTCATCCACATGAGCCAAAAAGACACTTACTGCCTTTTCTCGGTCAAGAAGGCACCAACTTCAAAAATTATTTCACATTTCTACTATATGACCCAATGTCAATACAGATTCATGTTTCAACGGGTGAAGTATCCCTTTAACATGACTACACACTTCCTCTGAGATGCCGAGAAGTCAAAATGATGTTTGCATCTTAGTGTCATTTTAACTCATTGACAGACAGGTGATAGCCTGGCATATCCTGATCATCAATCTTTATTTGTATAGCCCCAATTCACAACAAATGTTATCTCAAACACACTTTACAAAAGAGTAGATAAAAGACCTTACTCTTTGTTATATTAATGATGTCCCCATGTTTGCAAAAAATCCCTGCCTAAGTGCCCTTTAGGGTTCCCGGAGAAGTGCCTTTCCATTGGTGAAATGCTTAGTATTTAGAGCATGCCCTACATAGTGGACAGCTGTCAGGCAGCCTCGGTCCATCACTGTCTCAGCTGGTTCTTGGACTGTGTCCTGTATAGCTGGACTTTGAGTGTAGTGTATTGACCAATTTTTCAGAATTGACCCACATTTTTGGGGTAAATGGTTATTCACTGCTCAGTGAGCTGCTGTGTCTGCTGTCCTAGAAGTCGTTGTGTCAGCTGGTTGGATTGTTATATTGTCAACAATTGCCAAACAGCATCCAAAGGGTTTTTTTCAACAGAGGGGAAGCAAACATAATCTAAAAGGTATATATACATTTTGTTTAAAAAATCACAACAGTATTGAGGATCAATGCAAAACAAAAAAAAGGGAGTCATTCTATGAAATGGCTGAAATGAACAATGAAACAAATCTTCAAAAATGACCATGTTGCGTTCTTCTAAATGATTTCCTGTTTGAGATAACCGCCCAAAGACGCCATAACGTAACACATGATCAGAGCACTGGTGTTGCATGATTACTCACGGTTTGATGATCCACTTTGGATTTTGTTTGCTGGTTTATTCAAGACATTTGCGGTTTACGTTGAGCTGCTTTGGCCGAGTTTCGCTTAACCAAATTTTAAAAAACCCAAACATACAAATAGCCCCCCAAAAACCGGCCTTTACAAAGAAATCGAATCAATGAGTAATCAACAAATTAATCCAACAGAAAATGGAGTTAAAACAAATAAACACGCCATGGTTGTGTTCCCTTGGCGTCTTCCACTGATCCACTTACCCACACACCTGCCTTCATTACATGGCTCTTGAGAGGCAAGGTCAGGTGATGCTGTCTTTTAGCACCAAAACTACCACTATGGGCTTCCAAACTGTTCACCTTCAAATAAAATAGACTAGATCTTACGCGCTTTTTCAACTGAGATTAGTTTTAAATTGAGTCCTAACAGAAAGTATGCAGTTTTTGTTATTGTTTGGTTTGCCTATATATTTTGTTATTTTAGAATTGTTGAAAATTATTAAATTAACATGAACATTGCAAAACCACAGAGCCCCTTGATGTCACCACAACAACATGCAGAAAATAAAGTAGAAAATATTTGTGGTGGATTTTTGAAAGTGTCTTTATGGAGACATGTTTGTTACTTACTATTAAAATCTCTTCTTGTACCAAATTTCAGCTGTCCTACCGGCATTATGAGACAGAGCATATTTTATTATGAGTGAATAGGAGACAGACAGAAAGAGGTCACTTTGAACTCCTGTCTATTTCGATCAGTATCACCCTGCTGTTCCTGCATTCACTGAACTCCCACCTCCATCCATGTATCCATCCACCCTCCTCCTGACTCTGGTCCTGCTCCAGCACTTAACAAGGATTTAATGTTGCCCAATCATCTGTCAGGCAGATCAGATCAGAGCTGTAATACACAGCAGCAGGTCCCGCAGATGAGGCCACAACCCAATACAGAAAAGTCCTGAAAAACAACAGGCGAAAAAAGCAGCATAATCCCACAATCAGCGTAATAACTCTCCCTCTGCACATGAAAGTGCTTTGGCAAATGAAAATCTGATGTTTAGAGTATGTGATGTGATGCAAAGTCTCTCAGGACATTTGTTTTTAGATGGATCATTCACAAAATGCCAACTGGTGGTTTCCAGCCCATGAACAATATGCTGACAGGAGACCTCAGGCTGACATGCTAAGCCTCTTATGAAGCTTTTATTCAGTAATTCCTGATAGGAAGCTATGTTTAGATACGTTGTTCTGACATTGAAAAGAAAGTAGATGTAGATATCAGACAAGCTTGATGGCATTGTTTTAACTCTTACAGACATAAGACCTAATGTGTCTGCCAACACACACCTAGGGTGTGCTTATTTGTTTGATATAATTCTTCCTTATCAGATTTTAGACACACCCTGTATCTTTCCCTGACGCCTGTCTCACATGCATGTGTCAGGTGTTTGCAGTCAAGAAAATGTCCTTGTCCTTTGTCCTGGAGATGTTAAGTACAGTCCAGTATAGAATGGATTTCTTTCTGCTGAAAAGCACGAGGCAGCAGAAAATGTTTAAATGATGAATCAGTGCAAGTGGTGGTTCTGTGATTTAAAATAACCTGCAACATACTGTTCTTCTTACAATATCATCTTTAGCACTTGTAGTATGTCAAAAAAAGGATGCACGATTGTAAAATTATGATTTGTGAATAATGAATCATTTGATTTCTTTATTGGCCCTAGATACAATCTTGCATGTCTGTTAATCATCTGCCAGGTTGCAGAGGCGGCTGCAGAAGTTGAGATCAGTTATTCTCAGACACAGAACTCATGCCAACATTTAAAAAATGATTGACTTGTTTCTATACAAAATTATTCAGTCTATCTTAACCTATTAAAAATGCCATAAATTGTAAGTGAAATACATTTTTACTTGCATACAATGTGGAAAAAGACTGAGAATAGTAATCTTTTAAAGGACAGCATGTACCAGAATAGATTTTTTTCATCAGAATGAAAGCTGCTTTTCAGTCTAGAGATCAGCAGCAGATACATCATGGATATGACCTTGCTGTATCTCTCCGTATTCTTCTGCATTTGTTCACTCTTTATACCTCTCAGACTCATTCAATTAGAATACAACTAAAGACGAGGATTGAGTTACTATCCTTACATCTGTGTATCACTATCCTTACATCCTGCATCACCCCTTCCCCTCTGACCCCCCACCTGCACTGACGATCTGTGAAAAGGATGTGTGCCAGCTCTTTCAGAAACAAAAGATCAGAAAGGCTCCAGGACCAGACGTGAGTCCCCCTCCTGCCTGAGAGTCTGTGCTGAGCAGCTGGCCCCCATCTTCACGCAGATCTTCAACTCATCACTGGAGCTGTGTGAAGTGCCCTCCTGCTTCAAAAGCTCCACCATCATCCCAGTCCCAAAGAAACCTGCCATCACAGGACTCAATGACTACAGGCCCGTCGCCCTGACGTCTGTGGTCATGAAGTCCTTTGAGAGACTGGTGTTGAGCCACCTGAAGGACATCACAGGCCCCCTGCTGGACCCCCTGCAGTTTGCCTATCGGGCAAACAGGTTGGTGGAGGATGCAGTCAACATGGGTCTGAACTACATCCTGCATCACCTCGACTCCCCAGGGACCTACGCCAGGATCCTGTTTGTGGACTTCAGCTCGGCATTCAACACCATCATCCCGGATATCCTGCACCGTAAACTCACCCAGCTCACTGTGCCTGCCTCCACCTGTCAGTGGATCACCAACTTCCTGACTGACAGGAGGCAGCAGGTGAGGCTGGGGAGCATCACATCCGGCACCCGGACAATCAGCACTGGCGCCCCCCAGGGGTGTGTTCTCTCCCCACTGCTCTTCTCCCTCTACACCAATGACTGCACCTCAGGGGACCCTTCTGTGAAACTCCTGAAGTTCGCAGACGACACCACCGTCATCGGTCTCATCCAGGACGGTGACGAGTCTGCCTACAGGCGGGAGGTGGAACAGCTGGCTCTCTGGTGCAGTCAGAACCATCTGGAGCTGAACCCGCTCAAGACTGTGGAGATGACAGTGGACTTCAGGAGAAGCCCCCCCTCACTCCCCCCCCTCACCATTCTGAACAGCACAGTGTCTACTGTGGACTCTTTCAGGTTCCTGGGATCCACAATCTCACGGGACCTGAAGTGGACCTCCCACATAGACACTCTAAGGAAAAAGGCCCAGCAGAGGATGTACTTCCAGCGTCAGCTCAGGAAGTTCAACCTGCCCCAGGAGCTGCTGATCATGTTTTACACCTCCATCATCCAGTCTGTTCTCTGCACCTCCATCACTGTCTGGTTCGGATCTGCAACCAAACTGGACAGACACAGACTGCAACGGACAATCAGGACTGCAGAAAAGATCATCGGTGTCGACCTTCCCCCCATCCAGGACTTATACCGGTCCAGGGCCAGGAAACGGGCAGGTAACATCACTGCAGACCCCTCACACCCCGGACACAAACTTTTCAAACTCCTCCCCTCCGGCAGGCGTTACAGATCACTGTACGCCAAAACAACCCGTCATAAGAACAGTTTCTTCCCCCCAGGCTGTCACTCTGATGAACGCTAAGCAGTCAGAGAGTGTCAGACCTGCTGCTGTGAAATAACCCTGGAACAAAACTGTCACTGTGAATGTACATATATGCAAATATATAGTATCTTTATTTTATTTAAATTACCATCTGCACTCACTCTTTAATGTAAATACTGTAAAAATATCTACCTCATGTTCACTTCAGCATCTTTTTTGCACTACTCACCACTGCACTATTATCTTATATAGTCTTGTACATATTAGTCTTTAATTATTTGTTTATTTTTAAGTTTATTGTTGATATTTAATGTTTTACCTTTGTACAAAGAGAGCACAGTCTACCGAAGTTAAATTCCTTGTGTGTTAAACATACCTGGCCAATAAAGCTGATTCTGATTCTGATCACTCGCAAGGCACCTCAAATACAGAAAACATTTCCAAAACACAGTTTACTCTTTTTATTTAGCTCAAAAATTAAAAAACAGACCTTTGAATGTTGACAATTAACAAAAGTATTCATAAACTACTGATAACACATGAACAGATTCTTATTTATTTATAATATAAATGGGAAATTGTCCAGCACTGTATTTAAATCGTCACTCTAGCAACAATGTGAGCTCATTAAACACCAAACTGTACCAACTACAACATCCTTACATCTTTAGTTAAACATCTTTAGCCCCAAACATCTTCTTCAGGCAGAATGGCTCCTGTATTACCTGCTTAATTACAATCATGCCATGTAGCGTAATTTCGTTTTAGCATTAAACCTAAATATTAATTTAATTGAGAAAATGTATAAGCCACTAAATGTCATTAAACTGCTGCTTTCTAGCCGCTGTCTCTGAGATGCATTAATAAGACGAAAGAATCTGTTATCCTCCTCGGCATTCCACATTTACTAAAATAAGGGAAGTCATGTTTGTGCCCTTTCAGTGTTATATTACCCAAGCAGTGGCCCATTGCCGGACCGTGACAGAGTGAGTCAAAACAGTAAATACACTTCATCACGGTAAACACTCATGCTCCACTTGTGTGATCCCCCTCCTCCTCATCCTCATCCTCCCCCTATCTCCCTCCTCTTTATATAAAGCTTAGGGAAACCCCATCCGAGCATAAACCACTCTCTCAGCTGGAGATTACAGGCGACAGCAGACGCATCAAGGAGACACCAGCCGGGATTTACCAACCAGATGTTTTGCTACCAGTTAAACTTTGCTTTTACTGCGGGTTTTTGCATGTGAACTCGGTCTGTTTTTAAAATCTATATATTTTTTGATCAGCCTCGCTGAGGGTGCTGTAATTCACTAATTCTCTGTCTTTTTAATAACTGCGATCAAGTGACTCAGAGAAACCGTACGACCCTTATGTTTATCTAAAGCGGATGGGAAGTTGTTAAAGCGACCTGCCTCGCTTTATTTGACCTTCTGTTGTGTTTTTCCGGTGAAAATCGAGTTTTTAAGCACCACCTTGCGAAACGCTTTAATCCAGCCGCTGCCTCTAAACCCTGATTATCCTAATTTATTTCCGGCACCATGATGTCCAGCGTGCGCCGGCACAGCCTCCGCCTGCAGTCCGAGCTCCATCGCTGGAGCATCTGTGACCCGGGCAGCCAGCTGCTCCCGGACAACGTCCTGGCCCGGGTCCCTGCCTGCATCTCCCGCTCCAAGTCCTGCACCAGCTACGCAGGGGAGTCTGACGGCAGCCGCGGCAGCTGGTCGTCCTCAGACTCTGTTATCTCGACCGACTCCACTGGGGAGTCTCTGGAACCCGGTAGCCCATACCGGGTGGTGCTGTTAGGGGCCAGCGGGGTCGGAAAGACGGCTTTCGCCAGCATCTTCGCCGGAGCTGCGGACAGTATGGACAGTGATGACTGCGAGCTTTGTGAAGGTGAGTAAAAAAACGATAAGTAGAATTCGTCTACTTTGTAAGGGCTTAAACATTTAGATCACTCCATTATTATTATTATTATTTGTAAAGCAACAAAAGTGATCTCATGACTCTTTAGAGCAGATCAAGATTCAGCTGATCAGATTTCTACATGATAGAAATAATGAAATCAATCAGGCAGGCAGAAACAAAATAAATAAGGTCTAAAAAAGTGAACTCAATGAAAATGTACTTCTTCCTAAACTAAAATGTTTATTTTTTGATGGTATAATTTTGATCAAAGCATTGGTGTTGTTTTACAACACAAATTCATAATCTTACAAATATTAATGGGTTTTTTTTGTTCTTGTCCTGCAAATCTTTTCAGATGAAGTGTGTGAAAAGGAAATAGAAGTTGATGGGGAACCTGCGACTTTAACTGTGCTGGATACATGGGATTCAGAGGTGAGATTAAAAACAGCTGCATTGATTTGTTTGAATCAGAGGTCAGCCTGTTTTGAAGCACACACGTTATACTGTAAAACATGTCTCTGACTGGGTGTGTTTGTCTTTACAGACTGGTACTGACAGTGCTCAAGAGTGCTACATGCAGACAGGTGACGCATACCTGTTGCTGTACTCTGTGACTGACCGGGCCTCATTCCTGCGAGCCTCAGAGCTCAGGATAACCTTGCGCCGTTTCCGTCCTGCCCAGCACACACCAATCATCCTGGTGGGGAACAAATGTGACCTGGTGCGATGCAGAGAAGTGTCAGTCAGCGGTGAGGACACATATTTCATGTCTGTTTGTATTCACTGTGTGGTTTTCTCTACATGCATGGACTAAAGTTTGATTTCCATTACAGAGGGTCGTGCCTGTGCTGCTGTGTTTGACTGTAAGTTTATTGAAACCTCAGCCGCCATGCAGCACAACGTCTGGGAGGCTTTTCATGGCATTGTGCAACAGCTGCGGCTACGCCGTGACTCCAAGGAAGCCAACAAGCGCCGCAAGCACAAACACTGTAAGACACGCCGTGAAAGCCTGCCTATGAAGGCCAAACGCTTCCTCGACAAGTTGGTGGCAAAGAACAATCCCAGTGTGGCCTTCTGGCTGAAATCGAAGTCCTGCCATGATCTCTCTGTGCTGTAACAGCCTGACAGTCACTTGTGTTTTTAACTCCAATCATTTGAGTAGGTGAATAAGTTTCAGCCTACTACAGAAAGAAAGCTGTGGCTGGATATTAAGCCTGCCTCTTGAGTCATAGAGGTTGGATGGTTCCAACCCAGACATCAGTGAGTCCACAATGAGTGTGGTGCACACAAGAGGTGGATGCAGTATTTCAATGCTGCCATATGTTGCAGTCTGAACTACACTGAGTGAACTTAGCTCAGTGTGTCAGCCTATGAAATGGACTCCAGTATGAGGTGACATTTCCTTTTGCAAAGTGTCAGTGTGGGGGGGAAAAAAGCATTTGAAGTAAAGATGGAAACTGACAGAAAGATTTGTTGTTTGTACTTTCTCTGTTTCTTCTCACACCTCTCTTGCTCTCATCCCTGCCAATTGTGTCGACGGTCGATCCCAAAGTGCTAGCTAACTCTACCAGCTGTAAGCTATGATAATGTTGAATGATTATTTAGTCATTACTTAGAGTTTATTTATACTATGCTGTGTTTTGTACTTCTTTTAAATAAATACCATATTGATAATGTAGTGTTTTTTGCTACTTGTATGTAGATTCATTGTTGCCTATGGAATAAAGTTACATAATCCTGTTTGTTGGGAAAAACTGCCTCTTTTGTCTCTCACTTCAACGTCACTAATGAGATTTTAGCAAGCATGACTCAGCTACAGGAAAGAGACACACTAACACAAAAGGTTTAACACCAACACAACTGTTCTGATGAGAGATGAGTCAGGTTGTGACATTAAAGCTCAACTTTCAGAAACAGAATTAGCCCATGTGTGAGTGCAAGAGAGAGCTAATAGAGTGCTGGGATTCAACCGCTCAGGGGTTGGTCAGAGATTTGGGTCGAAGTTTCCATTGAACACTGCCAGCCCTGATACTGAACTCTCTCAGAAAAGCAGCAACATGCAGGAAAATGTGCTGCTAATGTCACACTCAGAGGAGACCAGTTAGTGTGTGTATGTGTAGAATATCTACATACATACATGCTTTACCCAAGCTTTACATAATAGAGTCTCTTTCCTCTGAATAAACAGCCTCATCTGCTGGAGCTTTAACACCGCACTCTCAGGATCTGGTTAAATGGTAGTGGTGTGAAACAGTGACTCACAGCTGTTTTTTCCCCTTAGAGATACCTCTTCCTTGTTTCTACGCTGCCTTGAACAGATTGTTAAACTTACTTTTCCATGCCGGGATTTTAGCGTGTACATCAGGATGTATGGAAGATAATCCCATCTAAATGTTCGATAAAGTATAACACAATGGCACAGCAGGTCACCGTTAGTGCACCATTTATGTTGCATTCACTCATAAAGAAGATGTGAAAAGAGCAAAGTATGCAAGCAATATTTCAAAGCTTCTTGGTATGTGCATTAACTCTTTGAATCCGCTGATGAGTGCATACTTTTACATTCTAATGATACGTAGGATTTTCATTAGACTCTGTTACTCCCATTGTCTACACACAGCTTCTTATCAGTGACTGTGTTACTAATGGGAATCTGACAGGAAATGGTGCAGAGGTCAAAGTCTGAGGCCAAAGAACAAGCTGAAAGGCAGATTTAAAGCATTATTGCCTATTTTTGATTTTTTTTCTCTTTTTGTCTTTAATTCATACTTACTATTTGAAAAGTACAAAACATTATGATACAATTTCTTTAGAGAGTTTGTTTTCTGCTGACTCTAGCTCACTCACAGGACCAAAACTATTAGCATTTTAGGATTTATGTCAAATCAAAGACTGGCTTTAAGTGCAGTTACAATGGATTTGCCTTTTATCGTACTATCTGTACCATTGTCCTGTTCTTCCTGTCTCATTCTCTCCCTCAGCTACTTCCCTCATTGGCTAGCCAACCTTAAAGGCAGGGTGATTAGACAATCATTAGATCCAATAAAACATAGCTGGTTAACACTTGGTTAACGTTTGACCAGACAGGATGGAGCTGCTCAGCTCACTCTGAAGTCTGAGGAGTGACTCACTTGATCTCTCTAGCGAGGTAAGTCTCTGCACACTTCTGTCCTCTAGTTTTTGATATATTCTGTATTTTACATAGATTTGTGGCTGGAAATAGGACACTAACTGGATATCCTCTGTGGCTTTTACTTGGTTGAGTTCACTATGAGGAATACTTTCAGTGAGTTGGAAATGTACTGTGATCTTGACGTGACTTTGGCAAGGCCTTGGTACAGGGTGACGGCATACCAACCTTTTTCTATTTCATGGCTTCCTGTATTGCTGTCAGTGTCTGGTTTTGGGTGGGATACAACCTAAACAAGTCACTCAACATTGGAAAATAGCCGCAGGAAATACGACTAAGAAAGGTCATCCAGTGATTGGGGCAAAAAGGAGACAGGAAGGGCCTGCAACACCCAGATCATTGTGATCATGGTGTCATATTATTGCCACTTTTTTTCATGAATTCTTTGTTGGAAAAAATACATTAGATAATTCAATTTACAATAACATTTCCCTTACTGTAAGTTAGTTTAAATAATTGTACATATATATACAATATTGGTATTGTTAGTAAAAAATAGGGCAGTTAGAATAAATTAGGAAAACATTGAGTGGAAATAATTGAAGTTAATTAGAGAAAGATTTGGGCAAACTTAAGTCGAACTTGTCTTGTTTTAATAAGGATCTATAGCTGGGCGTTGACGTTAAAGTGTGCCGTGCTACAAAGAGGTCGTTAGCCATGACTCAATGTCACCTTCACTTTTCTGACGGCTGACTTTAACCTTCGTACTCTGATTCTTAAACTCTCTCAAACATGTTCATTTACAATCACATTCTCATTTTTTTATCTTTCCATGCACGTGATGTTACTCATCTTCTACAGTAATATCTTCTTTTTCTGTTGTTCTCCAAGCAGTGTCATGGTTATGTTGATTCAAACTGAACTATAAATATATTCTGCTGTCATATAAATATAACATCGAGTTTATAATGTCCGTCTGAGACTTTCTGAAGCTTCTGCTATTGAGCAGCTCCAAAATGTATGACAAATAAATATATAAATAAATGTTCAGTGCACCATTTTTGGATGTGCGAGAAAATCTAGTTGTCACTCTTGTATACCCACAAACCTTCCTTATTAAGTTATTTTTCACTCTTGTGTAAAGCAACAGGGTTACACACTTTGACCTTTGGGTAGATATGTCCCACTGACACCCACTGTAAAAAAGCTTAGCAGTGTGTGATAGCTCTGACTTTCGGTTTCTGTGGTAGGTACTTTAACTGCTTGTGTAGTTGGAACCACACACAGAGAAGGACTTTAAGTTCCTTTTCAGTTCATAGCATAAGGCAGAGACTAATAGCAGATACATGAGTGAAAACTCAAGGACGAAAGAGTCTTTTGTCTTTATGAAGCAATAACTGTGAATAGAGAAAGTAAAGAACTGAAGGTTTAATTGTTTCCAGTTGGACTGAGTGAATTAACAGCAGAGGAAGGTGAAAATAATGTTCTGTGTTATGTAAATGTGTGACTAAAATCTTCCTCATCATGTGTCTGTCTCCTCCTGCTCTCTTCTTTGTCATCTTTCTAACCCTTTATCCCCCATATCTCTCCCTCCTCTTCCTCCTTCCTTCCCAGACTGTGATCATGACTTCCATGGTGCATCTGTTGTTGCTCCCACTCCTGCTCAGCATTGTGAGTACATAACACTTCCAACTGCTGCTTCTGTCCATCGATACATATTCATAGTAAATGCTCAAATACACAAACCTGTTAAAAGGGTTTTTTTAACAGTCAGTGTGGATTAATGCTTCGATTTATTCATGTACTTTATGTAATATGGTAATTCATGAGACAGTTTTGTTGGTGAATATTTCAGTTACTGTCAGCAGGGTTAAAGTGTGCAGGGAAACAGTTGGTAACTTATTTTTTTTTAAACCAAAAGGAAGCGTAAAGTTAGCATTTGTCCTCTTTCTGTAGACTTTGGTCTCCTTGCCTCACAGTGGATACAAGTATATCCCCATCTGTCGTCTCTTTTTGGTTCAATAAATAACTGAGCAGTAAAAACCTGCCCCCAATGTCTGACTACATTCAGTTACAGTAACAGGACTGAAGCAAAAAAGGGCAAAAGCATGCATGCGTGTGACAGATTCAATTTGATCTCAGAGTGCACTTTTTTCAATGATCTTGGACCTCTACCTCTGTGCTCTGATAGGCTGCTGGGACAGATCTGGAGGAAAAGAAAGGCCCATTTGAGAACACAGAACTGGATGTGCCAGAAGGGACTCCAGTGCCTTACGCCATCCACCAGGTATTAAAAATGAACAGAGTAATTAATTCCAGTAATTTACGAGTTCTCATAAGACTGTACTTTTATCGGTTGTTGTTTGTTTTCATAAGTCTCTACAGTTTTTTCTCATCCCCACATGTTTCACTCTGCAGTTTCAGTCGACCAATCCAGGTGTAAATAACTTCCGGCTGAGTGGAGAAGGCAGGGAAGACATTAAAATTTCAAAGGACGGGTGGTTGTTTCTGGACAGGCCTCTGGACTGGTCTCGAGATAATCATTACATACTAATGGTAAATTGGTCATCTCTTGTCTTAAATATACTTTTAAAATAATAATGATAATGCAGTGCACTATTTACAAACCTGTGTGTGTGTGTGTGTGTGTGTGTGTGTGTGTGTGTGTGTGTGTGTGTGTGTGTGTGTGTGTGTGTGTGTGTGTGTGTGTGTGTGTGTGTGTGTGTGTGTGTGTGTGATCTAATTCAGGTGGAGGCATTGGCAGATAATGAAGTTGTGGAAGACCCAATTGACGTAACAATAAATGTGTTGGACATCAACAACAACGCTCCGTACTTCAACCAGAGCGATTACACAGCCGTGGTTAGAGAATACAGTCGGGCAGGTATGTGTTTTAAAAATATTTAATTAAAGGAGAGGAAACACCTGAAACAAAGACAACATTATTTAACAAAAAGCATTGCTTAAGAGGTTGGGAACAGATCACATTTCAGGTTTTAACTAGTTTTTTTAGTTTAAACACCTTTTGCAAAAATGTTCAACATAACAACTGACTCTTGGGCGCTGGTGTCCTGACCTTTAAATGACCTTTAAAAAAACATAAAAACATTTGACATGTAATTTGATATATAAGTGGGACTTTAATAAGAACATCTCAGCTTTACCCTCATCATATATTGCAGAACTTAGTACTGAAATGTGTTCATTCAGTTAAAGCTAATTTTATTAAGACATTGTAGTGAATTTCATTTTTCTCTCATGTGCCAACACAACTGAATACATTCCCTTGTAGGAAATATATATTTAAGGAGCAGAATGTAGAACAAAAAGAAAAGCCTTTCAATGCAGGATCATGCAAAGAATTTGACAAAAGTCCAAAAATCTGTGTTCCCTGTACAAAACGAGTGGAATACCAACATACTAACTTCATCTACCTGTAATCATATGTCCAGCACTCAGCTAATGGATGTGTGGGCTCTCTAGAATCCATCCACAAGAACATATTTTTCATCATTTTTGCTGTACTATTATGAATTTTTCCCCAATTTTGACTTAAAAACATTTCTGTGTGATGAACAGTCTGATTTGTATACTGTACTAAAGATAACAGCAGACTGTCTTCAAGCTGTCTTTCTTAAGCTTTCTTTATCCAATGAATGCAAGATAAAAATAAATAAAACAATTTGTGTTTTGAATGCTAAAAAATCTCCCTAAAACCCTATGTAAAATTAATGATCCTTTCCTCATTTGAAACTCTAACATGTAACTGAGGTTAGGCTTTAACATTGGTATTGTCTGTTTTATCCAGGTGTTGCATTTACCCGGGTGTTTGCATTGGACCGGGATGACCCTGAGACCCCCAACGCTCATCTGAGCTACAGCCTGGTCAGCCAGATCCCCAGCAAACACAATACGCTAATGTTTCAGATCGACTCCAACACTGGAGAGATCTCCACCACTGAACAAGGTGATAACACACACACCTGTGCACAGGCATCAACAAACAGAACAAGGTGCACTGTCTGCGGGGAAAGTCTGTAGTTTTCCATATCTGCTTGTAATCTGACTGTATAGTGCCCCTGCAAATCCAGATTACACAGCTCATCTTCTGTGCTCAAGATTAACACTGATTGGAGGCAGATTGCCTAAATGTGTCGCGTGCTGTTGATCACAGCTTATGCTGAGTGTGCATGCATGTGAAAGAGATTGAACATGCCTCTTTACATCTGTGAGAAAATGCTTGATCACATTTCTCAGACAGCAAACTCCATTGATCTAGTTCATAACAATGTTTTAATGTGTGAAAACATGTATGTGTGTTTTTCAACAGGTGAATCAACCCTTAGATCCAGAGAAGGCATCCATTATGGCAGAGGAGAAGATAGGAGCATTGACGCTCTGAAGACAAAGTTTACTGAATACTGTCCAGTGCAGAATATCCCCTTTGAAGACAATCCCTTCTTCGCCTGTGTGGAGAGAGCAGGTTTGTGTCCACATATGTCAAGTGTAAAGCTGCAATGAGTTTTTTCTTTTGATAAGTAAGTCCGATCCTTCATCAAAGTGATAAGTACCATTATTTTTATAGCACCTTTCAAGAACAGATGCCACTACGTGCCTCAGGATAGCGTATTATAGAAGGCAAACAGAAAGATAGCAACAGGCAATAAAAAGGTACTGACATAAAAGCAGACATGGACAGATCAAATAAAGGCAAGTCTAAACTAGAGCCCGACCGATAATATCGGCCGATATGAGCATATCCAGTGACTAGGTTATCGGCTAATTTTATCGCAGATATGCAACTATATTATTAGATTTATTCGCCAGTCAAATAGCATTTAATTTGAGTTTCATTGTATTACACTAGCAGTTCTCTGTCACCAGCAGAGTGTGCTTTATGGATTACAACAAGAACCTTCGCTCTCCAGAGTGTCAAGCGGTGTGGCACGTACATGCGTTACTATCCATTTGAGTTACCATCTTTTCTTCATTATATAACTAAGTATTTGATAACTGAATTTAAGGGATCAATGCAATAAATGTCTAAATCTAAATCTATCTCTAAAGGTCAAAGATAGATCTGAGAAAAATATCTGCCGATATATCAGTATCAGATTTTTTCCCCTCCCCAATATATCGGTATCAGCCCCAAAAATCCTGTATCGCTCGGGCCCTAGTCTAAACATATTGGTCTTCAGATGCTTTCCAATAAATGTCCCAGAGTTCACAGCTCTCAGGTCTGATGGGAGTCCAGAGTTTAGGAGCTACATCCTCGAATGTACAGTCTTCTTCATTTTTGAGTAAATAACAGGACAAGAGGCAAACACATAAAGGCAAGCTTCAACCTTATCTGAAATCATTGGGCTAATTGATCAGAGTGCAAAATCTCATGCATTGTAATCACACTAAAAACAAAACAACAGATAAATCTTTAAGCTACGATGTACATCAAGCATAATCAGTGAGAGGAAATATCACAAATTATTTTCTATATTAAAAGACTTGATTGTGCACAGTAGTAAGTGTTGGCTCTCTGTAGAGCACCTTTACACAGGATGCTGCAGAGACACAGTAAGCCTGTGTATCCTGTTGAACTCGTGTTTGGTGTTGAAATATGTGAGTATTTCAGGATCTGTTAGTTCTTGTCACAATATTTTGACAGACTTTACACTTTATTGACAACCCGATCTGCTGAAGTCTACGGAGGTTTTAGGACAAAGGTTTTACATTTTGTTACTAGAATGTTGGCGTGTGACATTTGTTAAGTCTGATTAATTTGAATTAAGTTGATTAAAATGCAGAACAAAGTGTTCATTGGACCAATCTGTTTTTAAGATTCTGAAATGTTTATATTCTTTAGTCGTCTGTGATTGTAGTTTTCTGAAGAAACTTTATTTTGATCATGTATCATTTATATCTTTGCAGCACGTTTGATGTAAGGCTGTCATTTTAGCTTTTTGCAGAGCATTTCTTTGATTTGTGTTTCAGTTGTGCGTTTGTTTTGGACACTTGCACCTGCTTTTTAAATGAATACCGTTTCTGAATTTGCTGCACGTTTTTTCCAAATGTATGTCGTTTCGGCTGTTGCAGGTGTTTTTTTTTGTTTTTACAAATGTTTCTAAAGTCAAAGCAACAAGTAATTCAAGTCTACTGATATGTGTTGGTTAAAGCTTGAGAAGCTTGATCTTGTGATGACACAGATTAAGTGGAGGGATAGTGTCAGTGTAGATAAACACACAGTGTAATCACTGTCAGCGATTAGTGCCGGTTGGGTGTTATGTTGATGAGTTAAGCAGCTAAGCCATCACTGATTTGAAGACCCTGTCCATGTGACATAGTTTTCAACTAAAATAGATTTTGTGTTTATAATCTCCCAGAACTTTTTCTTATTGTTACTCTTGCATGACTCAACATCTCTGGTTTCAGAATTGAGAAGGAGGAATGTGGACCCCATGGAGGACCCAGACTACACCCTGATAGTGCGCGTGGAGGATTTGGGGGGAGAGTCGGAGACGGCGCTGAGTGGAAACACCAGGGTGCACATTGTTGTGCAGCAAAATCTGTGGGTCAATCCTGGGCCTATAACTGTGAAAGAAAACTTAGATGAATCTTACCCTTGGCTCATCACGAAGGTGTGGAGGGATGCACATGCTGCACAAAAGTCAAAACACGATTAAGTACAAGTATTCACTACACCTGCTCTTTATCTAACATCCCTCTCTGATCTTTTATGCTTGTTTTCAATCCAGGTCCAGTCTAATGATCCGGACGCCATCTACAGATTAGTCCAGAAAGAGCGAGAGCTGCAATTCCCCTTCAAGATCTCAGAAAACGGAGAGATATTTCTGACAGACGTGCTGGACAGAGAAGAAAAGGACATGGTACATGACACCAGCCTAATCAATCAACCCCTCTTACCTTAAGTAGAAATAACTTTCCTCCTGTGATCATTCTTGATCTTGTGTTTCAGTACATCCTGGTAGTTCTGGCTGTGGATCACACTGGTCAAGAGGTGGATCCACCCCTGGAGATTCAGGTCTTAGTAAAAGATGTGAACGACAACAAACCAGTGTGTGAAAACGAGTTGAATGTCTTTGAGGTGCAGGAGGGAGAGCCAGTAGGTAAGATGTGTGTGTGATTATTACATAACCCATTCAAGACACCACAGGTGATTCATGTTCCCTCGTTCAGCCAATGTTTTTCTCATTCTTCCGTTCTGTGGCTGTGATCACATCTTCTGTTTGCTTTGCATTCAGTTTATTGAGTCCCTATTAAAAACACACATTTTCAAGAGGTTTAGGTGAAAAAGTGACCAGAGCCAGACAAGAAGAGCCATCAGACCCTTTAATTTAAGTAAAAATAGCAACACAACAGTGTAGAGATATTCTGTCACAAGTAAAAGTCCTGCATACAAAATCTGCAAGGTAGCACAAAGTTGTGGAATACATGGATATTTCAAATACACCTAAATAAAATGGAAAGTAGACAAACCTTTAGCTCCTAAATGTTCACACGCCATATGTCTACCTTAGAGGAATTCCTTATACCTCATAAAAATACAAAAACAAATAAACAACTCTAGTTTATAGATCAGAAGCAGTAAACACAAGAAAAATCATTTAGAGCTTTTATTCTTAACTTGGTGTTCTTGTGGTCTCAGGTAGCCTTATCGGTACGCTGTTGGCCCATGATGAGGATCAACCCGGGACACTGAACTCACAGCTGACTTACACCATCGTGTCCCAAGATCCTTCAACTCAACACGACACCTTCTCAATCGACGCTGCATCTGGAAGAATTCAGTCGTTGCGCGAGCTGCAGAGAAGGGACCAGCAGATGTTTTACCTCAATGTCAGAGTGAATGATGCAGGTAACACACATGCTGTATAAAGTAACACACCTGTAAATACAGGTACATTTTCAGTTCCCAATTAAGTACCTGTGCTATTTGTTTCACAGCTTTCAGCGAAGAATGTAAGGTCGTCATCAAGGTCATTGATGTCAACAATGAGCTGCCTCTGTTTGAGAAGAATGATGTGAGTATGTGAGCAATTGTTTGTCTTGTTTATCTCTCATGCTGTCTGGCTGATTTTCTCCATGCTTTTGTGTGTGTGTGTGTGTGTGTGTGTGTGTGTGTGTACAGTACGGCACTCACACTCTGGCCGAGGACATTGATGTTGGACACACAGTGATGACCATCAGTGCATCAGACGGTGATGATCCAGACAGCGGCAGCTCCCTCATTGAGTTCCACATCTCTGAAGGCAACGATGACGAAGTTTTTGCTGTGGAAACAGACGGAAAAGGTGTCGGCCATCTTGTCATTGCTAAGGTATGGTATAAACGTACTCAACATCTACACATAAGCTCACACAGATGATTGTCATAAAACTCACTGATTGTGATCTAAAATATGTTCCCTTATAAGATCCCGTTGAATTGTAGAGCATTTTTATTTATTTACCATCTTTTAATAAATGTGATGCTTAGTCAACAAATGTCAGAAAATAGTCAAATGTTCCTAAACATTTGTGTCAAAGGGTTTCTAATTAAATGTCTTATTTTCTCAACAAAAACCGTCCTCAACCTGAACTTGTATTTTTGAAATAAACACAAGATACTTGTGTCCTAATGAACGGATAAACACTTAGTCAAGGAATCCCTAATCCCAATTATGCATTTATACCACAACTCAAACAGCATTGCCAACTTCAACAGACCCAGGTGCCATTCATGCAACCTCCAGGTAGTGACAACTCTGATACTACCTACCCTACCACACAAACACGTTTTCCCTACAAATCTACCTGCATCTCTCATAAATCTGTAGCACCCTTTAAGTGGCCTGACTGTTGCCTGCTTGATCGACCTCCTTAATATTTCTCTCCCTAATGGACAAATATGATAGCTGCACTCTTTTTCTGAATACATCCTGAATTCGCCTGTTGCCTTCTGAACACGATGGGCCTCCTTCTACCCAACACCTTAGGTTCTGGTGATGGTAGCACATCATCATTAGCCCCTATCAGGAATTGTATGCGCTTATCTATACTCCACAGGTCCCTCCTACTAACTGGCGCACACCGTACAGGGGATTAATTTTTTTATTATAACCTACCTGTTTTGATTTTATGATGGATGAGAGTTATTCATAATAAGGCGCGTGGCTGCCCTGACTGACAGGCGGGCGCAGTGTTGCTGTTTGTCAGGAGGCTTAAGACACATCTCATCTCCAGCTCTTTGTTGTGTAAGGTTGACCAAAAGTTTACTTGACAGCATTTTCATTGTGGCGTCTGCATTCGACATGTTTTACTTCAGTAACCAATGGGTGACATCACTGAGGCTTTGTCCACAAATATTCCCAGTCTATGGTCTTGACCAATTGAAATGGATTATAATGACATTGGGTTTTTTTTTAGAATTTGCAACCAACAAAAGGTTGTCGTCTTTTCTTGATAAATGACTCCTATGATCCATTATCAAAAAAGTTGGAAAAACTTAGAGGATCAAACAAATGAATATTTCTTTAATTTCATCAAGAGAACTGCATTTTCAAGCGTGAAAGCTAACTCTGTAGCTGCTGGATCTGACTTCTTACTATTTTTAGTGTGAAATAATAAAGATGCCTGTATTACTGCCTCTGTGACTTTGAATTAAAATAAGACTTGAATAAGGAGATAGCAGAGTGTAAAACCTCCGAGGTATATAACAGAATCATGACTGTGTAGTGACCTTCATAGGACCTTCAACAGATTGTTTGCCTCTCCTTCTGTCTCTAAACGGCCTGCTTGTCTCCCTGCAGCCTTTGGACTTCGAGGCCTCTCCCATCTTCAATCTTCAGATTGACGCTCGTAACCCGGAGCCGCTGATGAAAGATCTGGAGTACGGTGCTGAGTCCACAGCCTTCGTCTCAGTGTCTCTCACAGACGTAGATGAGGCTCCAGAGTTCAGCATGGACATCCTGGATGTGACTGTGCCTGAGAACACCACCAAGGGTTCAGTGCTGTTCACTGTGGAGGCGAAGGATCCAGAGGGCAAAGATATTCGGTAAATACGCTCTTTTTTTTCCCCTCTTTAAAATGGATACAAATTGTCTGTGCTTATGCATTCTCTACATATTAAAAGAGAAAATAAAAGATATAAAAAAGAGTATTCTTAGAGCTGCATAGTTTCTAGTCAGCAGTGATTTAATTAGCATTTCTTCAGTATAATACAACAGATAGATACGATGCCACATGAATTCATGAGATGTGACAAAGAAGCAACAGACATAGTGCCTAAAAATATAATTCTGAATATATCATACATTTCTCTCCAATGATAGCTGTACTATTTGTTAGATAATACCAACAAGCCAATCCAAAGTTCCCCTTCAAGTCAGGGTTCCTTTTTGTTCAGGTCCCCCATCATGCTCATTTCTGTTGATTTATAGAGAATATTAAGTAAGACTACAAAATATGATTGTTGTCATTATAACTATTTAAATATATTCTTCAAAATGATTTGTGTCCACTTTGCATTCTTATGACTAAAGCTGGTTCTTTCTATAGTTATCCATTCCTTTTATCTATTCAGCCATTTATCCAAAGCAACTCTACTTATATTAACATTTAAAAACCTCCATAAAAAAAGCAACTGTTACATGTGTTGTCATTATGGTAAGAATGTATTCAATAAAATGAGTAGTATATATATACAGTATATATATACATAGTTGCTGCTGTCTGCTTCTTCAGGTTGATCCAGCACTGACTGCACTCTGTTAAGATGTGTGTCTTTGTTTTGATCTTGTATCTAGATGCCACCTGCACATTCAAAAATATAGAAGAAAACCCTCCTCTTACGGAGACAACACTGACGTTAAGTCGTTTTGTTTGAGAGCAAACTGAACACAAACACACACACGTGGCTGTCATATTTAAAGGACTGTTCAGCTCAGTACTGGCTTCATCTATTACATTAATGGTTCCTTTTGGCAGCTGGTTTGGAGTTTCATCTGTAAGAACTTTCATCACGTGTACCTAAAAGAGACTATGGATTTGTTTTGACTAGCATTATATCCCCTGGGCCCCAGGTCAGAGGCTGGTGTTTCATGAATGATTTCTACTGTCTGCCTTCCAATGTTTGTGTTGTATTGTGTGTGTCTGTGTGTGTGTGTGTGTGTGTGTGTGTGTGTGTGTGTGTGTGTGTGTGTGTGTGTGTGTGTGTGTGTGTGTGTGTGTGTGTGTGTGTGTGTGTGTGTGTGTGTGTATGTGCGTGCGTGTGTGCGTGCGTGCGTGTGTGTGTGTCTTTGTGCTGTGCAGTTTTAAGTTGGATGGTGACACTCGGGGCTGGCTGGAGATCGATGCTGCCACAGGACAGATCAAGACCAAAGACAAGCTGGACAGGGAAACCCAGGAGGCTTTCGATGTCACTGTCACTGTATTTGAGAAGGGTGAGACATTAAACTCACTTCACAGCTTTAAAACACTTTTTTGTTGCTGTCGTACAGTGGTTTTAAAGGTTTCACAATTTTTCAATTATTCCAGCTGTTGTTAAAAAGTAATCAACATTCAAGGGCAAACTTATGCCGAACAGAATTTGATTACTTGTGACCTTTAATCGGTCAATCGTTTCATGTTATACAACAAAGTTATGTTGAATCAATGGCCCTTTTTTATATTCATGCCTTCTGATTTCCCTCCATCCATAGATAACCCAGAAATGTCCTCTGAGCGTGTCCTGTCTGTGAGGGTGCTGGATGTGAACGACAACGTCCCCAAACTGATGGAGAGTCAGGCCTTCATCTGTATGCAGAAACCTGAACCTGTCATCATCAGAGCCCAGGACGCAGACAGTGCCCCCTTCTCACAGCCCTTCACCTTCACCCTGGGTAGTGGCAAGAGATCTCCCAACTGGGATCTGAAAATTGTGGATGGTACGCTAACATGATGAAGTGATATATCAGAACTTGGTATCAAACTGAAAGTTTTACACTCATGTATACAGATTCTAACACCCCTCTTGTTTCTCTTTGTTTGTTTTGCAGGTACAACAGCTAAACTGGCCCTGATTAAAAAATCAACTGAGGAGAAAACCTTCAGACTTCCCATTAACATCAAAGACAATGCAGGCATGGGAGTGACACATTCGTTTGAAGGTGAGTTTGTTTTTTAATACAGACTTAAAGGCTGCATCTGGTTACTATTGCCCCTAAAAATTCTAAAACAACTGATGAAATTATTCTGTCTGTGCAGCTACAGCCAAATATTGTTTATTCCTCTGTGCCATAGACATCAATAGTTTTCCAATTAAAACCTATTACCATGTACACAGTCACTGTACTCATATTTTGGGGTCAATCCCATTCCATTTGCCGCCTTGCTGTTCTAAGTACTCACTCATCCTAAATGTGTGTTGATCAATGGCTGAAAATAGTCCACAAAAAATGCAACATTTATCCTTGTTTGGGTTCTGTAAGTTCCAATCTATAGTAACAAGCAGTTTAAGAAATTGAGACTTATTTAGGTTTTTAAATTCCATTTTGTCGATTTTTTAAAAATAGATTAATCTTTAGTAAAACATAGACATTTGAGGTATTGTTACACAGAAGTAGCTGTATGTTTAGAGGGTGTAGTTTTATTTTTCAACAGATTTTTTTAGCAGGGTGAGTAGCAGAACAATTTAAACCATTAGTCTCTGTGGGTGTGACTCCTGCTAACATGCTGTTGTCACAAACAGTGAGGGTAAAGAATATGACTGCGCAGTGACAAGAGTCACAGTGGACAAGTAAAGTTAGAAGTTATACTAAAACTGCCTCTGTATATGAGAGCTGAAGGACAAACTGGAAAAATGAAAACCGAACAAAATGCTAGCTTACCGTTGTTGTGTTGATCCATTTCCTTTAGCTAACAAAGTCTTTGTTTATTCAATTATTTGGATTACTTTTTTCTGTTAGCTCTCAAAGTATCTGTTTATCCATTGCTTTAAACCACCTGTTTTCTACTATGTCAACTGCTGATTTATGTATTTAGCTAATTATGTCACAGTCGTGTCCTCTCTTGCCCTTGCTATTTAGTTATCTTTGCTATCTTGCTAACTAGTTTTCATGTATGCTCAAGTGTTGTGAGGTGTTTCAGCTGACTTGGTGGAAAGAGACTGTTTCAACTGAGTTTCTTTAGGCTTTTACACACAAGAAGTGTTAAAAATGTTTACAAAAGTATAAAACACATGAAATAGCCTTTTATAGCAACTTGAATCCAAAAGATTGAGATTTTCGAACATTTAACAGATTAAAATAGACATCTCACAACTTCCCACATGTACATACAACGGTGAATAATCTTACTCTTTAGCCAGTATTCTACATTTGCTTAGAAATATCCAGAGTGGTGCCCAAACCCTTAAGAAAGTATCTTGCTGACCCTAAACCACAAGTGTTATCTTTTGTGTTGAGAAAGACAACATTCCTTACCGCTATTGGTCAATATAGCTGTGGTCTATTCACACTTTTTCAGGCAAGAGTTATTTAATGTTTTGTTTGCAAAGAGCAGGTCTATAAGGGTTTGTACTTTGTTCTTTAGATTAGGACCGGTTGGTTATAAACACTTTGACGTAAAGGCAAGTTTACTGACTCTCTTTTGGATATCACACGGGATACTGCCATCCTGACAGGATTTTAAAAAAATTTGAAAACAAAATAAGAATATTATGAGATATTTAAAGAGACAGAGCACAGAACAGTTACTATCTATGCTTACATAGATGGTGGAAGATGTACTGTCACATTGTTGGTTTGTGTCTTTTCATAACATGTGTGTTTGCTCTTGATCCTCTCTTGCAGTGAAAGTGTGTAACTGCACAGAGCTGGGCTACTGCTACATGGCACCAGAAAGAAGCAGCATCAGTTTAGGATTGGGACCCACCATCGGCATCCTAGTCGGCACTCTGGGATTGTGCAGTAAGTGCTGACCGACTTTATTCACCTGTCTGGTAAAATTCTGCTTATGTTCTCTTATTTAATTGACTTGATTTGTGCTGTCTTGTTGCAGTTATCATCTTCCTTGTAGTGATCAGAAGCATTAAAAAAGGCAAGAAGAAGGCTGCGACTGGAGAGGAGGAGAGGAGCGCCATGATGTAGAGACAATGCCCAAATATACACACATTTTTACTTCTTTACTTGAGAGGATCACATCCATATACCTAAAACCAAGTTTGTATTCTATTTCAATGTTTTCCTTTTTTTTAGACCTTAACTCTGGATTATTAACAATCCTTTTCTCTTTTTTTGTTGAAAGTTCATTTCAAATAAACAGATACTTTAAAATAAGTTAATAAACACAACATTACTAACACTGAAACAGAAGTCAGGAATTGACAGTTCAACAATGTTGTCTATCTCAAGGTGTAAAGATTGAGTTCAGTCTCACAAAGATAGATGCACACACACACACACACACACACACACACACACACACACGCACACACATATTTACTCTAGCTTATTTTATTATATGTACAAAAGAGAGTGGAGCTTGATTAATAAGTGCAGTGCTAAATGAAACTATGGTGGCCCAATGCTAATCATACATTTATGAAGCTTGATTGTAATTTATTTAAATTACTCTCTCAGACACAGGTGGTTTATTGTAATGAGCCATGTTTGCTCTGTTTCCCAATAAACAAAGAAACAGGGAAACACTTTTTGGTTTGACATCGTTATTGTGTGTGTCTGTCTCAGAAAATGTGGTGCTACAGGGGGTCTGTGGCATAAGACTCAAGCATGAACACAACTTCCTCTCCACTTGCTCTCTCTACAGGTGGCCTTCTGTTCAGATTTCTGACTAATATCATCCCTCTTTTTTTCTTTTGGTCACTGCCGTTCTGTTCCTGAGCATTCAAGGCCGGGCCACGGTTGAGAGTGATGTTGTGAGTCACCTCTGAGACGGCGGGAGACTGGCCACAGATTGTTGGCACTGTTAAAAAGATGATGGAGTGATTGTGTGCTTTTATGCTACACAAAGGGGCTCCAACACGCACAAAGAAACACCCTTAGACACACATGAGAGTTGGATGTGGGGGTCACATGTGCTGCCACGACCATGCATTCTTCAAGTCCATGTGCCATGTTCATGAGTGTGGGGGAGTGTGTGTGTGTGTGTGTGTTCGAGATGAGTCATCAAACAACCTGTTGCACTCTCGAAAAGCAAGATGTAGAGTAGTGTCAGAGCTGCAGCCTCATAATGACAAACTCAACAACGAGCCTATCCAGTGTTTATGTCTGCACTCTCTCCTCGCCTGTATCCTAGCAACACGTCCCACAACAATGGACACACAGACACACACAGACCTAGAGAACTGTTGGTAGACGTTGAAGGGTTGAGGGACAAAGGAGAAGAGGCTGAAGAAAGACAAGTAAAGTAAACTGTGTGAAAGATAATCCAACCACCTCAGGAGATCAGGCTTCAAAATCACTACACGCACACACACACACACACACACACACACACACACACACACACACACACACACACACACACACACACACACACACACACACACACACACACACACACACACACACACACACACACACTCACACACAAGATTGTTTTTGGCAAGTGTTTACTACCAAAAACCTTTATCCTAATATAGAAATATTAGGAGTGACCATCACAGCCAACAGCTGATCTGACACAGACTTGTTTTTAAAAATGTAACCAGATGACCAAGATGTATTTTAAACATAGGTATACTTCACAAAACAAGGCAATTTGTTATCCTGCTTGTTTGCAACTAAACTCATCCAAAGGACGTGTGGTGTGGGGATTTTTTGTTGCTGTTTTTGACCTCAGGAGGCTCACCTTTTTGTTTGTTAGAACAGTATTATTACTACTTTATAAATCAACATACTTAAGAAAAACAACAGTATTAAAACAGAAAAACAGTGGCCACATGGAAAACGGCTAGTTGACATAGTAAACACAAAACAAGTTTATAATGATAGCTAAAATAAACAACTGAGGATAAATAACTGTACAAATATAACCAAATCCATAGATTTAAAGAAACAGTCACATTGTAGTCAACAATGAGGCACCAAAAAACATCCAGACAGAAAGAAAGAAAGGAAAAAGATTTCAATATTACATAAATATTCTTTACTTAAAAGTAAGTAACTCTATTACCCCAAAACATCACTTCTCGTATTCTACTATCTGCCAGTGCACTTTGAAAACAAACATCCATTCTACCTTATTACCGTGTGTTGGGTATTCCTAAACTTTATTGATCATTACTTCTTTCAAAAGATACATCAGACAGTTTACATGTATGTACTTTGTAAAATAAGAACTTTTCAATCCAACAAAATGTGTCACGACGGTTATAAGTTAATCTAATGATGGCAGAAAAACAAATGTTTGTATTCTTTTAACATTGGAAAATCTGAGGAGTAGTGACCGCTCCTTGTGATGTGAAACTAACTGTGTTTACGTGGGATGAGTTTTATTACACACTTAATGGCCCTAAGCAGCACAAGCATGTAAATAAACTCCATAAGCACATGTCACTTCAGCCTGCTTTTACGAACTTGTCCTGGAAAAACTTCCTCACAGCAGCGGAAATGAGGCACAAAGACAACAGTGATGTACTGAAGTTTATTTCCAGTAAAGTTAATGTCACTTATCAACTAATACAGCAGCAATTCTGGACGCCTACAGTTTTTTGGTGTTATGGTGATTAAAATGTGATGCTGGCCTCAAGTTAAACCAGTTTCTCCTCTTACCGATAGTATCCTTTAATACAAAAGAAGTTACTTTAATTACAAATCCTAATTGATCCCCAAATCTCGTTGGCATACTTTCCCCGTAGAGAACTATTTACAGGCTGCAATATTTATAGCTTAGCTACAAAAATGTGTTATTACCTGGAACCATGTAATTCACATTAACAGAAATGTTGTAAAGTGAGATGAACGCTGGCAGGATGAGTTTGTTTTCTTTAATCTAAAATGTCTTTAAAATGGGTTTGAAATGTTCCAGAATGGGAACCAATGACTAAGAGGACTTTTACTTTGCTTTCATTTTAATAGACTAATTACAATGTCACTTAAGCACTTTTTTATGTGTTGTTTTGTGATGGATAATATGAAATATGAAATATCTTCCAGATCCTGAATGAGTTGTTTAATCTGTAATATTAGACACTTTGTCCTGTTTGATACAACAGCATCATCTAGTGGTGAATCACTGACTGTCTCATGACAAAAACCTCCAAACACGGTGCCGGAAAAACTCCAAAGTTTAAGTAGGAATACCACACAGCTAAAATACACCAAACAAAGTAAGCCTTTTGTTAAGAATGTTATTGGATCGAGAGTATAAACTGTAAGTATTCCTGAACCAACGTACTTTCAAGATCAAAGTTTCCCCTTGTGGGACAATAAAGAATCTGAATCTGAATCAGGTGTCTCCTCCGAGTGTTACTGTTATTCATGTGATTTTCCTGTTGATACTGATGCATCGATCTGTGTGCAGCACTCAACTCAAAGTTTATAAAGCTTATTTAAACTTTGCATTTAGGGGTACATCAATAATTGTTCTTTTTGGAATAATACACAAATTCCTCGCTCAAAAATTATGTTTACTTATTTAAGTGCTGACAAATAAATACATTCTCAAATTTCTTCCTGAAAGCCATAAATGATATAGTTTACCGTAATTCAAAGAAAATACAACACATCTTTAAATCGGAGAAACTTAAAGCAAGAACAGTTTTAAAAAAAGAAAAGAAAGTTACTTTAACCATTGATCAGCTACTTTAACAGCCATTATTCACTTTACATATAATTCACTTCAATTATTTCAAATTTCAATTTCATAAAAAGGTTTTTTACTAAGCACGCTATTTTAACAGCACCTTAAATGTTATTATATAAATACTTAGTCTTAAAATAAAGTACTTAATATAGCTGTTGTAGCACAGTACAGTTCCCCTCCCTTTTAAGTAGTCGAAATGAAAATGTTGAACTACAAGTCTCTCATATTTGTAGTCCGGTGAGTTAGTGGTAGGGAAACCTGCAGCAGTCAGACCTTCTGGCCTATTTGAGTCAACCAAAACACAAACGTTCTTGACCAACCAGTGTGTATTCAGTGTTTTAATAAACCATTCCATATTCAAAACTTAACCCACATAAGTTACAATTTATACATTTGAAGATAAAGAAGTGTAACATAATGCTAAAGCTGAATAAATAATCTTTAATATTCAAACAGCTTCTTTCAACGTTTACATTCTGCTCATATATTTGGGCTTGAATACGCTTCAACACACAGAGACGGGCCCTGTCATTAGTGTTGGAGAGAATCAGGAGTATGGTCTGCTTCTGCTCTCAAGGTTGCTGTTATGAGATATTAAATATGTAACCAACATGGCGAATGACCTGCCAGCAAAAAAAGAAAAACAGAAGGCAAGATCATCTTTCCAGAGGTGTCCCTTTCAACCCCACAAAGTTTGTAAAAAAACAACCTTTCATTTTACTCCACCACAGCTGGAAACAGATGTGTTGGAAATGAGTCACTGCGTTTGCTAAGAGGTTTGATAAATAACACACATACTGACTTAAATAAAGAGATACAGTCAGAGAGGAACAACAGGTAGATATATAGGTCCACCTTTAGTTCGGCACAATGTAAGTCTTCAAACAGTTATTGACGTAATGGACTGTGCAGTCTGTAAATATTTGGATAGTTAGGTTTTGCTCTGTTCTCCAGCAGTTTAGTTCTGAAATGAAAACATCATGAGCTCGTTTTTAGCCAACTTTTTTGTCGAATGACCCTTTAAAACATGAAAGATGTTTTGTATTTTTTAAATCTTTCATGTTAGGAAAACCTGAAGGGTAAAGTATTTATTCAAAGAAGCCAACAATAACAAAAATAGATAGAATCTTTCTGTAACCAAAGTATTTTCTCCATTTTCACAACAATCCTCCTCTGAATCCTGAGATTCATCTTGAACTCCGACAGAATGGGTATCACATCACTTTGAGGTTTTCGTGTAAATTTGACAAGAAATGATGCACAGCTAAAAGCAGCTCAAAGTTAGCACTTGAACCTGATGCTGGAGTAAACAACAACATCCAAATATTGACAGGCTGCAGTGTAAATACAGAACAAAATGCGTCTTTGAAAACTAAGTAATATCTCATACCACGGCATGTACAAGTAAAAACAAACAGAACCATTTGTGTTGTAACATCAGCCTCAGAAATGCAGAAGCCTGGAAGGATACATTAAAACCAGGCGGCAAAGAATGAGAGTGTGGTGTTACAGTATATATATATATATATATATATATATATATATATATATATAAGGACAGCCCAAAGTCCATATAAAAAGGCATTGAGTAAGTGCTGCGTTCACAAAGAGCTCTTTCCTTGTAAAAAAAACCTCAACCTCTTTGGAATTTCTATAACTTCATCCCTGTTCAGTCTTTCAGCAGATGATAGCGTTGGATGTTTTGGCACAAAGTCAGTTTGTAACAGCATCTAAACAGCCACAAAGAGAGGTGAGTATGACCAATAACCAGAGGAAATCTGCAGCATACAAAACAGGCTTGAAAAGTGACCTTGATCCCGTTTTTAATGGAGATCTTCTCACTTCATAAAGAACCAGTTCAAGTCTTCCACTGCTCACAGATATACAAATGAGTTCTATAAATAGAGTTAAAACAATTCATTTCGACTGCTGGACAGATATTTTCTCTTTACGGCCTGTTCGTCCACAGAGTGTGCGAGATGTGAACATCAATAATAGACAGACACAAATGTGTATGTGTGTGTGTACACCTGAGTGTAACATTAGTGAATGGCTTTGTTTATCTTAGGACTGCCCCTCCTGTCTCTGTGCACCAATCACGTGAGGGTTGAACTGAGAGATGATGATAGTGATGTCATCGCGGTACATGCGAGCCAGCTCCTCGGGCAGCGACAGCATTTTAGACAGCCTCTCGTGATCGACTGTGCCAAACTCGTTGTTTCCCACAGCGTGGCGCATCAGGTGAGTTGCTGAGTTCTGATCCTCGAAAGCTGAAGACGAACGAGCCTTTCTCTCTTCCAGCAGCCCCTGCATCTGTCCCAGAGTGACCTTGTAGCCTCCGACTTTGAGGGGTTGACGCAGGTCCACACCTGTCAAATACTCCCCCACGATACGAACCACTTCCTGTCTGTGGAGGGTCTCCCAGAGGCCGTCTGAACCAATCACCTGCAGGAACATATAGAGGAGAATTGAGCTATACATTCTGCATTTATAACATCAGATTTGGAAAGTTACTCAAATATTCTGAGTTCATTACATGGGATTTATTAATTTATATCATCTTTATACCTTATACTGCCATTGTAAATCAATTATGAAAACTGTAACTGTCATCACAAACACCATCTTTGTCTGAAAAGGTTTTAATGTTCTCATGTCAAACCAACCAGAGAAATCAAAAAGTCATCCATGCAAGAAAAATCCCCAGCCTAGAGGCTAGATGAGAGAAAAATTATTCTGGAAAAAGACTTCTTCTTCCTAGCTAGATACATAGCTGCATCCACAAGTAGTGAAAGACACATGGCAACAAAAACAAACAAGGTTTTAATACATTAAACTTTTAAAATGTGCTGCATGAAAAACTAAATTCTAAATAGCTTCAAATATCGGACTACTAATTTCTCTTTGTAAAAGACAACAAGCAAGTCAGGGGTCTGTAAGTGATGACCCTGTGTCTCCTCTCTCACCATGAAGCGGTCCTGTGGCCTCAGTTTGTGGTACGTGATCTCAGGCTCAGCGGTCAGGTAGGGCGGCGTGTGGTAGTTTGGAGGGATAAACTTGGTGTGCTCGTTCTCATGGAGCTGATCAGGTCCGGACTCCAACACACGCTTCTGCAGTTCAATACTCCACTTGAACTTCACATCCCCAAACGCACGGAATGGCATGAGGAGGCCAAGCAACCGGTCCTGATAACCAAGACAACAAAAAGAGAGGAGGAGGTTTTAATGAGTGCTACATGAAAACAGTTAAACAAAGCACATTAGTAGCTGCCCTACCTGCCGGATAACCGTCTTTCTCTCTGACGGAGGGTGTTCACCCCGTATCCGAGCCATCTCCTCATCATTCTGGGCGCTGTGGTCGTTTGAGAGTGTGTGAGCAGTGAATGAACCGTCCTCTTCCTGGACCCCCAACACCGCCCGAGCATCTCCTGAATTGGCTATGTACCTTCAGCAACAGAAAGCAAAGAACGAGATTCAGATTGTCCATTAAAAAGATAATGTCAAATGTTGAAGATCCAGTGATATGCATGTATTTTTTCTCCATACAAGTCTTGTCCATCGATGTGAGCCACACAGGCCGTTGCTCCAGAAAAGGCCACTCTTAGAACCCAGTAGTGCAGGAAAGCATTTGGGTCTCCAACCTGCATGATAAAATATCACTGTGAGCATTATGGTTTAAATTACAGCGCAAATGACACCTGAGCTTTGCTTTAGTCCATACAAGTTTAAATTAGGATCCTCATATGTTTTACACTGCTGCCATGAGGATATGATGTTCAATTTGTTTCATAATAAGTGACACAACACTCAAGCCCCGCACTCACTATGACGCAGGGGATCCTATTTCAAAGGCTTATATTGGACCTGTTCCTGATCATGAAGTGGTTTTATAACTCAGGCTTTTATCACATGTAGACAAAATGGAAGCAAGTAAATGTGTTGCAATGTGTCTGATCTACAGTTTGTAAGGTCTTGGGTGAAAAATTCTGTTGGTTGAGTGTCAGAATAAGCCTTTATAAGGCGATTTACATAAACAAGGGCCCACATGTCAAATTAGATAACAGAAATTGAAGGGAAAGAATGTATATCAGATAAAAACTAAATGTAATCCCCAAATCAGCAAATATGGACTAATGTAAGAAGGCATGAGAGAGACACTCAACACGTTTATGGGTTGTTAAGAAGGCTTAGCAAGAACCAGTAACACTGTTTCAAATCCAGATGGAAGAAAGTTCCCACCTGAGCCTCCAGGGAAATGTCACTGTCCAGCCTCTTGAAGGCGTTCAGTAAGGCCTCGTGGGTGTCAGGAACTTCACCTGGGCTGCAAACAGAGACAGAGAAAAACGAGTGAAACAGAGAGAGAGAGAGAGAGAGAGAGAGAGAGAGAGAGCAAAAGGTCAAGACCTGGGAACAACAACAGCACTATTGACAAAACAACAGAAGGGCCAGTGTTGTGTGGGTGTGTTGCCAGAAGATACAGATGAATGTAATCATAAAACCAGTTTCATATCCAGTTTGCAATGTTAAAAAAAAAATTCGGACTTCAAAGTTTTTAAGGTAAAAGGACAAAAAACACTTTTACACTTATTATTTTTGATGTATTAAAGAAGTGCATTAAGCAACATAATGATCTTCCAAAAATCAAGAAAGAAGCCTTCCTGTTAGCCACAGTGCTGCAGTTTAGACTTTCTCCTGTAAGCTAGTTTCACAATCCTCACCTGGTCAGATCTATCAACTCCTGCCAGTATGTCCGTAGGCTGTTGAAGTAGAGTGTTTGAGCCTCCCTGCTGAAGTAGTCGTTGGGGTGTTTGTGCCACTGGAGGATTGGACTGAGCGCCCTGCCGGCCTCCACTGCTGCCTCCAGCTCACACAGTGTGTCGTGGGGGAGCAGAGACACAGCTATGTAATAAAACAACCTCTCACTCAGCGCCTTGCGGAGAGGAATCAATCATATCAGTGGATTAGGATACTGGTATAATACAGATACTATTACTCAGTCTCAGAGATGTTTGTTTATATTGTATTGATTACGGACACCCCTTTTCCTATTATTACACAAATGGTTTGTTCATCATTATATCATTTATTTGTACCTTTATATAATTATTTCTACCTTTGCAACTGTTTGCACTTCTGGTTGGACGCAAAAGTCGAGTCTGATCTGATCTAATCTAACTTATGACAAATGAGCAGGCGTTAAATGTTCATAGCCTAAACAAACAAATATGTTGCAAGTGTGCATTCTCAGTAATGCACATTGTCAGACTTAGAGACAAATACTGAGGCTTGTGGAAAGCTATGTCAGCTAGACACATAAAAAGTAAATATAACTCTTTAAAAAAATATCAGTACAGTACATGTTACACTACATTATCATGACATGTAGCATACAATAACTGACTCATCTTTACCTGTGCACAGGCACAGCCTGCATGGCCATCAAACACACCGAGCAGCATTCCTCGTGTCTGCAGGCACGTGGCTGCACTCCGACGGTCTTCTATAGGAGCGTTTGCTGGCAGCTGATTACTCTCAAAACCCATCACTGATGACACGTTCTTCCCATCAAACTCTGGCACCTGGAATCATGACATATACAAAAAGATGAAACACTGAGATGCAGAGATGGTTAGAGGAGTTTTATATGAACGATCTGACAAACCTTAAAGCTGTACTCGTTGGCTTTCAGAATGGAGTTGACCTGCGGGGGGGTGAGGATGTAGCTGCGGAGCACTGAGGCTGTCTGGTAATTTCTGGAGTGGCTGTGGTTTTGCCATAAATGAGAGGGCCGTTTCGAGGCAGATCCATGAGTCATGGGTCCTAAGTGGGACTGGTGGTGTTGGCATGGTAACAGACTGGAGGTGAGGACCTTGGTACAGGACAAACGCCTGAGCAGCTGAGATGTCACAGGCATGGCTGAAGGAGCACTATAGACACACACACACACACACACACACACACACACACACACACACACACACACACACACACACACACACACAGTAATGATGTTTACACACCTATCGAAGAGACATTTATACTGAGCTCGTGGGCAAAGTAGTAAGACAGCAACAGCTGCATGACGTGAAAAACAAGGTTAACAAGATGCATTACGATTGAGTGTTCTCTCTCTGCACCATTAAGCACACAACGTGAAAGCAGACATAAGACATTATGTGGTAGGTTGAAAATATCAGGGCCTTAAATTGATAATTTTAAACACTGGATGTCTAAATAACCAGAAACACCAACCCACAAAACTGGCAGAGTGACATCAAATGAAACATTTGAATATTTATTAACTTTCTAGTATTTGGTATTTTTTTCCCATTATTGGCTTATTTTTGCTGAAAATTTTGCCAGATTGTTTCTTTCAGCTTAATCAGATGTTGGTCGTAAGATTCACTTGTTATAGCTCAAATAAATTCTGTTTAATATACAACAATTCTGTACTTACCTTAACCATTAAAAGGATTTCAAAATTGTAAGACATGCGTTCATTCATCACTTTAATTGTGGTGCTTTTGACTTGCAATTCAATATTCTGACAGGTGGTATTATTCTTTTTTGAAGACTATTTATACTGTAACAGTGATGCTGGACAATAAAAAAAAACTTACTATGAGTAAAATACAGTTCAACCAAAAACTACTAAACTAAAATAACAGTAGAAGAGTGAGTTTAAAATGTTTTTCAAACGTTTTAGTTTGTTGTGCCATAATAACTGGCAACAGAATGTATGTGTGCAGGCAAAATAAAGTGCAATCATCCTAAATTATTAGTCGTAAGTATGCAGCACAATGTGCATTCAGTGCGGGAATGTCATACCGCGAGACAATAGTAAAATGTGTGAATTGCTGACATCTAGTTATTTAACAGCAAGAGTGGCTGACTTTTATGAGGGACCTTTCAGGACAGTCCACTTTGGTTTCTTAGTCTGAAGAAAGAAATGTGTGTCAGCAGATGACACCAACAGAGTATATACTGGAATGACTGTCCAGCTTGGTTTGCAACTCTACTCTCCTCTCCAACAACAGGTCAACAGGGCTGCACGATCCCCCCAAAATAGCTTTGGCAAGAATCTCAGCCCTGACATTTAGATCTTGACGAGTGGTCTGATCATAGTGACCCACTGAACTGGAATCTGCCTGGGTCTCGCCATATAATCTGACCTATGCATAGTTTTAGTATCTCTACTCCTCAGAGTGTATTCACGTAAGAAGGATGCGGCAGCACAAGTGATGACAGCTCAGGCGAATATATGCTAAAACGTTCAGCGGAAATATCCTGGAGTCTGACCCGCTTTAATGGAGTAGACCATGCAGCCAACTATCCAACCAAACTCACACTGTGTATGAGTCACACAGACCACAGAGGGCCCGTCCCAGCTCTGAGCTCTGCAAGAAAGTTGCCTTGTCTGTTGACATCACTAGCCTCTCCTAGCCAAAAGAAAAGCAAGGCTACAAAACTGTAAGCTAACCTCTATCTGTTAGCGGGACTCATAAAGTATTGCAACAAAGAGCATAAGCCTGATAACTGAGAAAGAGGACGACCAAACGCTGGCATCGTGATATGACATTAACAGATAACGTACTGTTAAATGGATAAGGATAAGACGTGCGTCAGTCCAGCAGGCAGAGCAGCCAAATGCATGCTAATGGTAGCTATTGGTATTTGGGTGACACCCACCGAATATCTCAAGTAGGATAATGTCTACAAAGTAACATAGCGGCACCAGCTCAAAACCATGCAGACCTAACTCCCTAATAATGATCTGCAACGTCAAATTCAGACTCACCTTGACGGGGAGATAAAAAGAAGTTATTGAAGTTCATAGCTGAACACCGACCCCTCTGGTCTGTATCATTCAGGAGCGCCGCACCACAAAGTGAACGATGATTGGCTGAGTTCTGACAGTCCCCATGACGTCAGATTAAACCCACACGCGCAGAAAGGGCCGCAGAGAGAGAACTGTCTCCAGTTTGAAAAAAAAAGTAAATCCATGAGACAGTAACACTTTGGCAACATCTCTTTTATCTGCAACTTTTAAAGGCATCACATTTTAAAATATTTTTGTATCACTTTAAAAATAGGTTATTTTCCTGTTCAATCTTTTCAGAGCCGTTTGCACCTTCATGTGACGGCCAGGAGCATTTTGCCATATTCTGAGCGAGCACGAAAGCCTGAAGGCATGACATACTTTACTATAGAACTGTTCAAACAAGCCTCTCATTATCATATGAGATCTTCGTACACTATTCAACTATACACAGATAATTGCAGAAACAAAGTATAGCCTTAAAGAAAGACACATAAATAAAAATCTTTGGTTCTAAGATGTAGTTGCTTTTCAGATAGAACAGGTGACCTTAGGATGTATTGTACCGACTGAGAAGTTAAAGTCTGTCTTTTTGTTTTACAGTCTCCCCACTTCATCTGAACACTTCTCAATTAAAATGTATGCAATTTGTATATCAATGTCTTAAAAAATCCTGGAATTTAAACAAAAATATTTTTTCTCTGTGTTTTGCAAAATTATTTTCCCTAAATATTTTTGTTTTAATTGAGTTTTATTAACTTAAAGTAAAGAAAAACACCAAGGATGTCAATATATCAAAATACTTTAATCCTTAAAAAACATTTCAAAATATTGTTAAAATGATCATATTTACATCATGAAACAGTAGTGAAAATACTGAATATTTATAGAAAAGTAAAAAAGAAAGCTGCGCAATCTGTAAACAGTAAACATCTTTGAGAGAAATGCCACTAAACAACACTGACACTACTTATTAACAGGTCATTTCATATCAGAAACCTCTCATCCACCATAGTCTTGCTGGCAAGGTTCTTCCTTCCGAGAGTGTTACGAAGCAGGCGAAGTATCTGTAATGAATGACACATTTTTTAATTCATGTACTTTTAGCATCCTGAAGGCCACATTCCACATTTGCACCAAAAACGTACCATTTGCTGTAAATATGTAAGAACAGCTGCAAGCACAAAGCTCTGAGATCCCAGGTCGACGACACAGAAAAATAAAGTGTCAAAGATCAGCAGTGTTGCCTCATTTCCATAATACAGCACATCACTGAAGGAGTGGGCCTCGTCTGCAATAAGAAACACAAACAGACATTATGCTCAAATATTTATACATTTACGAACAAACAGAAATGTAGGCTACAGCCTGTCTCTGCTATGTGGTCATTACCTGTGTAAAAGATGCTTTTTTCACTGGGTTCCAGGAACTCCATCCCTATGACCCTCTCAAACATAAGCTTGTCCTTTACTATGAAGTCCATATCTGGGTGGGCCTGTGGTAAATAATGCAACATGGGAGACAGAACATGCTGGTGTTTTCAGGTCAATGAAATCAACTCTCACACACACACAATTCAACAAATGAAAAGACATATAATCACATGAATTCAAACTTCACCAAACATCAGTGTGCTTGTGGGAGTTTTTTGTTGATGTGCATCTACACTCACGTGGTCTATAATGGATCCCAGGAAGTAGTTCATGGTGTTGTAGGCCCTCGCTTGCAGCTCAAACCCATTAGAAAAGCCTGCGTCCATCAACCGTGATGGACCGTTCCTATGAAGTCCAGGAAACATGTTACCCTTAAAAAAAGAAAATTAGGAGTTATATCCTCTCTAAGTTTGACATTATGTAGCTAAATGACAAACACAACAGAGTGTAAACACACCCTGCTGAAAGGCTCCCGTATCCTGTCGTATTGAATCCGCAAACGGTTTGTGATAGACACCTGAAAGGTCTGCAGCTCTGAGTTGGGAAGTAGACCTCTTTGACCACACAGAGACTCCTTGAGACGGACGGAAGAAAGAGGATGGATATCATGTGTAAACAATCCTTTCATTAATATGCTACAAATACTAAAATAGCATGTAGTCTGTTGGTGTTTTACATGTTCTCTCCTCAGATTGTTGTTCATTTCCTCCATGTTTGTATCTGCATGTCCATGTACTGAACGCCCATGGATGTAGTAGCCAAAACAACGGTGAGACAACAGCAGCACAGATATCTATATAGAAATAAAGACAAAAATATACTTATGAAGAGCTAGCCAAACACATGATTAATTATCAAAAATATGTTATGAACTTAAAAAAAAAAAACTTACATTACTGATGGAGCAGAGATCTACAAACTGACGTACTTTGTCCTCCACAAAGTGCTCATAAAACACGGTGAAGAAAATCACCTGCAGTGGTAAATGTTGATCTTTTAACGGAGTTGCTATGCTTGATTATATATTACTCACATTGTATACCGAAGACAGCAGGACATAAGAGGTCATAGGGATGTAAAAGAAGAAGGAGATAAGAGAGAGGGTGACAGTTTTACCTGCAGAAGTCCAATGCAGAGCCACAAAGTTGCTGCCACACCGTAGCGGAGAATCAGGCTGTAGGAGGGGGTATACGCCTCTGGAGAGCGCTCTAAAGTCGGCCAGGGGTCTCTCAGGGCTAGGTTAGAGAAACCCAGCACCTGAACAAAACAGAGTGACATGTCAGCTATGAGGACAAGGTTGGAAGGCTGAAAAAATGAACAGAAACAAAAACAGAGTGTAGTGTATGATGTTTAATATGTACCTCGAGAAAGAAGAGCACAGCTATTATCTGAAAAGTTGGGCTGATCTTGCGGATGGTCTGGATCTCGTTCCATTCATTGGCCACAAAATAGGTCCTCCAGATGCTGACCGGAGAGGGGTCACGTTTGGACTCACCGTTCGCTGAAAGAGTAGTGAAAAGTGTGAATTGAGTTCAACAGCTTGAAAATGACTCCTAATGAACGCCGTAATATAGGAGCTGAGAGAGAATACTGTATTTCTGCACCTTGCACAGTCCTGCCAGCTTTGCTTCTTGGCCTCTCCCAGTCTATAAGGAAAACATCGACTGACACCTGAAGGATCAGCTTGTGGAGAAGCTGGAGAGCCTTGATTCAAACACACAAAACAATTGCTTTTCTATGGCAGCAAACCCTGAAGCTTTCAATACAGCTGATCTTTCAGTGTTTAACCTTGAGAGCGAAGGCACAGCCGATGTAGGTCACAAACTGCTCCTCCTGAGCAGGCAGTGGTAACAGCACTGACACAGACTGTTGGGCCTAAACAGACACACACACACACACACACACACACACACACACACACACACACACACACACAAATAACTCAAGTGAAGCAGCTAATAACAATCAATCTTAATTCTATAAATCAAAAACATTGAACAGTGAAGGTTAAGAAAGAAGGTTAAAAGTACTTGCCTTAAATGTCTAAAGAGTGCAAAGAGGAAAGGTTACAAACCCATGCAAAGACAAAAGAAACACTTTGTGAGTTTGGAATACAAATTATGTTAAAAAAAGAAAGAAGCAAAGCAAAGGAAAAAAGCTACAGAGGGGAGATATCGCTTCAGAGAGTAAAGACCACTCATGAATGAAAAGAATCAAAGTTATTACAGAAAGCCCAAAATGACTTAGACAAACCTTGTAAAAGATAAGCCAGTAAAGTCCAGTTCCCACAGTGACGGTGAAGAAAACATTGGCCAGATCTCCGGCATAAAACAACAAAAACTTCATCATCGTCTTAGGCAGAAGGAGGGAAAGACAAACATTACTTTCAAGTGTTCAATATGTTGATGGAAGTTCCTCAAATAATGACATAGCAAAAGAGGCAGTACCTCCACATCAATGATGGGAGACGCAATCCTCCTCTTCCAGCTGACCGTCTTCAGGAGAGAATAGAGCACAGCCAAACCACCCATCACACCCAGAGCCGTCTGTGCACACACAAAAACATCAGAGCCAAAGGTGATACTGTACCACAGTGTGCTGTAACAAACACTGAGAGCATCAGTCACACGCAAGAATGTCTCATTAAATCTGTTGTTTTAAACCATTTCAAATCAAAGTATTCCATTCATGCTTCTACTCACATTTGTCTTCATGCGGGCCTCATTCTGATCCATCTCATACTCCACAGCAAATGTTGTCTGCAGACCAAATAATCAGTTCAACACATAAACCAGTTAAAAACTTGATTGTGAGTTAAGTAAATAGAAAGCAACTCATTTGATCAATTATTCACGTTATCAGAGAGCAAACAAAGACAGTATGTCATAACTGCCTGTGTATGGGCTTGTATCTGGCTTGTGTGGGCTGTACTCACAGACACAGTTTGAGTATTGATATCTGTGAGGGGAACGTCTCTGTAGGTCACAATTATTAGAGGAGGATAAACCTGCCCCTCAAGTGTTCGTGGGACCAGCTGGAACCTACCAAACACACACATTTCATCAAAAAACATCAGCACCACTTCACAAAGCAGTTTGCATCCATCATCCTTTTTCATGGAAGTGTGTGCTAGTTAGAAACGCACCTTATTTTAACACTGCTGGTTACACGGATGACTTTAGGCAGGGCACTTAAGCTCTTCTCTCTCCCGCTCAGTCCGTCGACAAGAAACATTCGTCGAGACAGGTACCAGTTCTTCATGCTCTCTGTAAGAGGATAACGTATTTTGAAGCAATGCACACACGTATATAAAACACACACTTTAATATGAAATCGCACCTTGGTTGATGAAACGTCCATTGTATTGCTGGTTATTGACGAGTGTAGGCAAGGGCAGAAGTTTTTGATTCTCTCCTCCACCAAGCTCCATAAACACATCGTAGAACAACGGCTCTGGATACGTATCCAGCAGCTCTTTTACTGACAGATCACACTACACACACAGACACACACATTTTATAATACAACTGGACTTTGCAAACACATTTTTCCACTGTCCAAGACAAAATCGCCACTCACACTTTGTTGGTAGGCGGTTCCAAAGCTGAAGGCTGCCACCTGTTTGGTTTTCGTGTCTGGACAAAGCTAAAAGAGAGGAGCAGAAGAAGAGGGGATGGTGGAATATTTACCAGCCTTCTTTATGTGTATGTTTTTTTATGAATATCATGAAAATGACTTTAATGCTGTTAGGATAAAGAGAGTTGTGGGAAGTAATTGTCCGTACCATTAACCTATCTGACATTTGCTGCTTGACCTTTGATTGTCAGCTCTCTTTCTTGCTCTAAGCACATATACCCATTTTATAAAAAGTTACAATCCCCTGCTTTACTCAACCTCACCATCAGTTGTTTGTCATCTCACCTGGATATTTTGTCCTCCGACAGGCTCCCATCTAAGAAACTCTCCTCTGACATTATAGACAGCAGCAATCAGCTTAATGTCAGTGTTCTGAGAAAAACAAAAACAGAACATTTCATTTTTCAAAAAGGATTTTTTTGGTACCAAATCTGGTTTACTGCTCAGTTTGTAGTTTAAAAAAAATGAAAAGAGTACTGTTTTTAATAGTTTGATTTGATGGAGTGATTCAATTTGATCACATACTATGTTTCTGCCTCTGAAACTGAACCCAATGGGAACCGGATCAGTTTGAAGCACTCTTCCAGCCAGTCCTGGTTCTTCCCCATAGTAGAGCCACGGCAGATTAACTCTCCTGGAGGAATGGTCAACAAAGTGCTTTGAAGGAAAGTATATTTGCAAAGATATCACAGTAGATATGTACGTGATGCCTTGATGGAGTTGTTTACCAATATGAAATGTCTTGAGTTGAGCTCAGAGCAGCCCTGGATCTGAAGATAGTGTTAAAGAGGCCGCAGGCATCAGTGGACACGCCAGTGAAGGAATGCATGTTCATCACACACATGTTCCCAAGAGCCTGACATGCGGTTAGGTTTGAGAAAACCTGCAACCAGACAAACGTGTTTATGCACAGCAGCTGATTAGATGCATTTTAACAACAATAAAAATACAAATCCTGTGGTTTGAGATAAAAGAAAACTGGAATTACAAGGCATGCTGCTGATGCAGAGTATAGGTTTTGGACAAACCAGGCAGACTGCACGTTGAACTTCTGCAAAGGGAATAGAGCACAAAAACACAAATGAAAACACATCCTAATGATCCTATGAAATTAGATCAGCAAGTAAGGAAGGAGGAGGAGACTCACCAACTGAGCAAAGTTGACACTGGGATTCACATTGGTGGAGAGGCTTCCTGGAGGGAAACATAACCCTCCCACCTATAAAATCATAGATTCTTCTGTTAGTCTGTTACTGTTATGTGTGTGAGATGTGTTGAGATGAGGGTATGAGAGGAGAGGGAGGGCAGAACTCACCAAGACATTAGGAGGTTTACACAAACAGGAGGTGTTAGTGAAAGAGGCCTGGCATCGCTCACACCTGAAAAACAATTTTGGAGAATGTTCCAGTCCTTACATGTTTTCCAAAGTAAAACCTTTTTCACACTCCTAGGGCAAACCTTTAGCACCCTGAAGTAGCAGTGATGCCAAGAGAGATAATGCAGGTACAGGCCAAACCTCAAAAGCAAACCCAACAGGAAATAATGTCACTGAAATATTCTAATCTGTCCTTGCAGTGATGAAGGTCATGGGCTAGTGCTTATAAGAGGCACAGAGGGATGAAGGGCAGGGAAGATACTGTGGATATGAGAGGTGTTAAAACCATGAGTCAGCGCTCTAATGGTGCAATAGGCCAGGGAAAAAAAAGCTCCAAAACATATATGTTTCAAATTATGTTATCCAGCTCTCATATTCTCTTAAAAACTTTTGAACTATATCCAATAATGTATCAGAAAACTCTGCACAGATCTGTGAATGTTTCGCACCACTTATCATTTTTTCATCTACCATCTCTCCTGTTAGTTTTTGTGGCGTCCACTATGCTGCTAAAAACATGACCTGTCACAAGAGGACTCAAGTGATTAAGTTTTTGATTTTCTTTTTGTTAAGTTTGGGGGGAGCAGGAATGACCAGATCTAATAATAGAACCATTTAACACATTTTACTGGATTGGACTGTTAATCTGTACGCTCTGATTCTTTTAATTTGTTATATCCTGCTGATTTTTATTCATTCAAGGAGTACAGAATATTTATACTCTAGTCAGAAAGCCTAAACTGCACCCTTGTCAATGAACTGTTCCAGATGATATTATTTCTAAAAGTTCTAACCTCAGACGTGGATCTGCATGTAACAGCTGGATGAATTGATGTTAGCTTTGTAAGTTACTGATACATACCTATCTCCGCTGTGGTTTGGGACAGACAGAGCAGGGGAGTCTCCGTTACACATTTCACATCTTGCCTCATCCAAAAGGTTTCCACTGACATCTCTCTCCACTGGAAAGAAAAGAGCAATATTAGAGACAATTATATGTAGGGTTAAGGAAGGCCAACACTTTCAACATTACAGACAGGCATTCTTACAGTAAATAAATAGACCTGGGTTTGGTCACTCACCCAGGACATTATCCTTTGGGCACTGGCACTTTCCATCATCACTGAGACTGCCTGGACAGCGAATACACCCAAACCCATCAGTAGTTACTGCCTGTTAGTAAAGATGTCACAAAAGCATTGCTACAAATGGTATTTGTTGTTGTCTTAAGACTGTGGCATGAGTTATATTAAGTATGAAATGCAAATAAAATGTATTCCGAGTAAATACCACATACTGGTTTGGCTGTGGGACATTGCTGACAAATTATGGACGCCTTATCAGTGGTGAGGGTTTGGTAGCCAGTTTTACAAATGCATCTCAGTCCTGTAGAAGAAGAAACACCAGTGTAAAGTTTAGTGAGCCGGAGCAGAGAGTGTTGCACAAAGTTGAGATGCACACTCCTTCTTATATATATTATTATAACTAAATTACTGAGTCTGTCACAGCATCGCAACACTGCAGCACAAATAGAAAGACAGTAGATACCCATGTAGATGGATATAGGTTGGTGCATATGAATACTTATTGTGCTGCAATACACCTCAGAATTAAAGGACCTAGTTATCCAATGTCATTTAACAAATGAGGTTTTGCGCATGGGAATGCGACAGTTACCGCTTAATGAAGCGCGTGTGTTAACTCTACTATAATCCTGATGTCTTGTAACAAATTCATCAAACAGAGAAGGTGCCAGACCATGTAAACAAACATTAATTTAAGATTGCAGTAGCCAATGAAGCTTTCACAGCTTAACACATTATGTTTCTGTAATACGCGACAATGGTGCCATCTTTTAGGTTTTTTGTCCATTATTTTTATTGTCTGGTTGTATAATAGAGATGATAGGTTTTAAAGTCGTTCGTGAGGCTTGGGACCAAGAACTGATGCAGTATGATAGATGGGATAATATCACAACATGCATATAGAGCTGTGCTGTGCTAAATTAGACATATTTTTTGATGATTCTGAAGCAGTTGAGATTCTATTGAACTTTTTCACAAATAAAATTCACTTGACATCTTCAGCCACATTGATGGTCTCATAACTTATTTTAACTGAAAATGTTTCTTTGCTTTGTTGTTTAAGCATAAAAAAACAAAGCCTTTTTTATATTTCATGTTAAGTGAGAAGACTCAAGCCATTTTGAAACAGAGTGCAATGAGTCATTAAGATGGGCAGCAGCTTTCCTAGCAGATCTTGCAGATGCGTATATAACCGTATCATTGGCATTAATTTTGTTTGCAGGACAGATCTCAGGTAGGTCTTTGATATACATGCTAAATAGAAGTGGCCCTTGAACTGATCCCTGGGGTATCCCCATGCTGTTAGCAAAGAAGGTGGACTCATTGCTCATTGACTCTGAAACATTGCACTCTTCCACCTGGGTATGTATATATGAGTCAAACCACTGCGAAGCCTGATCAGACAATTGAAATGTAGGAGGTTTGGACAGCAGCACATTTGGGTTAACAGTATTGAAGGCTTTTTTCAAGTCTAGGAAAACTGCTCCCACGACATGACCTCTATCCAGAAAGCCTTTTGTTTTCTGAATACAATAACAGTTTGCAGTCTCATTAGAATGTTTGGGACTAATCCCAAAATGTTGTTGATGCAGTATGTAATTCTCAAGATGTAATATGAGTTGCTCTGCAACAACTTTTTCTCGTATCTTAGACACAACTGGAAGAATGACAATGGGTCTATAATTACATGTCAAGTCTGATTCACCAGCTTTGTAAATTGGACTGATAATGGGTTTTTTTGCTAGCTCTCTGGGAAAGTTTTTGTTTTAATTGACATATTCGACAGATGTGTTATTGGCTTAAGTAATTGAGTTCTATGTTTAATTGTTCTGGCTGAGCATGTTTGGTATACACGTGAAAATGTTAAGTATATAATACATATTAATACTAAAATATTAATTTAGGCCAAATTGTCCAACCCTTCCGTTGTCTATGGTAGTTGTATGTATTACCTTTCCATCAAACCTATTAATGCTATTAATCCATAAAGCACACTCGGCATTGTATTTAAGGTGGACTTGCCCTTTAATTGCTTTGTAAACAGGCTGTTAGCTAGCTAGCTAGCTAGCTAGGTTCATGACTAATTTCAAAATGTCTTAGCCATATGCACCTACCGGGGACACCCAGTTCATTAGAGTTTCTATTCGTAATGCGTGGCTGACAACCTCATAGCTAAATTATTTTCCTACTCATATGACTATTGACGCTCATTGTCGGCACATTAGCGTCCGTTAATCAGTGTCTGAGAAGCTGTGTGTAGGTAGCAGACCTGTTGTGCTCCGTCGTTGATTTGGACCGCACCTCACACACGAAAAACTCGAGATATCGAAAAATTCTTCCACATCACAATCTGAAGGAGCCTTATAGGGTATGATAAACTGCTGACAGGAAATAATATCTATGCAAATTATTAGAAATAATGGCAAAAGCACTTTTAGTCTATGAACAGCAAACGATAGCGTCCCCGTCGCCATGGTAAACAACGGTCTTCTTTACCCACAATCCTGTTCACCTTGCGTGATGACGCTACGGCTTAATTTAAGTGTGCGTCAGGTCGATGGTCAGGTCACACACATTTTTTTTTTTTTTTATCATTAAATATAATATGTTTGTCATATTCTAATGTTTGTTTAAACTAAAAGACAGTTTCAAGATATAATGGACTATATGGTAAATAGTAAATGGACTTGAGCTTATATAGCGCTTTTCTAGTCTTCTGATTACTCAAAGCACTTTTACACTGCATGTCACACCTACCCATTCACACCCATTCACACCCTGATGGCAGAGGTTGCTATGTACGGAAACCATCAGAAATAACTAATCCCATTCATACGCATTCAAACGCATTCATACGCCGCAGACGAAGCAGCGGGAGCACTTCGGGGTTAAGTGTCTTGCCCAAGGACACATCGATCATGTTGCTGCAGCAGCTCGGGATTGAACCCTCATCCTGGTTGAGAGATGACGACTCTACCACTGAGCCACAGCCCTATATGATACAAACTTTTTTAAATGGGATGTCATGGAACTCAGTCAGGTAGATACCGATCGTCATCTACCTTGATTAGGCCCAACTTGAGTTGCCAATAATCAAAAAAGTAATGATTAAAAAAAAAGATGTATGTTAGGCGGTTCTTCAACCCTAACATTAAAGATTTTACTTGGTACAAGAAGAGGATTTTCTTAATTTCTTCCTCTGCCCTTCATTTTGTGAAAGAGGTTATTCATGTATATGCCCCTTTATCAGACCTTAAACAACACATTTTGAAACATGGTGCTAACAAGGAAACTTCTCAATTGCGAGGGTACTGGAAATTCAATAATTCTATCTTGAAAGACAATTTCTTCAAGGACTGTTAAAAATTTAATAGAGGAATTTAGATAGACTAAATAATAAACTGTATTAAAAATAATAATAATTGTAAGAAAAACTGGGATTTTTTCAAATAAAAAGTCAGATATGTTGCCATCAACAGAAGCAAGGAACTAAATAATTAAAAAAGAACGAATAAAGCTAATTTAATGCATGAACTTCACCTTTTACTTACAACCTTAATCTGGAAGAAGAACTTCTATTGAAGGACCTGCAGCTGCAGCTGGATCAAATTTATCTTGACCTTGCCAAAGTTGACTTGATTAGATCGAGAGCCAAATGGTTAGAAGAAGGGGAGAAAAGTTATATTGAATGGTGATATCTGTGAACGATTTTTGGAAAAAATGTAAATGTATATACCATCTGTTGATGAAGACCTCAAACTTATCTGTGAGTCTACACTAACTACAGCTGAAGTTAAGGCGGCACTATTCTCAATGAAGAAAGTTAAAGCACCAGGTATTGATGGTTTGTCTGTTGAATTTGATATGCACTATTGGGAACTTATTCAAACTCCGTTAATTTGTATGTACAATGAACGCATAGATCAAGGAGAGATGGCAACTACAATGAAGCTATTATATCTCTTATACCCAAACCCCACAAAGATCCATTAATAGACAATTGGCATCCAATTACCATTTGAACCATTGGTTACAACATTAATTAATTTCGTCAACATTGTCAACATGTTTTACAAAGATATTAGCAGCTCAGTTGTAATCAATTTGAATACATCCAAGAGATTCCAAATCAACAGAGGGATTAGGTTAGGGATCTAATCTACTTTAAGGATCTAAGATTGAGCACATTAACTGGAGAAGGGCTTGGCTTTTACCTTACAGATACTGTATTGCAAACAAAGCTAGAGAGGTACACTTCAAAATTCTTTATAAAATATAATCGCTTAATTGCCTTCTTGCCAAGTTTACAGATATTGATGTGTCTTGCACTTTTTTCTAAAAACTATACAAAAACAATCTCCTACCTTTTTGTTGAATGTTAATTAGCCAAAAGATTCTGGAAAGACCTAGAGTCTCATTTTTCTCTGGCTGCTAACTGTGCATATTCTCTAAACCTCAAAGACATTATTTGTTACTATGAAAATAAAGGAAATATCACTTTTCAATATGTTATTAACTTGATTATACTATATGCAAACATTTTCATCCACAAACAGAAATTCTCAGTCACTTCCTACATTTTCAATGTTTCATCTAGACTTAAAGTCGCTCAAAATACTCCTTTTAATTAACAACAAAAAAATGTAACAAATGTATGTATTTCTATAAAACCTTTTTCCTAGAGACAGCTATTTAAATAATTTAGTGAAGTATGCATCTTTATTGGTTTATTTTATCTTATGTAGGCTATACTTTGATATTTACTTTGTCAGTTGTAATTTGCTGTATGTACTGTATGTAATTTTATTATGTAATCTGTCCTTTACCTGATTTACATGTGCTACTGTTTTGTTTGATTACATCATTCCTCTTGAATAAAGCTATTTAAAAAAAGAAAGAAAAAGAGTTGCCAATTATCAAATCAATGGACATGTTGTTGTGTGCTCTCAATTGATTAACAATCTCAACTCTCCTTAAAAAAAAAAAACCCTCTCTTATGCTGTCAACAGAAAGGAACTGCACATTATCATAAATCTGAGTGAGCAGAGTTTATTGATAAAGTATACCAAATGTTGGCCTTTACTCTTGTGATTTAACGGTAGCTGCATTTAACATGTAAAGCAGGTCACAGTCATAAATGGTATAGAAAGTGTGGGCGGTTTTAGAGGGAACTGACAGAACTTGATCAAATTAAACTAATTTTGTAAATTCAAACCAAAGTGAAAGTAGATACAAGTCTAAATGTGTTTGATACATTTTTGAGGGAACATTTAAAAATCTCTCTCACTCAGTCTGTTGTGAAACGGCTAGTTGTTTTCGACAGTATGTATGTGTATGTGTGTGAGTCATAGGGGACTTTTGGCAGGAAATGTAAGCAAATGTTGTAGCTGTTAACTTCCTCTCTTCATCCGCTTGATAATATGATTTCATAGCCTGGGGGAACCAGTACTAAATGATTTGTCTTATTAAGACATCAACCTTTTGAAGCTGAAGCCTATAAGTAGTTTCAAACTCAGGTAAGTTTTTAACTCTTTAATCTGGTCCTTTTTGGTTGAAGAATCATGTCTTCTAGGGCAGTGGTTCCCAAAGGGGGGTCGGGAGACACTGTGAGGGGAGTCGTGAGATGCCTTCTAAAAACTTAGAAAGAAATGATTCGAAATGATTTAAAACTGCATATTTTACCCATTACTTTGAAATGATATACACAAAAGTTGTTCAATTTAAATAAAACCACAGTCTTAAGTGAGATTTGTGCTGTAATGCAATTAAGGTGTAAAAAATCCTCTAAATGTAAATTTGCACATGACTGCAACAATATAGGTGTCTGCAGCTCTTTATAGATAGAAATGCACAGAGAGTCACTGAAATGATATAAGTAGACTGTCTTATCTTTTGTTTTGGTCTAATGTCAGTGTTTGGGCAGGCCTACTAGTGCTTGCAGCTGTGTGCAATGTTAAATGCGTTAACCACTTCCAGGGACAGTGGGGGTCCCCAGTCTCCGGCACCCTTATTTTGGGGGTTACGGGCTAAAAAGTTTGGGAACCCCTGTTCTAGGGTGACAGCAGCCCTCACTCCAGTCCATTAGAGGGCGCTAATGCGCCGCTCCCTACTGAACTGAAGCAGACGTTTGAGCCACGGGCATGACGAGAGGGAAAAACCGGAAAAACCCAAAAACCCTGCTGCCTGTACTCTCTTGATCAGTGCTGAGTCTGAGCGTCCTGAGGCGGATCACGCAGTCGATTGAGATCTGAGAACATAGTTAGTTTTTCAGCATCTACCCATGGTAAACGTGAGAAAGGATCACGGTGACTTTCTCAAAAACCACCTCTTTTCAAATACTGTACGGTGGTGAATGTGAGTATTTTTTTTAGCGCGTTTCAAGTAGAAAGAAAACTTTTTTTTTCCATTTCCCGCCATCGCAGTTTCCTTCTACGACTGGTTAATGACGCACGTGTCGCTCTGATTATATCATCAATACCCTACTTTGGCTTTGCGTTTTTGTCGTCTTTCTTGTGTATGTGTTTCACCTTTGTTCTCTTTATATTTTCAGAAACCTCCTGTCCTGTTTTTCAAATGGCCATAATCATACGATTGCAAGGCCTTGACGTGAAGGCCGGCACTGAAGATGTACGTTCATTCTTCAAATTCCTTCACATTCCAGATGGCGGAGTTTACGTACTTGGAGGAAGTATGAGAGAAGCGTTTATTGCATTTAACACAGAAAGGGATGCCCAGCTTGCCATGCGGTTAACAGGAACGGTTCTAAAAGGGTCTATGGTGAGTCTGCATATAAGCAGCATGGCAGAGATGGAGCGCAAACTTAAGTCATTGTTAAAGAAAAAGAAACCCTCCCCCACACAGCTCACAGTCAAAGGACCAAAGCATTCCAAGGGTGCAAATCTACATTTGAATGGAAGGATTCCTAGCCCAAAAACTGCAGATCTACCACCTACAAGACCACTTGATCCCAGGAAACAGTCACTTACTACAAATCAGCAAGCTTCAAGTGCACCCTCCCTTGATTCAGGTACTGCCTTTTTCCTCGGAGTTTGTACTGTTCTTCAAGGTCTCCAGTCATTCCATCAGGGAGAAAATGAGACAGAACCATGTTTTGATTTCACAAGGGTTGACAGTACAGTTGTGTCTGATGAGGTAAAGACACAAGAGCAAAGTCTGGTTTCAAGCCCAGGCTATGTCAGGCTCTTTGGTCTACCATCCTCAACCACAAAAGATGACATCTGTCAGTTTTTCAGAGAGTTGACTGTACAGGAAGTCATAGTGAATGTAAAGTTGGGAATTAGCCCTGGCTGTCTTGTGAAGTTCGCCAACATGCAGGATGCAAATGATGCACTTCTCTTCAATCAACACCAGCTGGGCCACCTCAATGTGGAGGTTCGTGGAGCAACAGAGAAGATGTGGACCAGTGCACTGCAAGAATGTGAAAATGCATTGGATGATGGAGCAAGATTGAAACCAAAGCGAAGCCCTTTTAGGGAAACTCCAAACCATAAATGGAAACCCCCCTCTGCTCTGCGGATGAAGAGGGGACCTATCAGCCTGCTGTCAACAAAAAAGCCAAAATGTGATGATGACTTATCTGCGATATGGCCAACCAAAGAGTACATTGTCAAGGTCAGTAATCTGCCCCGGACGATGACAAAGACTGAAATAAAAGAGTTATTTGGATGCACGACCATTCCACACAAACATGTACTGCATTTTCTTGACCAGGAAGGCAATAGAACGGACAAAGCTTTTATCATTTTTAAACGCACTGCAGATTATGACTATGCAATAAACCTTAATGGTTGCCATGTGGGCTCTGCTGCCATTGAGGTGACATCAATCACAAGGTTGATGATGAAGAAAATGATGGCTAAAACCCGTCCCATGAATCAGAATCATTCTCCGAAGATGGGCACAAACAAACGAACGGGCTACTCAGATCCAGTTGAAGCACCGAGCTGGAATAAAGACCCAGCAGCTCAGACGTGTCTGTTTGTCAGAAACATGCCAGCAGACGTACAGGAAAGTCAAATCAGAAGCCTTTTCTTCAAATACAAACTTGCAAAAGAGAATATCTTCCTGCTGCGGGACAGTGATGGCAAGGGCATTGGTGAGGCCGTGGTCCAGTTTAGATCACCAAAGCATGCTTCACTTGCTCAAAGACTCCACAGACGGGACTTCTTGGGGTCTGAAGTGCTTCTTACTCCCATAAATGGGAAGCAGATGAAAGACATCTTGGGGCAAGAAATGTTACAGTAAAATTAATGACAAAATGCCTGCAAAGTGATCAAGGAGTGATTAGGAGATCTTAATTTTGCAAACAGTCCATCTTTCTTTCAACTGTAATTCTACTTGACTGTATACATCTGAGTTACGTTTCCTGCTTGTAACTGTTTTCCTCATGATCAATGTAAAATTTCTACACATTCCCTCTGAGAACATCTTATACATTTTAAAATAAATGTATTAGAACTGTTTATTGGCCTATTAATTAACACAAGCGAACATCAACATGAAGAGGCTGTTTGACTCTGAAGAGACGGACCATGATGAAACTACAGGAGGGACTCTCCAGGAATGAACCAACAGCAAGGAAGAACCACACAAAAATGGCAAAACGTGTTGTTTTTTAATACTTTTAATAAAATGATACCCTTGCAGTAAGCTTATGCTTGTGATCAGTTAAAGATGCAGAAAACACACAAAAGCATTTTTGTAAAACTTGCCAAAATGAGATCCTCTTAAGAGGTCAAAAACATAAAAAAAAACTACTTAGCAACAGAGAACCTTAGCCAAATAAAGGTACACAAATGTTCATCTCCTGGACAGTGTTGTCTGATGTGCACTTCGGACAGATTGATAAGAAGATGAAGGTGTTGCATCTTAAAGTCATTTGTAAAACCTGGATGGACCATCAGAGAACCTGTTTGGACCTGCAGACAGAGAAAATACATAATCAACAAAAAGCATGCATTCAGAAAGATGCTCAATGACTTCCATGTTCTCTTAAATGTGAGACAAAACATTTTCTTTGGCATCTGCCTGTCAACATTTTCAACACCATTACCTCCTATGCTTGAGTCAGAGATTCATCAATTGGAAAGCTGATGAGGAGATTTGTGTTTACTAACCTGAGAGACTACTCGAGTATCTGTCACTGCTTGGCAGTCTTGAGGGTGTAGAAGAAAAACTCGTCGAGCTCATTGAAAAGCTGTTTAGACTGGAGCCCTAAACAGGAATTGAAGAAGACATAATCAGGGAAGAGCAGATGTACATGTTGCACATGCACTTCTAAATTAAAAATATGACAGCTGGAACATGCTTATGAGTAAAATTGAGCACCATACCGACGATACACTTCTCAGTCTGTACTCCATCAGCACATCTGTAAGTTTCTGTGTCACCTTGAGCACCAGCTGTGCGTCATTCTCATTCTCTATCCGGAAAGAATCCTGCAGAAAGATTTTTAGTTGGTACATTTTGAAAATATGCATTATTTAAAAAAACGCAAATGACATTTTTGTTAAGTTGGGAGAGACCGCATGAGAAATTAGAAATGCATACCAGGTAAGTGAGTAGTTTATTGGAGAGGTTGCTACTTTCTGGAGCTGCTCCCAGCAGGCCAGTCCTCTCCACTGGTTTGTCTACTGGTCTGTCCATTAAGCTCCCCCCCCCTTGGCTGCCCCGGTACTCATCAGGATACAGTCTTCCTGGGCTCTCCAATAGTCCACCCCTTCTATAACCATCTCCTCCTCCACCTGGTCCAAAACCATCCCCAGCTGGGAGTAGACCCATGCCATCTGAGAAAGGTCCTCGATCCATACCAGAGTCAAGGAAATCTTTCCCGGTCGAGTACCCTCCAAAGCCAGGCTCCCCATAGTCTCCCACTGGATATTCAGGGAGAAAACCCCCCTGAGGAGGAAACCGCTGGTCAGAGAACCTGGGACCTGAGAACGAAACATGTTCACTACATTAAAATGCACATAAATAAATTCAATAGAAAAATGACATACATGTGCATTATTGTACAGATTTTTTTTGAGAATTAAAAATGACTCACCAAAGGGTGGAGGTCCCTTAAGACCCATTCCTGGTGCTGGAGGAGGCACAGCTTTAGGAGTCGCAGAACCTGAGTGAGGGAGTGAGAGGAATGGACATGAAAGATATTCCCAACTCAAGTAACCAACCAGCAGGAAATACTTATTCTTTGCAGAACAACTTACGAAGTCCTTTGAAAGCAATGACTTCACAGGGCTCCTTCAGGATTACCTAAGAGACACGGAGAAAAAAAATAGAGCCAAAAATAAATCAAATAAGCATTTTCATGTCAATGTTTCACTTGTATATGTTAAGTTTCTGTTACTATGCAGTGTTTTATACAATAAAAAAAGACAGTGATGAGACTCAGCTGGCTATTTTTTTTAATACACCATCAACAGCCAGCATTTGTGGCAAAAAAAAAACAAGAATCATGTAAGCTGATACAGAAGTTTGATTTAGTGCTAAACTGAAAAAAGGGAACAAATATCGGAAGCTTGGAATGGAACAGCAAAATCTGATCTGACTGACAAAATTCGGAGTTGCATTACAGTCCTAAATAACACTGCTCTCATTAACTGCAATGATATAGTGTCAGTGAGGGCTTGCTCCAGAACTAAGGCCTGGTACACACTAAAAGATTTTTGTAATCTTAAACGATTTTGAAAATGTGATAGACCCCACACATGACGACAAATCATAACACATTAACAGTTCAGTTCTCATAGTGTGTGAGACAACCAACTCAGCACACCACACACTAACCAATTAATTCACCAACAACCAGAGTCTCAGCCATCAAAACTTGTGCGACATAAGAGTAAACAAACTGTTTGTCAGTTTGATTTTGGTTTGTTTTACAGGACAGGTTGTAAAAACTCTCGTGTTGCCACAAATCAACAAGTTGGTCCTGAATTTATGACATCCATCTAACTTTATGCTTTGCGTTTGCTGTCGTCGCCATGGTTATGTTTGTTGTGCTTCCTGCTTCAGTCAGCTTGCGTCCCTATTGGCTATTGTTCCGTGCTCAGCCATCCTAGGTGTTCTCCCCACACAACAGGATTTCTGATCGTAAATATTGACCACATTTAACTTTAATATAAACGATTTCAAATAGGGGCGGCCCTGATTACTTACAAGCAGATTGGGGAGGTTTAAACCACCTCACACCACAGGAGAATCTGTAAAAATAATTGGGCCTTTGCTGACTTTGGTCTGATGGGGGAATCGCGCCCAAAATCGGCCCAATTATCTTGTAGTGTGTACCCCGCTTTAGCAGGCTCAAATTTGACTGCAGTGCAAGAAAAAAAACTTTCCAATGCTTTTAATCACATTCCTGATGGATAGCTTTTTTTATGTAAAGGGCAGAATTACACAGTTTGCTGCACAATGACAATACAATAACTAAATAGTTAATGTTATGTCTCATTGTAATATACGGTAAAGCAGTGCTTACATTTCTAACTCAACTAAAAGAGGTAAAAAAAAAATTGTCACATTTAACAAGTCCCACCGTCGTGTTGAGTTTAAAAAAAACCAGCCAATTTTAACACAAACATGCACTTCGATGGGCATTACAGGAAGGAATGGTAGAAAATATCCCACATTTTTTTTGCCACTAGAGAATCCGAACAAGACTAACCTTGAGTTGTCCCCTGCCTTCTGCACTCTCTACCTCTGCTGCAGCTTCTTTAATCGTCTTCCTAACAGTAGGGTCTTTGATGGCCTCTTCTTCTTCACAGGTGAGCTTTTGAGGGTGGACCTTTTTCTGTGCACAAGGAGAGATATGATAATGATAAAATATGAGAAATTACTTTGAACTCTTCTGGGTTTTACTTTGATAAAAAAAATGTTTTAATAAAAAATACCAAGTATCTGAAGCTGTGTTTCCAGCCTTTCACGTGGGCAACCATATCATGCTGCAAGCGGGAGACAGCACAGAGTTTGCACTGGTAGTGTGGTGGGACAGATTTACTTGGGCTTCGGTACTCCCAGACATATTGAAGACCTGTAGACAAATAATGATAATTGATTTTGCATTTTAATACAGGAAGAAAAGAAGCTAACAGATTTGTTAGGAAAAGTAGCACTTCTGCTCACCAACGATGCACTCTGGGACCCCCTTCAACAGTTTGCTGAGACTGGGCATAGTCTGAATAGATGAGCCTTTGGTAAATACTGAGAAGACATAACACTGGTAAGTAGAAAGCAGACGTTTTATAATGGTCCACAGCTGACAAATATTGCAACAAGGTTCATTTGCAACAAACTGGTTCAGTGACCCGCAATCAATTTCACAAGAGAAAACAAATAATCTTAATGATCATAGTGACGAAGACTGAGGTTAAGGAGGTGAGTACCTTTAGTGTCTGAAAGCTGTTAAGTTTTATATTTAATTATCTAAACAACCATTAGATTCCCAAACTCCTCGAGTGCTTTTGAAGCTACGGGCAGACCAAAAAAACAACAATTCTGCCAACCCCCATTTAGACCCGAATTGGGCTGAGGGATACCATCTTCCATGATGCATTGCTCCCAATTATGCGCAACTACAGAAGTACCACTTCCGTTTCACAACAATGAAGCAGTCGAACTGCAAAAGCTTGATACTGTCTGTATGATTTAAAATACGAGAGTTAAACTCGGATTAAGACATCAAGTAAACAGTATCTCAAAACAGTGTAGCACTAAGAAAACATGTAAAAAGAATGCTGTATTCAGCAGTAGTAGAAAAAAGGTTCATACAACCATCACAGCACAAAAGTGCATCGATATCTGAACAGCAACCGTCACAAACCCACGGTTGCATGTTACATTTTCAATACCGTGTCGGTGTCTCAAGGATCTTATGGAGCCAACGATGCTCAACTTCAACGAACAACATCTAAAGAAAATGGGTTGGCATTTTGCAAATTGTTCAGTATAAATCTTTTTTTGAAATCATGATGTACATATTGCGAAGGGGCTTTTCTAAATAGCAGTAAGGGTGCAACAAAGTGGATATCACGTCAGTGGATGTCACGTCACTGCAACTGCTCCATCTCTGTGAGTGAGGGTCCTAAAGAGTGGTGAATATGCCACCACCCCATGACATGAAGCAGAGAAAGCTTCTCAAGCTTCACCTCCCAGCAGTGGCACTGTGTAATAATCACTTACCTATCTCAGCAGAATGCTGCGGCTGCTTTCTCTGTCAATGGAGGGAATAAACCCACATGAAGGAGAGAGACACATAGAGGCATTAGTGACAGGATGACACTTAGCAGAGGACTGAACTCCTCGTTCATGTCCGCCACCCTATGTATGCCATAGAGCCAATCATTTCCTTGTTCTCCATGACCCCTGCATCAAGCAGCGGCAGTCACAGAGACAAGTGTCTACATTGTGTCTTTATCATGTAGTCTGGTTAATGATCTACATTCTCATTATCTGAGAATATTCAACAGTAAAGCTGTTTAATAAAATGGACATATTTAATATCAGAATTAAGGCTGAAACACAACGTTCAATATGCAAAGATGTCTACAGTGGCAACACTAAAAGACACTGGGGTCAAGACCTCAGTAATTTTTTAAGTAAAAAATGAAAACAAGGTTTGGAAAATGTTTTTGCTCATCTACCATTGTGTATTATGGCCTTTCATCCAGAATGACTTTTCTGGGGGGCCGTGAGTCTGAGGTTGACATAAAACAAGCATACATAATTAAGGCAAAAACAAGTTAACAATCCCACCCCCACTTCTCAAGAAGAGAAAAGAGGAGAGTGATGGAAGTGTGGATTGAAAAACTAATCGAATCGTATCGATTAATAATAAGGTAGTTTCTTTTTAATGTAGGACGTAAGGTGTCTACCACATGGTCCCAAACATTCCCTTTATTGAAGAGTGTTGTAGACAGGTCAGGATGCAGAAGACAGAAACAGAAAACCAAGCACAAGATAAATTCAAATGGGTATATTGAGTGTTTAATTGATTCGAATATTTGTTTTTTCTAATTTCTGAACAATTTTATGACTATGTGACAGCACTCAGAAGTAAAAACTGAGTAGCCTTCCAAAGAACGACAGACTGGACTGTTTGAGGAAATTCCTCTAAATCACAACAGTGATAACAGGCCACAGCTTTGAAGACCAGACCAGTGATTTTCGTCTGCAAAAACCAGAATGCAAACATAACAAAGCCTGAGCACACGAAGGCGGCTCTCCAAGTCCGCCTGCAAAAGACTCATGCGACCTGGCACCACATCAGCCAGCGCACGAGATCATTTGAGGTAAGATGTCAAAAGCAGATGAACGTCCCCTCAAAATGTGATTTTTAAAGGGTTTGTATTTGGTTGAGTGAGTGTAAACGCATAATATCACTGCGATACTTACCCTGTTGTTTCTCCTGTGGTTTTGTTGCGGCCCATTTTTCAGCATAGGGTTGTTGAGTGAAGCCGGAGCCTCCATTTCCTCTGTTTCGAAACTATTGGACAAAGAAGTAAAATGTATTTAAAACATTAATGTGAGGGGAAAAAAACTGTCTCCCTAAATGAAAGAGCTACGTTAAAGCTAGACCCAATAGTTACTGGTTTGACTTCTGTTGTTTCGTATTATGCTAGGCCTAGCATAGCCACAAGTCACGTTTGACCAGTATTTGATAATAATACGCGAACTGGGGCAGATTTTTAAGCAGGTTCAAATACCAAACGTATATTTTTCGTAAATATCTTTACATAAAATAGTATTGACTACCGAAATCAAGGTAACTGAATGCAGACTGCAAATTCCTCCGAGCGTTAGCAAGACAGCAGACTAGCTGAAACGCTACAACACAGACAAGAGCCTCCTCGGGAGCATGGTTAGCTGTAAGTTTGCCAGTTAAAAAATTAAATAAAACTTTGTTAAAATGTATGTTCCGTTCCCCGCACTGTCCCCAATTCAACTCCCACAATAAAACATAGTTAAAATTAGTCGCATTTCACCGTGAATAGTCTGGCGTTAGACAAAATTAATTAATATAGGTAGGCTCTTGTGCGGACAACTATGCAGTGCATTTGTTTTGTACACCGGGGTGTGCCGTAAGTTCCTGCCGGTTCGGAATTGATGAGGGTATTAAAATATACATCGATCTGTGTATTTATATATAGAGAGAGATTAAAATAAGACAAATATGTATTCCATTACTTTAATCAGACAAATGTGCAAAAACGTTGTAATAGCATCTAAAAATATTACTACGGCACCACAACCAGATATTAGTTTCAGTGTGAGCTCCGCTACGGTTGACGTCGGAACATAAAACACGGCTTTGTAAACAAGTAGAAGGAGCTGAAGGACCCAATCAGACCCAATGCACAAGCACGAGATACTGTATGAACGCAGAGTATTTTCTCATTACATGCGCTAAATGTGAATAGAGGGCTGTAGACACCAGGTGGGTGTTTGATACTTTGTGAACCTCTTACGGTACCCAGGGCTTGTTTTCTTCTGTAAGTACAATTAACAACCGTGATGCATGATGTTAAACAATTAGGCTAAATAATTAGCTACATAACTCAATGTTAGCGGATGTACAGTCAGGTGTAGCTGCCCCGTTGTGTCGGTATTAACTTAAATATTTTCCTAACCTGAGGATTCTCAGTAAAAAGAGTCCTTTGTACACTGTGTGCTGTAAAATTGATGTTTCTCTGCTTCGGCCACCCAGTCAGAACCATAGACTGTAAATATTGTCAGAACATACTAAGGTGGTTAGTGTGGTTCTGTTAATTCAGTTGTGGGATTTTACCTACATCTCTGGCAACATAGACCCCAGTATAACCTGCAGTGATGAAGTCTAAGAAGAAGAAGAGACAGGATGACTTCCAGAAGGTGAAGTTAAAGGTGGGAAAAACGAAGCCCAAAGCTGTTAATGCAACCAACACAAGTTTCCGCACCAAGGGAATTCATCTATCTGAACAGCTGAAGAGAGACACTACTGGTCCCACCACTCACAGACAGCTTGGTATCAATGTAAGCTTACCATTTTACTTGATGTTCACAAACTATCTGGCATGCTATCATTACAAATCAACTTAAGGTTTACTTACATTTGTCTGCTCTCTCTCTGTCATCCTACTACACTAGGACCTCCTGTCTCAGCTCCACCATTACAATGCCAATATAAAACACAGTGCCTTGTTGGGTTTGAAAGAGCTGCTGTCTCTCAATCCCTCTCTGTTGGAGCAGCATCTCTCTCGCTTGCTTTCTGAAGTTGCAGCTGTTTTCACAGACAAGGATGGCAACGTTCGTGTAGCAGCTACCCGTGTGCTCAGGTAAGCCAAGTCTCAGTGGTACAGATATACTATAATACAGTAAATATTAACTTTTTTAATTTCTCTTTCACTTAACATGGCCTAAGCTTTGAACTTGTGCAAACTGTGGTTCCAGGTTCATTGCACAGTCCGTGCCTGCAGAACGAGTGGCTCCATTTTTCCCCCTCCTCAGTGCCCACCTGTCTTGTGCCATGACCCACATAGAACCAAGCATCCAGGAGGATGCCATGAAGGTCCTTGATGTGTTACTGGAGCACTACCCTGCTCTCCTAGCAGCAAGGCCTGCAGTTCTCCTCACTAACTTCCTGGAGTTGATCTCACACAAACAAAGTAGCAGTGGTACCAAAAAGACGCAGGATGCAAAGGGACGGACATGGGCATTGTCCATGAACCCGAGCAGGGCTGTGACAAGCCAGCAGTGGCGTCTCTCTGTTCTTTCCAGGTTTGACCCTTGTGCAATTTGGTTCTGAGTAGATTAATTGAATTGTCATACTAGGTGCTAAACAATTGTCTTGTTTCATTTGTATTTAAGGCTTGGGCGCTTTCTGCAGGCTGTTGTTGAGGAAAGACCAGTCGAGGAGAGTGATATATTTGTTCAAACTGAAGGAGTGTTTGGCTCCAGAGGAGAGGACAGGCTCAAACCTCTCTATCTCAACTGGGAAGAGCTCACCTACAACAAGGTTGGAGTTAGGGTGTATGAGCATTCTGGGGCCAAACCAACTCAACGGTCCACCTTTAAACTCAGGTAGGATACTGAATAGTCCTGTCACGACCAAGGAATAGAAATGGGAGATGAATGTAAACAAAATCATAACATAAGAAATCGGAGCATGACCTCACTCAATATTTACACTTTATTTTATTAGACCGGACGTGGACCCTGGACCCGCAGTGGGCGAGGGCCTGGACTCAGCTGATTCTGTTCAGAGCTTTGCAGCCACTCTGGTGCCTCTTTTGTTAGAGGTTTGGGTAGAAGCCAGTACCAGTGACTGCCCCTGGAACAGCAGTGAGGGCGCTCACCTGCTCACCCCTGAGGCAATGTCAGTAATGTTCCAAGTGTTGTCGATTCTGCAGCTGCTGAGAAAACTGGCACCACAGCAGGAGCACCAAGATACACTGGTTAGGTGGCAAGTGCAAAGATATGTCAGTGTTTTATTTTTTACAAGAAATGTAAACTAAACAAAACACTCTTTATCTTTTTATAGGATGCGTGGTTTCATAAAGAATACCTGGGAGATTTTAAGCAGCACTTCATGAAAAACTTCCCCTATGGTACTCGGGACACACCCAAACATAAAAAGAAGGTTGATCTCAAAAGGTGAGGGATATCACTGTTAGTATGTGAAGCATGAATCCTTCCTCTTCCTTTTAATTAATATTAAGTTAAACGCTGTTATCTAGATCATGACAGGTATGTTAATCATAATCTAAAGGTTGTGGCTTTGCTTTTTCGCTCTAACCTGCCCAACCATTTAAATTACAATATAATCTATCAGAGATCCGGTTGCTTATATTCTGCTTTGAATACTCATAGAACTAGCAATGATACTATAATTCTGCTGCCCTTTCTGTAGGAGTAAGCAGACTGCAGCTGTCCCAGGATTGACAGTGGAGCCCCTGGCCCTAAACATCACACTTTGCCAGGTCATGGTGTCCCTAAGTCAGAGGCAAGGGATCGGCCGAGAGACAGACGGAGACTGGCTGACACCTCTTAGGATGTTTGTCCGAGACACTCTAAGCAGCGGAGTGAAACTGAGCTTCAGGCAGCTCCACATGCTGCTGGGTACTGTGTGGAAGATGGTGCTCACACAGAGGAGCAAAAGTAAGCACGGGAGGTTTTGTTGAAAAGGCTATGTGTGCCACAGAAGGCACCCAGAGTTGGGTGTCTATTTTTTTTCTTTTTGACAATCAGCAGCATTTTTGAATAATTGACCCAATACTGTGTGTATGTGTGTTTGTCTTTATGCAGCAGTGACAGAGGAGCTCTTAGCAGCTGTGTATGTGTACTACAAGCAGAGGAGCCTGACTCTACAGACACGATCTCTGCTGCTGTCCTTTTACAGCAAGCTCTACCTGCAGGAGCAAGGACACACGCACATAGCCAGGTACCTTCATGTTGCCTTTTTCAACATGTGAGATCTTCAAACTAGAGATGTACAATTCTTGAATTGAACATAATTACACAAGAAGCATCCTATTGTTTTGTACCATTTTGTATTTCACCTTATCTGCCAGTGGGCTCCACAATATGAGTGACAGAAATATTTTACTTCTAAAGATGGTGAGACATGATGGTTGTCTGCAATTTGTCAGAAAAAAAGCTTCATAAATCTGTTTTGGCATCGTCAGTGTGCAAAAGCTAGAAGTACTGTACTGTACAAGACATCCTTTTATTTAGACTGCACAGTACAGGCTTAATTAAAGGATGTCTTATTCTCACAAATGTTTCCATGAACCCTTCCCTGAAACGTATATCTTGTCTATATTTTGTGTTTGTAAATAGAGTGGAGGGAAAACAAATAGAGGCTTGGTGTTTTTATCGTCCTAATCTATGTTCTAGGCCTATAGGATGTTACAAAAACAGATCCACACATTCACTTGCACACAATTATTCTATTGAAGTCCAAATGAAACTCTTGTTTAATAACCTTCCACTGAACTTTTATATCCGGACATACGTATGTCTCCTTTATGTAACTCTGGCTGTATTCCACCCCTCCTTTTTTCTCTCTTAAGGAGTAAGGTGCTGTGTTGTTGGTTGGCATCTCTCCCTGTGCAATTGTCCCAGCTGGGCCACCGTAACCCTGCTCTCTCGGCACGACTCATCCTGTCCATCCAGGCTGCCGCTTCCCGAGGAAATAAAGATCTGCTCAAAAGTCTGCAGACAAACGCCTGCAGGCTCTACGGTATGCACAATAAATTGGAAAGCCAAAACAAAGGCAAGGGACAATGATCATAGAGGTTGGACGATCTAGATGTACATACTTTTGTTTAAATTTGTTTTTCCCAACCCCAGTCAGCAATGACCAATCAGGTGCTATGCATAAACTGGCAAATACCCAATATCTGAATCCACATCAATTTTGTCTGACGACAGTATATACCTCTGGGAACAGGTGACTTTCAGCCAAGACTTCCTTGTCCATGTGGCTTTCACGCCTGAAACATAAATATTGTCATATCTTGGCCCATTACATCTCCCGGACTAACACAGGTATATCTTATAGTCTCAGTTCAACAGTAGATAATAGTCACACAGAGGCTATTCTCTGGCTGCCTTCGGGGGTATGAGCCTGAAAAATGTACAGATTTTCTTGGGAATGACTTGCCACTAATGGGTCTTCAGTTTTTCAAAATAACATCGTGATGCAGATTTGTAACAATGAAACAATGCAAGCTTTGTCAGATCTGTCCTCAGGAGGAGAACAAAACAACTTTTAAAATGCTCTCTTGTTGAATGGACATCGGATCGATCATTTCTGATGCATTCCAGGTAGTCATTTAAAAGCTGATTGGCTGTTGTCACACAGCAGCAACCAGATCTTTCCCTCAAGTTTAAATGTTTGGTCTTTATGGATTGTTAGCATATTTTTTTTATAGAGGCAAATAAATCATTGTCAGAATACCGCAGATGAAAGGGTGTTATTACTGTTGATTGTGTGGATTGCGATAGCATCCTGCCTGCTTTTTCTCTCCATACGGACAGTTTTTTCGGCATACATACCCGTGTACAGATCTCATATTTTTGTAGAATCTGTAAATAGTGATTAGCAAATACCTGATGTGGCAGCACTCATTAGGATGGGGTAAGAGGTGGGAAATGTAAAACTTTCAACCAAAAGACTTTCATGAAAGTATTGGGAATTTTTGCACTTTTTAACTTATTGGATATAATTCTGCTCTGTTTTAGGTTCCAAGTCTAAGAACATTTGATTCAAGAGAGATCACGTTAAAGCCAGCTTTCTGTTCAGATGTTTGTAAGCCATTAAATAAACATATTCATAAATGTAAAAGACTAAAGATCCACCACGGATCTCCGTGCGTCTAACCAGTAAACTTAACAAAACTGAACTGCATCAAGAGGTTGAAAGCTGGAATTAGACTTTATCCTCTCTGAAGATGTTCAAATAGTTAGGCTGGTGTGTTACAAAGAGGGGCAGGAGAGGCGGAAAAAGGAAAGGGGAGGGGTTTTGGGGGGGTAGAAGATATGGATAGAAAGTGCCGCAAAGCCAGCAATTTACCATCACAAGACTCCTTTTGTCTGAGGTCTTCTGACATCAGCATGTGCGTCAGAGAAAGAACACGGTGTTGGCACACACACACATATTATCTGGGCCCTTACTTTAAGCTATGTCTGCCTGTCTCATTTTTACTGATCAGATATTTGGCAAGTGTTCCTGTTATTGATAATTTTTCTTCTTAGAGCGTCATGTTATACGCCTAGGGCACCATGCATAGCTGTCTCTAATTAATTACATATGAAGTGAGGTTTCTTTGTGTGTTTGTGTGTAAAGATCCACAGGAGGGAGTTGTGGTTCTGTTACCAGCAGAGTCCCAGCAACAAATGGTGCAGCTGCTCTACTTCTTGCCCAAGATGTCCCAGTCCCTGCTGGCCAACCTGAGCTGCTGCTGCACCGCTGGACGAATCTCTGCCAGTCTCGCAGCCACTCTGATTCGTATTGTCCACTTTAGGTGAGATTTAAAACTGTAATTCACCTGCTGAGGCCTCATGAACTCAGTTTGTTTCCAGAAGAGGAATGCATTTTACTTTTTGATTACAACAATTAAGAATATCAGGCAGCCTACAATGGAAGCTCTCTTTCCTGCCACCACCAGATGGCAGTGTTGTACTTTCAAACATAACACTGTCACCTGAAATTGAAATGTATCAGTTGGTTTATCTGCCTGTTGACAGGTGCTGATGTGGATGCCCTGTATGTTAGATATTTTACTACCTGATGACAATACATTTTTATTGTTTGTTACAAAGTCACAGCTGTCCTTTCCCTGTGACTGTGTTTGTGACCTTCTGCCTGTGTCAGTGGGGCAGTGTTACACAAACTTTCAGCTGAGGGACTGCTGAGTTAATTTGAATGGAAGTAAGTGTGTGTAATACAAAGAGCTCTTTGGGGCGTCTGGAATGCAGTGTCGTCATAGAGTTGTAGTTCAGAAGACACTTGTGTCCGCGTGTGCGTGCTGGGCTTCATAAGCACTGATAATATTCAGTCAGATTTCTCTACTGTAACAGATCTATCCTCCCCTGAAGCCAAGAGAGAGATATTTAATAACGGTGTCCTAAATGTTATGCTGTTACAAAACCCAGCATCACGATGCTCAAAGTGATTCGAAAAGGAATATATACGCAGGAAAACAACATTTAAAAATTGATTTTAAATGCTTTGCGCAAACATTTTGAATAGATGACGTTTAATACTGAGAAAAGGTTGAGCTTGAAACCTAAAAAACGTGTCTGTAATTGTGTAATGTGGTAATGTTGTCCAGGTCATCTCTGAGCAGCTGGTTGGTCGGGAGCCAGGAAGCAGCTCTGCAGGATGTGGACTACATCAGCTTCCTGTTCTCCACCCTTACAGGCTTTTCGTCTGACAGGCTTGCATCCCTGCAGGACGACGAGGACGATTACCTGCCTCCTTCACCTCTTTCACCCCTCAGCCTCTACCCCACTCCGCTGGAGCAGTTCACACACCACTGGGATGTTGTCGAGGTGCGTTCACTGCTCACTATCTTTCCTACAACTACCCCAAACCTTTGCATTTTAACTTCTACAAAAGTCACTAACGATTAGAAAACTTTGATTAAACATGAAAAAAATGACAGTGGGCAGAAAAGACAATGTTTGGAAATTGAAAAGTGTTGATATTCTGGACACAGCAGTGGTCTTTCAGTCCCCCCGGTCCCTCTCTTTCTCTCATATAGAGCTCAGAGGGTGGAAGCTTTATCATTGCTCTCCGGCTGAGAGGGGAACCTTTATCGCGTAACGCAGGTTGGAGATGCGTGGTTATCGGGCATAGTGGATATGCAGAAAATGCTAATGAGAGCCCATGGCATGAGGGGAGTGTGACATTTCTGCACAGAAATTACAGTTGCGTTAACGTAACTATGCCCTGGGGCAAGTGTGTTTGAGTGCGTGAACAAGTGGTGTGGTGGGTTTCAAAGGACATTAAAAAAATTAAAAGACGAAAAGGCAGGAAGTTATGGATCTGATAGACTTTATTACAAGTAACAAAGCTGTGGCAAATCTGCAGCTTCTCCCCCCTGCACAATGATCAGTGTGAATCTTTTATACAGCTTTTCAACTCTCACGTCAAGTCATTTTAGATATTAATCTTCCAAGTACTAACATTCATCTGTACACTGGACAACATCTGTTTCATAGGTCAGGTCATTCTGAATTACAAATGTCAAGTCAACGAATGTTTCCAGGTCAGCAGCCAATTCTCCAAAGTTACATTAATGATTAATAACAGTTGCTAAGCACGGTCAGAATTTTATGTCTACTTACTTTCACAGACAAGATATGCTGAAATTGCACATATCATTCTTACTGAAATAAGGGGAAATTAAAAATACCATCGTTGGGGGGGGGGGGGACTTATAATCAGAAATTCAGCCCCTAAATTAAGCAGTCAGATCCTGCCTTGCTCATCTCCCTGTCTGAGTCAATCACATGCGAGTGGCGGGAAGGAGGAGGGAGGGGACACGTGGTGGTGAAAGGGGAGGGAGAGGGAGGCATTAAGGGACGGCCTGTGTCAACTCTGTTTCTACTAATGAGACAGGATTGTTTTTAATGACGGGGAGAATGCCAACAGGTGCAGTGTTCTGACACACACTGGCTAGCTGCTTTCACTCCTGCACTTCAGCACACACGCACAAATCAAATTGATAAAAGCTAATGAGAAATTTGATTTGGATGTGAAGGTAATTAGGAAAAGATGAGTCTTATTTTCCCGTTTTAAAAAGTTTCTTGGGCTTCTCTTCTCCATCACAGTGACAATAAAGTTTAGATGCTCTTTAGTAAGGCTTAGATTTGGTACAAGCACAATGAGTGAAGGCCTCAATTTTTCCAGACAGAATTGTAGATACAGTATACTCCAGTTTGCTTTCTTGTGATTATTTACTGAGGTATTCCTTATATTGTTCTTCATTTATCACTTCATACTGTCACTACTGCAGATTTATTTTACCGTCCTGTCGCTGCTTGTTTTCTTTTATTATTTTCCTGCTTCGTCAAAGTGGGAGATCAATGTATGACTTCATGACAGTATTTGAAAATTGTGAGCAGGATTGTACTAGAAACGCAAATGATTGTTCAATTTTTGCATTAATTGTGAATTATTTGAACCAGAAATCGTGAAAAAACAAAGACCTATGTTTATCGCAGATTTAACAATCCTAAGAAAACACGGCATATTGCAGTTCTTGCACACTCCCCTTATAGTCCACTGCAAAAGAGACGAAGAAGGCACAAACCATCTGCATTCAACACATTTTTGTGAAATAATTCTGATGAAAAAGCATGTGTGATATAACATTAATTTTGGATGATTTAACTGCTTCATCGATAGGAAGTCTGCCACAGTCTTGAAACACTGGGTTCGAAGTCTCAATGCTTCGACATCTTGCAAAATGGCGTTTGCAAATACCTGGTAAGAAATTGCATACATTCCATTAGGCAGAAAAAAATCTCAATCCTATTCGGTTTAACTCCTAAAACCGCTTTTCTTACTCATCTGATGTTGTCTTTATAAGGAACTGTTTTTATTTCTCCTAGACAAAGTTAGGTGTTGTGCCTGACAGTTTGGCAGCCGGGCTGCTCAGAGCTGTATCCAGACTAATGGACCTGTCCGTCCTGCCCATCGAGCCCGTGCTGCGCTTCTTGTCTCAGTGCTGCCTCAGCCTGCTGGCTCTGCTCATCAACCTGCAGCAGGAGTTACCTGCTGAAACTAACCACAAAAGGTAGAGATATCCAACCCTTTAGTGTTCTGTGTTTGGAAATGATCTCCTGTTTATAGGAATTCTTGACCCTAATTGTTCTGGTAGAGTGATTGGATTGTATGTTACATGTGCAGGGAGGCCATATGGGGCGCTTGTGTGTCAGCACTGAGCACCGTTCCTCGCCTTCTGCGAATGGTTCTGCAGTTGCTGCGAGTTGGAGATCTGAGCGAGGATGAGCTTCCACAGCTGGGACAGATCCTGGTCATGCTGCTGCAGCATACGCCGATCCAAAACCAGCTACTCGCCAATGCCACTCTGCTCCAAGAGATCATACAACGGCTCACGGTAAGCACAGCTCCGGCATGAAATTTTACAGGGATGGATTTAAAAGTGGAACATAAAAATGTATAAACTTCTTTCTCTCTGCTTGTGTGTGTCCCAGAGGTATTCAAGAGCGTCGACCAGGGAGCAGTGGCTGACAGACTTACTCTACAGTTACAGTGTCACTGTGACTCACGGCTCTTCTGCTCGCCGTGGTAACCTGGGCCTTCGAGACATGTACTAAATGTCAGTTTACCCTCGCAAACATCTTAGTCACCTTGATAAACAGAACACTTCTACAACTCAGTGGTGTTGATTCCTAACATCTTAACTTTTACACAGAAAGAACAGTGTGTTTTTTTTTGAGTGAATAAGAATACTTCACATTCTTGTTTTTATAGCTTCTTTTCTGTCTTAAACTGCGTCTTTATTGCTTCTTGTTAGCCTAATAACTATTTGTTCTCATTCTGCCTCCTCTGAAAATGGTGGTTTTGGATTGTTGTCCAGTGTTTTTTGAAGGCACCTGGCTGCCTTTTGTTTAAAAGAAAAAGAAGCAAAATAAATGTAAAACCAAGTAAGCCAGCCTTTGTATGAATTTTATGTTTTTATTATATAATTAAAAAAGACATTGAGGTACATATCTAAATGACACAACAAATATTTTTGGTGCAAGACCATATGAAGGTGAATTAAAACTTTGTAGTTAAAAGTAAATATTTCATTAGAGAGTGAAAGCATTATAGACTAGACTGTTGTGTAACTGTGTGTGTGTGTGTGTGTGTGGCTCCAGAGCTGCAGGTGGGCTATCTGTATGACCGGCTGTTGATAGACCGCCTCATTCTCCACAACACGGGGGAAAGGTTATCTCAGTGTGTGTGCGAGAGCAACGGAGAACGAGCGGGATGGCGTGTGTATGTGTTCCTTCCACAATGGATGAAAGGTTATCTTTTACACACAACGTTTCTGTAGACTTAACCCCACCCTGTGAGGTCATGACTCTGATGTCATATGGCTTAATTTTAGAAAGCTTGGCACATTGAGAGAACAATGTGTGTAGTAGTTCTATAGAGGTAAGGCCGCCAGCCAGCTGAGAAAACATCAAAGAACATGAGAGGTGTTTTATAGTGTGTGTGTGTGGCTTCAATGTTTCCCTCGGCCTCTGGTCCCCTGACCGGCGCTCTGTGGTCTTAGGTGGTAGGAGAACTGCCTGGCCTGATTCACCGTGTCAGTCAGATGCACACAGTCTATACTGCTCACTGCAAAATAAGCACATGGAATAACCTTTTAGAGACTTTCAGTGTATAAAACTTTGTGTTTATGTTTGTAATTTCACTTACACTGGCTCTGTGTGCATAAAGGAAGGTCCAGGAGCTGCTGAGACTGAGAGCCCCGAAGTGAACGCCCTCGTCTGGCCATAGAGTTGCCTAATGGACAGTAAAGAGAAGCAGGTGATGAGTGACATCATCATTTAGATTTGCAGTTGCATCACGTGAGCAGTTTCAACCAGCTTTATAACAAAACCTAGGCAGTCCTTTAACTGGTTGATCAGGCTCCACCCCCATGGTTACCAAAGGTGTAGTCTTTGTAAAGCCAATCTGATTTATTGTTTCTAATGAAGGCTTCATAGCTCAGTGGTTAGAGCACTGGTCTTGTAAACCAGGGGTCGTGAGTTCAATCCTCACTGAGGCCTTGATGTTGATGTTCTTTTTAATCCTTCATTGGTCCTAAGACACCTTAGAATGGCTGGATGGTTTACTCCGGTGTCCCAGAGCCAACTTCCTCTATGCAAACTCCCACTGCCAATCAAACTCACACACAACTTCTTTAAACCTACCTAGAGAGAGATCCCACCAAGAGGACAGGGGGCGCAGAGTCAGGGTGAGATACCCTGTCTGGGGTTAGCTCCCAACCCCACTGGATCAGGGTGTTGCTATACCTCCCCCTACTCCCCCATGTTCATGAGGGAAGAGAAGGAAACAGGTCTCCTACCTTTATTTTTGCCCTCAGCTGGCATTATTTCTCCTCATCCAAATCCACTGACTGATTCTAACCGCTTGGCCTGACATCTCCTTTACTGTCTTTTACAAACTCATTCAACAACTACAAGTTCTCCCATGAACGGATAGTTAATCAAGCTATGAACCCCCTTCATCCCGCTTCTACCAGACAAACCCTACCTCTCCATAACAAAACCCAGCACCCGACTGTAACTGGTTGATCTAGTCAGACTCCATGCCCATAGTTGACAAAGGTGTGGTCTTTATAAAGTAATTTTGATTTATATCTGTTCAACAAAGGCTTCATAGCTCAGTGGTTAGAGCACTGGTCTTGTAAACCAGGGGTCGTGAGTTCAAATCTCACTGGAGCCTTAATATGTAGGATTTTTCAATCTTTTATGGCTGCAAACAAATGTCACAATTATTGCAAAATGTCCAATATAGAAATGGAAGTACTCCTAAGTTAAAGCTGTGACATGTATTTAAGACAGGCAGTTTGACCACTTTATATACTTTCTTACTTCATTATCTTTACAGAATTTTGAAATAAATACAAGATACTTGTGCCCTAATGAAAGGATATACCCTCAATGAAGAAACCCGAGTAATGCGAGCAAGCCCCCACAACCCAACAGTGTAGACCAATGGGCAGCAAAAGACAGGACATCACTGGGGCTGTCAAGTAGGAACTTCCTTTTAACTGTTTTTTTGTTGTCCAGTTAGTCGTCCCAAGTCACCTTAGGAAGGCTGGACGGTTAGCTACGTTGTCCCAGAGCCAACTTCCTCCATGCAGGCTCCTACCATCCATCAAATGAACTTATTTATCTTACCTACTCTATATACATGGCTATCACGGCCCAAACAGCATTTCCACCTTCAACAGACAAGCTCCAGGTATTGACAACACTGCTACTACCTACCTTAGGATGTCGCCCCACACCCAAAACACAACTATTTCTTGTGACTTTACACATGAAAAATAACACTTACAAGAAGATGAGAGAAAATAGAAAAACACAGAGATCTCACCAAGAGGACAGGGGAAGCAGAGCTAGGGTGAGATGACCTGTCTTGGGCTAGAATCAGGGTGTTGCTATACCTCACTGCAGGTCACACCAACACATTCACACTGATAGCAGTGGTAGTTATGTAAAGTGACCATGAGAAGTAACTAATCCCAATCCTACATATGCCGCCGACTAATCAGCGGGAGCTACAAGTGTTTTGCCCAAGGCCGCAGGAACTGGGGATCGAACCACCGACCTCCTGCTTAAGAGATGACCTACTCTACCAAGTGAGCCACAGCTACTTCCTTTATTTCAGACCCAACCGGCATTACTTCTCTTCATCCAAATCCACTGACTGGTTTTAACTGCTTGGCTCCTTTACTGTCTTTCACAAACTCATTCAAACACTACAAGTTCTCCCATTAACGAGATAGTTGATCGTGCTATGAACACTCTTTATGAGTGTATCACCTCGTTTTCAAGGGGGTCCCAAAATCCTGCTTCCACCAGACAAAACCTACCTCTCCATTACAAAACCCAGCACGCGACTAACTGGTTGATCTAGTCAGGCTACGGTTGTCAAAGGTGTGATCTTTATGAAGTCAATATGACTTTTCACACTAACAAAGGCTTCATAGCTCAGTGGTAGAGCACTGGTCTTGTAAACCAGGGGTCGTGAGTTCAAACCTCACTGGAGCCTACATATTTATGTTCTTTTTTAATCCTTTGTGGCTTCAAACTAACATCGCAATTATTACAAAATGTCCAATACATAAAGGGAAGTTCTCCTCATCAGTTAAAGCTGTGACCGTGTGTATTTGGAGAGGCAGTTCGACCAATTTAACACTGTTAACATAGAATATGATGTGTTATTTTGTCAGAAATGTTTTATGCTGCTGCAGTGAAATATATAAATATCACAAACGTTTTTAAAGTTTATTCTATCAGAGGGCTTTAAAATGGTTCCCTCTTATTGTCAGCTTGTTTTGTTCTACAAGAAAGTCTGTAACATGTAAGCGTTTATTTTGTAACTTCAGTGTTGGAGGAGAAAAGTGGAGATGATAATTCAAGATGACTGTGTTTTTAATTTGAATGCAGTTAATGCACTGCGATGCAGAGGATTAATATTTCTTCATCAAAACAAACATCGGAGTTTGACAGTTTTGTTTTCTAAGACGCAAAAATATTTTTTTGCTTTGTATGTGTTGCTGAAGACACGGGTTTATGGTGATTGAACAGAGCAGTGTGACCCAGTCCAGAGTTATTTGTCAAATGTCTTTTTCCAAAAAAGTGCAAGAATGAGTCGCGTAATATGTGTGTGGCACCATGTTATGGTTTGTATGTATGTCTGTCTGTGTGTGTGTCTGTGTGTGTGTGTTTAGCAGATTGCTTTACGCAGTGGTCTGACATTCCCCCTGACAGCTCTGAACTTTTCACACTGCCAGGACTGTCAGAGAGCGAGAAGGAGAGTAAGAGAGCAGGAGGAAGGTGAGGTGAGAAGGAGGAGGGGACAACCACGTCAGGAGGGTGGGTTAAGTTGGAGCAAGGAGTATGGAGAGAAGGGGGGAGGGTTTATCTCTCTGTCTCACTGTTGGCAGAGAAAGTGTGCATGTGCGTATGTTTTGGCGCAGCAAGGTATCTGCCTGCTCTCCCATCATCACCTGGTGATGTGTGATGAAGGTCAGGCCTGTCTGTGGGGCGAAACCCCAGCAGAGGTTTAACAGCCGACCAGCCTGATACTGTCCTGGTATGTAGACTTAAGCTTCATTTTGACATTTACATGGATGGTTCCTGTTCCTGAAGTAAGTCACTTACAGCTTATTTTACATGGTATGACAATCATCCTCCTTTCAAGATTCTTCCTTTGATACCCAAAATCTCAATCCATTTCCTAATTTATATCCAATCCTGGTTAGTAAAAAAGTCTAAAGCTGTAAACTAAACAATGTCCTTTTTGTAGTTGCAATTTGAACAGTGTCTTTCTTGTATAAGACAATATTTCGATCTAAGATCTCAAATTTGCTTTCAGGATGAACAAAAGGGAAGCACAATTTCTTTTTAAAGCTGCACACTCATCAAAACATGCTTTGACAACCCTGAAATACAATATGCTTTTAGTCAAAAGAAACCGTGTAGAAGACACAAGTGACTCTCAGTTTGTCTACCATTAAAAGAAAGAGCTGACGCAACTCTGATTATGACTTTTTTATGAACTATTAAAGAAAAATGTCTACGGCACTCAACTAATAAACTGTTTATTTCCACCGAGGATGCGAGTCTGCCTTTGTTGTGGACTACAACCAAGTACTTATTGTCAGCAGGATAGATTATGTGAGGATGACTATTCCATGTTCATTGTACTAAACATGCCAGCCAGTGCAACAGTGTGGCGTGTTGATGTGTTTGTTAGCGTAACAATGAAGCATTGTTAGGATTAGGCTTCACAGGTATTACCTGTTAGTACGATAAGGTCATTTTTGGTTGTTTTAGAATTATGGGAGATGTTGTCCATATTAAAATATAAATAATGTACTGTACTGTATATCCTGTATTTAAATCTTACAGTTATTATCCTTAAGTATAAGTCCAGTGGTTCAGGCGTGGGGGCTGGTTTCTACTGTTGAATGGGTTTGGAGACTTACTGTACATACGTGTTTTTTTCTGCTTGTGTGTAAGTGGAATTAGTTTTATTAGTTGTTTGGTTTGCATTTGATCCTGCGGTTAACGTATTAATAATCCCCTAAAAAAAGCAAAAATCTTACCATAGATACTTTGTAGCACTGACGTCTTACTTGCCGGCACTTTAGTGGTTTGATGCCGTATTTCTAACTTCTTCCTGTTTTGGGCATGGTTTGTTTCACTTGACTCCACCTCTTTGTGCCTCCTTGCCTCTCTCCGTCTGCCTGCGTGGTACCTGCATACACACAATCATGCAAGCACATTAGCGTTCAATAAAAATATCTCAGACAGCGTTCAAAGGCCTAAAAGCTGGCAAGTCCGCACACTTAAACTTACAGAGCATAAATAAAGTAAACAAGACTTTATTCAAGGCAGTTTATAGGCAGCACTTTCAGAATATAATTGTGAAGCTGAATGGAAACAGGGGGCATCCTGCGGCGTACTGGCAGCCTCTAAGAGAAACAAAGCGTGTGCACGAGTGAGAGAACAGCAACGAGAGGCTGCTGGTAGCTATTAGAGCAGCACGGCTGAACTTTTAGCCTCTTGTTAAACCAGTATGAAAGCTCTAGATCATAGCCCGTCTGTCCGCTGCCTACATGTCTCACCAATCTCCCACACTCAACCCCCCCCCCAAAAAAGTGTTGATGGCATCCAGACTGAACACAGGGAGGGGGAGATACGGCACAGATGAGAACAGATTGGCATGTATGTGGGAAGGGGTAACATGTGGGCACCAAATGGCAGTACCAATCTTCTGCAGCCAGTTAAGCTACCGAACATCCCCGAGGTACCAATGTGTACACTCACCTGTGCCAGGCTCGCTGGATGATGCGTGCGGCCTTGTCCCTCGCTCTGCGATGCTCTTTGTTGAATTCCCTGTGCATGCGTGTTGAGATAATTGCATGTGTGGCCGACTGAGTATTCCTGGAAGGGCTTTTGTGGTCTAAAGATGAACTGCTTCCTAATGAGGGAGCTGGGGCTCTGTCTTTGGTGGCAGCCTTTTCTGAAGTCTGCTCCCTGTGGTTTCTGTGTTTATGCAGAGAGGAGTAGGCATCCGTCTTTGCAGGGGTCATCTGCACAGTCATATGAGCGTCCCTCCTTTTCAGAGGGACGCATTCCCGTGAAATAGTGTCAGTTTGGTAGGTCACAGAGACAGGAATGAATGTGTTTGAAGAGGGTTGGTCCCTGACTTTGGGCATGGAGGGGGGTCTTGATTTAAGGGTGGGTGGCTGGCTGCAGCTCATTGGAGAGAGAAGTTCCTTCAGTCTGGTGGGGACAGTATCACCTGTTACCTCACGTTGATGGCTTGAAGCATCAGGAGCTTCATGTGGTTCCACTGCTCTACTTCTTTTGGAGGATCTCTTCTTGTGGGCTTGAGAGAGAAATAAAGAGAGAAGCAAAGAAAACAAGATGTTAATGAGTTTCTGCAAAAATATTTGTGAGTTTTAAAAATGTACCTGTAGAAATGCAGCTTGAGGAAAAGACTCATCTTGAAGGTGAAAAGGGTATTTCTAACAAATTTGAACACGATTAACTGTCAATCCACTTTACAGTGTATGACAACCATTTCTGCATGTTTTTTATTTTACCTCTGTGTCTCTCCTCTTTGGTCTTGGGTGAATTCTTGGTTTCCACCACTGAGTCATTCATGGATAAGTCTCCCATCATGTTCACTAATGACAGCTTTTCGTGCTCTGTTTTCACCAAAGGGACCCTCCGTTTCTCTGGAGGAGCTGCAGACACGTGCTGCACAGCTTCTCTCCTCCGCTGTTCTTCCTCTCGTTTCCTGGACAAAATGAAAATAAAGCGTAAAGCTGAATTGCACCACACAAACAACCGAAAAGCTTATGCTTTCATGTTTGGGGTTTTTCATTGTTTGGACAAACTTTGCTTTTAAAGATTTCATGGTGGTCATTTGGTTTAAGGAAAATAATATGATTAAACAATCAGATCAAAGCACCATGCTTTCAATAAAGAGTTATCATGAGACTGCTTACAGTCACACACATTTAAGAAGAATAACTTCCCCATCAAGTGTGCTATCAGATAAAACAGATGAATACAAAGAGGCAAATGACAGTTACAGTGTGTGTGTGCCAAAAAAGGTTTTTAATTTAATTGCATATACAATTTTATAAATTTAGCCACAACCTGGAAAACCATGGGGACAAATGTCTAAAATGATTACCATATGTGGAAGAGTATTTTAATGTTCTTAGTTTGTAAGAAAACCATCCTGCAAAGCAGAAAGATCTCTCCTTAAATTACAGAGTTGAGGGCAGTCAAAGAGACAGGTGAGCAAATGGCAAAAGGAGAGTGAGCCAGAGGAGAGAGACGGATAGAAGACGTATGTGTGTGCACGGATGACAAAGAGTAAGATAGATATGGAGAGAGTGTGACAGTTCCCATATGGGTGACAGAAAACAGACAGAGACAAATAATGGAGACAGAGGCAGGAGTTGAGTGATGAACACAAAGTCACAGCAAATCTAATGTGTCTCTAAATGTCTTCACACACACAAATACGTATGAACTGTATTTATGTAATAGTGTGTGCTCATGTCTCACTTGGCTGCATCCTTGCGCAGCTGCTCGTGCCTCATGAGGAGCTGCTTCCTCTCCCTGAAGGCCTTGCGGACAGTGTAGCCCTTGTAGACCGCTTGGATGGAGGCAGCAGCAATGTCCTGGATGGCTGCTATAGATAAAGCACCGTGCTCCAGCATGAACTGAGTAACCTCGCTGTGCCCCCCTAGCAGAGCGTAGTCCAGAGGGGTGTACCTGCACAACACCAAAGCACCTGTCATTCTTTAAAAATCATTTTTTCCAAATTCTATATTTCACTGTCTCACCCTTCCTCACCTCTCCTCAGTGTGCTCCATATGGTTAGGGAAGGCGTTGTAGCCGAGTAACAGTTTCACAGCATCCAAGTAGCCATTGTTGCATGACCAGTGGAGAGCCGTGCGCCCCTGTGCACCCATAAAAAGAGAGCACCCGTTCAAAATATATAGCTGTGTTCAGACGCCTTGATAACATACATTTTGTATGTATTAGTACATTGTTTTACCTCCTTGTCCTGAATGTTTGAATCAGCATTGTTCTCCATGAGGACAGCCATGCAGGTGATGTAGCCACCATAGGCTGCACACTGTAGAGGAGTCCTTCCTGCCTGGTCCTGTCCAGAAGCAGTCAAGTATGTCAGTCACATGCAGAGCAATTAAAGAAAAAGCTCAGAACACAATGTTTCAGTAGTCAAAAAGTTTTAGATGTTGAAGTTGATGGGAAACAAATCTACAATCCATGCTTAGTGCAAAGAAAGCAGGTGAGCAAATGCAAATGTGATGAATCAATAATTTAGTGTAAAGGTATTTAATTGTATTAATTGCCATATTTTTTTTGGAGTTTACGGATGTAAAAGTGCTGTAGAAGGATTCTGAGAATTCTCAGTAAATTGATCTGAAATTTTAGCTAAAGCTCACATTTTGTATCATGTTAACAGTATTTAACGCTGATTGAAAGATCCTGACCTTCTTTTTAAAATCCTGGGCTAGTTTGAGAAGATGCTTTCTTACCTGGACATTTGGACTAATCCCATTCTCCATCAATATCTGGCAGACCTCAGCATTCCCACCCAAAGCTGCCCAGTGCAGAGCCGTGTGACCATCCACGTCAACCAGATCCACATGTGCAGAACCTTTATTTTGTTAGAATACATTTCAGTTAAGAAATTTCATTTACAAACAGAATGTCTAAATATACGCAAATGTACATCAATTGCACCCACCTTTGATGAGTGTGAGTATGACATCTCTGTGTCCCATCTCACAAGCGCGAAACAGCGGCGTGTGTTTCATCACGTCCAGAGAGTCGACCATTGCTCCCCTCTCCAACAGAAGCTTCACTGTGCTCACATGGCCTGACAGAGAGGCCACATGTAGTGCTGTGTGAACACACACACACACACACACACACACACACACACACACACACACACACACACACACACACACACACACACACACACACACACACACACACACACACACACACACACACACACACACACACACACACACACACACAAACAAACAAACAAACACATAAATAACAAATAATACCCTGAGATGCACTGTGTCCTGAATCTAACTGGATAATAAAACACCCATGGCACCTCCTCCTCCCTCATCTGCCTCCTCTTTGTTCATTCATCCTCTTGTCTATCTGCACGGGTGTGGCTGAAGCCTGGTCAACTAGGGGGGGTTAAACAGGCAGACATTTAATGTGGAGCAGTACACTTAACCCCCCCCCCCACCCCCCACCCTTCCAGTCCCCAGACAGTGCAGACTAGAGTCAAGTGCATGGAAGTGATCGGGCACCAGTCAGCCTCACTGCCCCTCACACTGTCTCATTAGCATTACTCAACCGTTGCATGTTATGCATGCATAAACAATGACTGCCTGGCTGAGCAGAGGGTCTATCGCCATGGAGATTATATGCCTGGGGGTCAGAGCGAGGCAGAGATTCATGTGTGTCTGCATGTGTGTCAAAGGACAGTGCTGGCAGTGGTGGGAGTCTATTCAGTGAGCTCACGCTAATTTTGCTGACAGTATCACTTCCTTCCCTCTCAGCCACTCAAGCACCCTAAGGGGAATCCCCTGTGACATCATCAATGCTAGCCTAAAAAAAGGTGATGGCATACACACTTAGAACAGACAAAAGAAACCAGCTACAGGTCTCATATTTTTTCTCCTGTTCTCAGGTGCTCACCAGTGCCTCCATACTTGTCGGCCATGTTGATATCAATGTGAGGGGTGAGGTCCAGCATGGTGCGGAGGACATCATCGCTGCCCTTTCCAGCAGCCCACATGAAGGCCGTCCTCCCTTCAAGATCAGGCTCATCCTTCACAGACGGGTGCGACAGAAACACACCCACTGTCTCCTACACATGCAGGAAGACAGTTATTTCTAGTTTATTTCATGTACATTATGAAGAGCCACAAAAGTAATCTGTGTTGTTATAGAGAACTTTATATTTGCCACAAACCAATAAAGTGAACACATCGATTTTCTTCAATTCATCTTCTCAAAGTTGAACTGGACAAAGTTAAATATAAATTATTATTTTAAAAATTAAATCAAATGTTTCCAATTTGTTTATGATATGATCTGTTTTTTTAGAAATCAATTAAAACGTTTTTTTTAACACGTAAGTTTCCACACAGAGGGCTGCAAAACATTCAGAAGGAGACACCTTTTTTGATTATGAACAATATTGTGTTTTTCATAAATGTGCAGGATTGTCATTCAGCAGATTTTCAAGCCTCATGTGTAAAGTGTGTATGTGACTCACTGCGTTGTTGCTCTGAGCCCCGTAGTGCAGAGGTGTTGCCCCTTGGCTATCTGAGGGTATTGTTCCTGATATGTTTCTCTCCAGTAGCAGGTGGACAATTCTTGCATGGCCTAAAAAAAAAAAGGTTTACATTTGTGGGATGTGAGATAATTAAAGAGCTCGGACAATCGCTCAACTATATTATATTTAAAAGACCTCTAAGGGTTTAAAAAACTGAAAGCAAAGAAGCAGAAACAAAAAAACGTAACTAATAAGTACACAAGTATTGCAATAAGGATCGTCTTTGATTGATGCTGTTATAAACAAGTTGTGTGGGACATAGGGGTCCCTTTCAGACTGCACATGGCTACAGGATAGGCGTAAGCTTAATGCTAATGTTTGTCAGCTATACTTTGCTCCCATGACGATGTTACCGTGCAGGCTAAGAAGGGTATGTTGTTCACCGTACGCGTGTTAGCTAGGATGAGCTAATAAGCAGTAAACACAAATTGAAGCTGAGACCGATGGCAAGTCAGGGGGGTGGTTGTTATTTTAATTTAGTTACTTTATAATTCATCAACTTTAAACACTGGCACTTGTTAGAGTCCCAAAAGTTGAATGTTGTTGAGATATTTCAGTCTTAATCTTGACAAACCAATAGTCCCAGAAACATCATCTCCCTTAGCGCCGCTATCATCTCTACAAACAAACAAAACATCATAGTATCACGTTATAGCAATTTGATTAACACGTTTAAGCAAAATAAGACTTTTGAGGAAAGTTGTCTGAATGTCCAAATAGCCTTGATTCCTTTATGTGAGTAATTGTCTTACAAGGCTGCATTAGGTCACCCACAGGATGTGTGTTCACCCACCGAGCAAAGCCGCCCAGTGCAGCGGTGTTCTGAAGAGGTTATCGTATGCTGTCACATTACAGCCCTCGTAAGACGTCAGCACCTCCACCACTGCCTCGTTTCCATCGGCAACAGCAAAGTGCAAGGGTGTCCGCCCCTCATAGTCCTGCCAGTTCAACAAGGACTCAGTGGGAGCAGCCTCCTACTCCAACACATACACACACACACACACACACACCACATAACAAAAAAGGAAGACGACATGCACATTGATTGCTGAGGATGGAGGAGGATTTTGAAAATTCACTTTTGTGTGTGTATGCACTCAAGTGTGTACCAGTATGCAGCGGACAGTCTGTGTAGCACTGGGCTCCTGACTATGTGCTGCCCAGTGCAGCGGGATCTTGCCCTCACTGTCTGGGATGCCGATGTTGGAGTCATGCTTGATCAGGAGGCGCACGTGTTCTGGTCGGTTATAAAACGCTGACCAGTGGAGAGCAGTTTGCTGCAAAGAAAAAAAAGGAATTAAGTGATATAAATGCAACAAACATAGGTCATGAATGGAGTTAAAACAGAGGGGCACACCCGTAATGTCAGGTTTGAGGTGTGCATATTTGTTGAAATTTGTAAAAACTACTAGTAGTAAGTTACTCCTTCCTGTAATGGCCAGGAAATATGAGGGCAGCATGCTCTACAAAAGCTCAATATCCAGCTGAGATTGTAGCCCAGATACTGCCTCCATAATGGCCAATGAGCTATTCTGAGATTTGCTGAAACCACTGTCATCTGACACTATGATGCATATTGGATTATTACAAAACTAACTGATGTCAGATACACGTCAGCTCCAACAGACAGAGGAGACTGTGTGTTTGTGGCCTTATCAGCAGAACACAGGACAAAGCCACATATTGTTAAATCGCTCACTGTTGTGTGAGTGTGCCTCTCTGTGTGTTCAAGTGTGTCTGACCTCAAATTCCTGCTGCTACTGCCTAACCGTCTTCAGCCAGCCAGTTATCTCTGTGCGACTTATCGGTCAGACAAGCAGACTGGCTGGTTTCTGACTGCAGACAGTTGGGAAGACAAACAATCTAATTTGTGTGCATCTGTACTGTGCCACCTTGTTCTTGTCTTGTGTGTCCACCTCCCCGGGTCCGATATGTTTGAGCAGGAGGGCGAGGGCTTTTTGGGAAGGGTGTCGGGTAGCCAGGTGGAGGGGCGTCATCTCTTCTAGATCTTTCTGCAGCCAGTTTGCACGCCTGGAGAGCAGCAGCTTCAGGAAACGTACATTCCCCTGGAACACAAAAAATTGAAAAATGTCTAAAAATCACAGATTCCTAATCACACACACACACACACACACACACACACACACACACACACACACACACACACACACACACACACACACACATAAACTGTTTAAATCCACAGGTCATCTGTCTTCGTTCTCTTGCCCTGCCTCTAAGTTCAGCATCTGTGATGAGCTGCTAAACACTAAACAGCAAAACCATGGCCTGTCCTTCCATCATCATCGTCAAATCAGCAGAAGCAGAATCAGCATCATCATCCTAAATTTGCCTCTCACCGCTGGCCGCCAGGTGATGTTTAGTGCCACATCCGTTGCTATAAGGCAGGGCTACCATGCACACGTGAGTGTATTTCGTATATTTGCCATCCTGTGACCACAAAGCCACAGTCTGACAGATCTATCTTGTGTGTGAGTATGCATCAGAACTGTGAGATAGTATGTGTGTGTGTGTGTGTGTGTGTGTGTGTGTGTGTGTGTGTGTGTTCCCGTCCTTCCTATTCTCAGTCCAATTAGATCGGTAATCCCTGGCCTCTCTGCCTGTCTCAGCCGGTTATTGATCAGATGTCAAAGAGACAGGGCTTCCCATCACTAGCATCCCCCAACACACAAACACACACACACACACACACACACACACACACACACACACACACACACACACACACACACACGCACACACACACACACACACACACACACACACACACACGCACACACGCACACGCACACACACACTACCAATCTATGAGACAGACCCAGGTAACAGATAACTCACCCCTTTCTTATATGAAATATATTTCTGTTTATGTACAGTCCCATTGAAAAGGACTCAATAAACAAAGCAGTTTTTAAGATATATTTTGTGTTCCTTATCCCTTTGTTCCACTGCTACATTCTAAACAAAACATACCACGCTGGTCTGGAGACCTTTTTTGTAATTATTGGCTCGTCTGAATGTTTGTCGTCTGGACAGAAGAACATTAAGATCCTTTAATTTTGTAGGTTTCAGTGGCAAAAATGTGTGAAATGGGATTTTGTTCATGCAGAATAAATCTTTAGTCCAGTGTAATTAAGTGTATTACACCGCTAAGACCTCTGTGTTGCAGGATTTACAGCCCCCGCTGCCCCTTGAGCCCTAAGGCCATAACTACAGCCACTAGGGGGCACTGGCTTCCCACTGGAGCTGATGGACACAAACTTTCTATCTTTTCCATTAAAGCTTTGAGATCAGACAGTCTTCATAGTCATTCTACATTACTGATTCTTTACACTTATCAAATGTCAACTTTTTTGTATAATATACCTTTGAACGATCTGTCTGAAAAACTGTGGCTTGCTCCATTTCTATCTTTATTTAAAACACTTTTTAAGACCTTTCTTGAGCTAAAGACTTAATCCATGGAGTCTTAGTTATCCTTTTTCAGTTACTCTAGTTTTGAATTGTGCTATAAAAAAAAAAAAACATCATTACTATAACATCTGTGTATGTTGTATGTATGTCCACACCTTCTGTGCTGCAAGGTGCAGAGCCGTACGCTGGCTGTGGTCGGTCTTGTTGACCGAGGCTCCGGCCTTCAACAGAATCTCTGCACAATCCAGACGGTCAGCCAGCACACAATACATCAAAGGGCTCCGACCAAACTGGTCCTCTCGGTCCCGCAGAGAGGGTTCTGCTACATTCATACACACACAAACACAAAAAGGGGAAGGTATATGACAGGGTTAATAAGAGGCCAAGATTAGTTCAATACCAATTTTTAATTTGTGTAAAAAGAAAGTATAAGTATGTGGCTATTGTGAATGTGATGTGTTATTTCATTAAAAAAAATTGCTTTCATGAAACACACACACATATAGGCCCAAAATAAACTCGTACCTATAGGACCTATAGACATGCATTAATGGAGAGATGACAGAGTGCAGGGGCTGTACAGGGCCTGGTGTCCCAAACAGTTGGAGGCTCATGCCTTACTCAAAGGGAACCTCTGCAATGCTGAGCAAGTGGACTAACAACTCTCTAGCATCCAGCCCTGCATTCCATTCCTTGGTCCACCATGGGACTGTAACTGGCAACCAGTTAACCCATCTTGTTATAGACTGAGCTACTGTTGCCCTTGCAAATGTTAGCTTTTTCCCTGAACAGGGACTTGAACCCTGGACCCTCAGAATACAAGTCTGATGCTCTACCAACTGAGCTACTCACGCTTTAAAAGGCATCTTTAATAAAATAAAGTTTACTGCTTAAGTTGAAAATGAAATTCAATTTTTCTGAAGAAAAAAAGTTATTTTCTTTGTAGCATCAGCAAATCATGAGAAACACCGTAACTCTGGTAACTTGGAGGACCATGCCACTTCCTTGTGAATAAAAAAGAGTACTTGCAATGATTATCAGGCGCTTGTTGCACAATATTCACCAAAACTTTTACCCCATTCCAACAAGATTTAATTATTTGATTGAAGATTAACATGGCTTAATGTACAGAATAATGTCAGCCCTTTCGCAAAATAATTCATTAGCGGAGGGACCAGGGTTCCAACTCCCATGCTGCAGATGATGGCCTAGTAGTCAAAAGGCAAACATATAACCTCATCCATTCTGGATTCCAGTGAAGACCCATCCTGCTCTGCCTATGCAATACAGCTGATGTTGTGAATAAACCTTTAATGTGTTTAAAGGCTGGTGTGCAACTCACCTGTGATGAGTTTGAGGAGGGCGCTCCTATCTCCATTGACAGCTGCAGCGTGAACCTGCGAGCCGAGAGAGGTGGTTCCTTGGCTAGAAGTCGCTGAGGCCTGCAACACAAACAGATAGAAGGTCAAAACCTGCAGCAACATAAACTTGACTCAGCTCACTTATCAAGAGTTTCAGTGACATTCAGCCCAGTCTAGACGGTTTCCTTTACCTTTATTTAGCTCCAAGCTCCCCAACAACTCAACACAGCAGCACTTACACAGTTCATACCTAATTCCATGGCATATGACTTACGAAGACATCTTTACATGGCTACTACTAATTAAATAAGCCAAAAAGAGGTCAAAATTGCTTCTAGACATCCCAAAAAACACACACAAACAAACAAGATATATTTTTTGACTTGCGTATTCTCAGACAACAAAACGGTTGCAATTTTTTCATCTAAACCTCAAGCAGTTTGTTTTCATTAGTCTTAATGTACAGATAAGAGCTGATAAGGAGCACATATTAAATCTGTATTCTTAATCTTGGATCATATTTTAGTCAGAAGACAAACACCTGAAGCTCAACCCTACAGTTAAACAGATATTTACCAATGTTTGCTGACAGTAAGGAGTGTATATGTGTGCAGTCGTGGGTGTATGAGTGTGTGTTTTCTTCCCGCTGAGGGGGCTAAATCTCTTCCTGGCCCCAGTTAACCAGAGCCCAGTGAAAGCTGGGTAATCTGCAGACAGGAAGCAGCTGGGGAGGAGGGAGACCCTGTGTGAGCGGTGTAAGAGGGGGGTCTCTCTTCATGTCTTATTCATGTCTCATTAATACTGCAGCATGCCTTGCTGTGTGTTTGTGTGTGTGTGTGTGTGTGTGTGTGTGTGTGTGTGTGTGTGTGTGTGTGTGTGTGTGTGTGTGTGTGTGTGTGTGTGTGTGTGTGTGTGTGTGTGTGTGTGTGTGTGTGTGTGTGTGTGTGTGTGTGTGTGCATGTGTGTGTGTGTGTGTGTGTGTGTGTGGGGGGGGGTTTTAGAGATGTGGAACAAGCCCTGCGGGGCACAACATATAAATCAATTATTGCCCCTAAACACATAAACGCTGGAGGCACAAACTCATGCCACAATCTGAGACTTCTCCAAGACATTTTCATTAACCATCACATGAACTGATTTGATTCACCACTTATGAAACTCCCTGTACACAGAGCTTTCATACAATACAGCTGATATAGATATATAATACTAATAAACTTTAACATGATGGTTCCAAGCCATGAGAACTTTTAAACTGGTGTAAAAACTTGAATGATCAACAGCGAGGAAAGACTCCAGTGTCCTCCATCGACCTTCCCCACCATCACCTCGTAAAGAGTGCTCCTGTAGACACTGCGTGCAGCATGGCAATTACCCATCATGCTTGCTGCTTTCTCACGCTCTGCCAAGCAGCGTCGGAGACCTAATATAGGTTAGTTAATACATTTATAGCAAAGTAGGTCTATGTGCGCATAAAAGAGGACGGGAGGGATGTTACGTGCAGCACTAAAAGGTGTGTGTTAGTGTGGGGTTGCGTGTGTGTGCGTTTTTGTTTGGCACATGTGTTATGTCATGGGAAGTGATTTTCCGTGAGAGAGAAGTTTTACAGGGGTTTTACCAAAATCAACCACAAGCATCTCTAATTTAAAATGATTACTGAGTCAGAAGTGCGCGCGCATGGACACATGCTCACACAAAGTTGGCAAATGCTAATATCTAACATATGCACAGATGCCATCTTCTTCCAAAGATGGCTAAACTAGACTTAGAATTGAAAACTTTTTCTTAACTTTATATTCTTGTTATCTAGGTTTTTGGAATCAATATGAAAGTCCCAAGCTGCTACAATAAAAAATAGGAATTGATTGATTAATAATTTTAGATGCAGAATAAAAAAAATCAGAACAACACACAACACTGACATGAGGCACACACGTCAATATCTGAATCTTTGTGCAGGACATTCATACTGCCAAGAGAAGGCAATTAGAGTTTCATGAGTGACTGAGTGTTTTGGAAACACCTACAGTGCATCCAAATTTGGCTAAAAAGGTTTTTGTGATGCAGTGTCTGAAACCAAACAAAGGGTGGTGTAAAAACAACACCAGGTCCTGTAGAGAGGGTTGGATTGCTCTCATTTAGCCATTCATACTCCTTCCTCAGGGAGCGCTCCACTTGTTAATATGAAGACAATAACTCAGAGTAAACTATTGATCACAGGCTGAGGTCCAGACCAGGTGATTGTGCATCTGTATCAGTATTGATTCATGCTGATGCTGACATTATTTAGTCTTTATTCATATTCGGCCTCATATAACTGCAGCGAGTGTAACAAAGAATCCAGACACTGCCACAAAAGCTTTCAGAAACACAACAGGAGTTCGAAGTTCTTACACCGCGAGCTTCTGTCTCTCTTTTTTTATTTATCTCTCTCACACACACACACACACACACACACACACACACACACACATTGCCTTAATTGAGACAAACAGGCAAAGAGACTGGGGAGTCAAAGTGTTCTTGCACGTATGTTTGTGTTAAATGTGTTGTCTGCATATCTCTAGCTGTCTATCACTGTGAATGTGTCGGCTTTTGACAGACGACATAGCTAGGTCATGCTGGCTAAGCAGTGGGGAACAGAGCCTGAGCCTGTGGCCTTTATTTCAATTCTATACAAGCTAACACATAAAAACACCCACAGAGACTTTTTATGAAGTTATAGCAGAGTGTGGCAACATGGGGCGATTACAGGTGCCCATTCCATCTACATGTTTCTGTGTGTGTGTGTGTGTGTGTGTGTGTGTGTGTGTGTGTGCGCGTGTGTGTGTGCGTGTTTCTAAGTCTCAGCTTGGAGATGGAGGCTGCAGGGATCAGTCCTTGGGTTTTGACTGACAGTTAGAGAGGTGGGAGGAAGGATAATATGAGCCCACAGGGATGCCCAATCTGTAAAGCCCTATTTCTGGGGGACTTCCTGGATCCCCAAGGACCAATGAGCTGGCTCCCTCAACTGGTGGCCGAGCCCCTGGGCACAGCGGGGCCAATCAGCAGGGGGCTAGAAGGCTGAGTGACACATAGATCTGCTAATTTACATCATTACCACAATGCATCCTGACAAATGAGCCCCCAGGGTGTGAGCCAATCACCTGGGAGAGTAATGCAATTAGGCGGGACCACAGCTGTCAATCTCACAGCCATGGGGGTCAGGTAGCGACGCCTGTGGCTAAAACACCCCTGCCTGCTGCCTGCCGTTCACACTTTTTACATTCACACACATACATTTATACACATATGGAGGGAACACACGGATATAAAGTGTAGCATGTATGCGTGTGTGTGTGTGTGTGTGGAGAGTAGACTCGACGTGGACTCGACGGAGGCTGATTCTCCATCTCTCTCCTGTGGGTGGAGGTTAGGAGTGGGTGGGTGTGACTGCTTCAGGGACTCAGAGATTGACTTGTGTCCTCTGAGGAGTTACACCTGCTGTTAGTGTGTGCATACTGGCATGCATTTGGGTGTCTGTGTTTGTGTGTGTTTACATTTGCCCCTATGTATTTGACCACAGGGGCACAGGGCTGTTTATGCTTAGAGTCGGAATTCTGTTTTGGGACTTTGACAACAAATAGGGCGGAGCCTTTGTGCAGAATAGCCTGACATTTGAGCGACATGTAAGCAAGCTCTGATGATAATGAGGCTTATCTGAGTTTCATTAGGTGTAGTGATATCCTACCGGAGCACTCCACTGAGTCGATAAATTCTGCCCAGCATGCCTTTAATGTTTGAGTGTGTGTATGTGCATGTGTTTGTATGGCTTGGTCGATACTTCTGTGACTGGCAGACTGGCAGGCAGTGCTGGAGAAGCACTAAAAACACTTTTGCGTACCACAGTTTTGGTACCAAAATAGAGGAAGGGTAAAAGATTTCATACAGAACATACAAATGTGTATGTGTGCGTATGTGTGTGGACACTCTGAGAGTTAGTGGAGCTGTGTGTTTTGTGTCATCCCATTACATCACTAATGAGCCGCCCTCAGGAGGGAGGAGAGAGGAGAGAGACAAGGCAAGGCCAACAGAAAAAGACAAGATGAAGAAAAGAAGAACGAATGGGAGAGGAGAGGATGAGACGGGGGGAAGGGAGACAGAGACCAGCTTGGGGACTTTTCCTACTTCTCCCCTCCCTATCCTTTTTCCTGACACTACTGAGTCTAATTGGACTAAAACTGTGATCTAATTAAATGTCCAATTAAAGTGGAGAGAGCAATGTGCCCACCAGCAAATCACAGTATAGGGACATAATCAGCTGGAAAACACAAACATAAAAATCAATGGAAGCAATTGAAAATTTAGTAAGATGGAGAAAACTAAAAAAACAGAAAAGACGAAAAAAAGGGAATAAAAAAGGGGAGCATTGAGAGATGAGTTAGGGGTGCAGGACAGGTATGCATTACAAGGTGTTGTAAAGTTATAGACGCATGTAACTTTTCATAAGTACAAAAAAAAGCAGGCTTGAAATAGAGTCACAGTGACATTGTCATTGTAACATGTAACATCTGACTATGACAGAAGCACTGAAGAAATCATAAATACTGATGCTTGGCGCTTTGGCAATTTTTTTCTTCTTTACATTAATTTCAAAAAAGCACATTGAACTGAAGGATTCCTTTCTGCCTACGAGGTTTTAGCTAGAAATAGGGATGGTAGAATCAATAGTCCTAATTAGACATGGGCCAATATATGCAGGTGAAGGCTTCTCAAATGTAAATATAAGCTTGTTTTTCTTAACCTCATATCACTGAGTTTTGGCTTTTGGATGACGCAACTCATATAAAGTCCTCCAATCCACGTGGGGTCATTTTTAGAGGCGTCAGATGTTTATTTACTTGAAACTGCCATTATTTACAGTCTAATAATATTACACACCATGAAAAAAGGCTATCCAGGCTGATAATGAATAACTTATTTCTATCTAGTCATCTACTCAGTTTACACTATAATCCTTTTAGAGACACATCAGGTATCTTTGCTTATGTTCTGCAAGAAAACATACCAGTACACCTTATTGTGATATTTACGGTTGAGTTAGGCTATATTTTAATTCTTAACCATCAGATGTAAAAGTGATAAGATAAGATAAGATACTTGAGAATTACACCAGAAAATTGTGTTCCAGTTTCGAATTGCAGTACTGTGTACCACTGCCAAGTGTAACGCAATTAACACTGTAAAGATAACTCAAGGAGGGATTTTTTTCATACTTCAACAGAAGCACCACATTCCTTTGAAAAAGATTTCTGAACATTTTGATGCTTATTTTGAAGGAATATGAGCTAAAATTGTCTCTCTATCTCTGATATTCAGACAGAGATTGAGAAATCTCCCTCTCTCCCTCCATCTGTGAGTTGCTTACACACTGTGAACCCCCTATGGACAGCTTTAGCTCATAAAATATTAATGCTGGGATTCAATTCAACTTTCCACCTTAATCTTCTTAACAATTAGGCTCTTACAGCACACACAATTAATTTAGTTAGAAACAGTATCAATGGTTATGACTAAAGAGAGCATTACAAACATGTAGTAAAGACCAAACTAAATAACAGATAATCCAGAAGGCAATAAATAATCTTTTAAGATTAACAATCCTAAACTTTATTTGGATAGCTGCTCTGTGTGTGTTGGATTTTTACCATAGCTGCATTGAGGGGGACCCTTCAGCAGATGTTGCACAGTTCAGAGCATCCTTGGAGGGTGTGGATCCACATCCAGGTCCCCTTCCTGTCCTGATCCTGGCTCCTGCTGTGGCAGAGAAAGAGGATCATTCACCTACTGAGACCAGCACACCTGTTCACACAAAGAACTGCCAGCATAACACTGGTACTGTAGTGATTACAGGTAGAGAGAGAGGATGCCTCAGAATGACATTTTGTTTGAGTAAACTAGTGAGTTTAACCTATCTGATGAGGTAGAACAATCCTTAAATTAAGTTATAGTTCTTAGTGTTTGTTTGTAAGGATTGAGCAGCATATAATTCAATTCAATTGAAAGAGGCTTTATTGACGTGGGAAACATACTTTTACATTACCAAAACACAATATAATCACTTTGTTTAACTTGGCTTAAGAAGTTAGAGAAATGTTTCCAGAGTTCTGCACCAGGGCATCTGACAGGTTTTTAATTAAGTTTAGTTTTGAACAAATAACAATGATTTTGCAAAAAACTTCTAGCACATTGCTTTATGGTTGAAATGGGTTTAACAGTATTGCAAACACTTAGCCATAATGATGCAACTCCCCCCTGGTTAAGAGAAATCAGTTATTCTTTAGCGGAAGAAGTACGAGGAACACACGTGTGACAGTGGATAAGATGAGGATAACATTAAGACAACTGTATTTCAAAAAGTGTCATTCTTCGATGGTTTTATATTTACCTTTTTCTTTCCTTTCCTCTCTGATGAAAATCTCTGGAAAGTTTTCTTCCCAGCGGTCCCGTTGAATCGCCACTGTCTAGGTAAAAAACACTACAACTCCCATTACTGTTGCAAAGCTGCAAATGCCATGTTTGTAGTTTTCCCTCATTATCCTGGTCAGCCGTTTGACAATTCTGAAAACTACATTACCCGTTAAGCCGAAGTAGTTCCAGGAAGTGTGACTCGCGTTTCCGTGGTTACTGAGAGATTGGTCCGCCGTTGGTTTCCTGCTGCACTGAGAAGAGCGGTGGCGAGACAGACTGGGAGGCTTGAACACCACCATCAAAACCAACAGCACTGTACAATGAACCTGTTAGCAGTATCTCCTTCTCCTGATATCCGCGTCGTCACGGTCATACTGCTGGTAAGCATTTGTATTAAAGATTTAGAAAGGGCAGCCAGCTTCTGTTGAGAAACAAGACCAAGCTAACGTTTGCATAAACGCTCGTTAGCCTACCACTGGATAGTTAGCTGCTAGCTAACTGCTGGCATGAGACGTGGCTTTTAAAGTGGCTTAGATGACTAGCGAGCTTGCTCACTCTCTCCTGATAGTGCAGTTACACAGCATGTTCTTTGTCGAGGCTTTTTTCTGGGTTATACCAAACAAGCTCCATAACTAAGTAATCCAACTGCAATGTCAATTTAGCCGGTAGTGTAGTCTAACGTTAGCTGCCCTGTAATAACTTACGCTGAGTTTCTATAATACATCTTAACGCTTAATAAGAGAGATGTTACTCGTTTAGCAGACTTTTCCACATCAAGCTTCTTTAAAAAAAAAAATAGGCAAAGTTGGACTCGTGATAACTTTGTTTAGTGGCGGAGCAGCATCCAGTTAGCATAAGTGCTATCAATAATTGAGTGCAGAGAGACAAATGCGTATGGCTAGTGTGGTTAGTTTAACGTGTGTTTCTTGAATTTGTTTGTCTGCTTTGATTGATTGGACTCAACAGCTGCAATAATACGGATGAACGAATTGTCGGGCTCTTTGGGTATCTGTAAGTGTCTCTGAATTATGCTCGCCGGTTGGTGAATTCCTCTGTTGTGGCTCATTCTTATTGGCTAACAACCCGGAACTAGACCAAGCGGAGCAATATTGCTGGTATGAGAGTTTGGGCCTGTGAAGCAAACTTAAGACTTCTCTCCCTATGCTGCAGATCACTGTGTTCACTTGTCTCACTGCAGAAATGGTGACATTTAGTATCAGTATGCAGCCGTTTTACCCTATAGGTAAAAAGGCAAGGTGACAATCTTATTGTTGAAATTGTATAACTTTATAAGGTATATTTTCTCTCCAGAAATAATCCAGCAACTTTGAACTATCATGTAATTGTTCATATGCTTCAATTAAAAAGCTCTAAACTTTCACTGGTCACAGTTTCTCTAAAGTGAGGATTCACTGCAGAACTATATCTCACACAAACACACACACACACACACACACACACACACACACACACACACACGTTATTATGTGTGTGTATATGCATTTAAATAAGGGACATTTTACTAAACTACAGTTAGGACAGTGAAATTAAAATTGACTGTTGGTTGGTTTGTCAAACATCAGAAGTATATATATTTTGCTTATCAATTCCCTATAAACATTGAGAGGTGTGAGCTTTGGCTCTTTGACACCGAAGTTGGAGTCTTCCTGGAGTATAACCCTAACCCATATTTGTATTTCTGTTTGTCACACTTGCTGGGAGGCCTACATGTAACATCCTGTTTAAATAGGATCTTGAGTCAGGCTGAGATCACAGTTGTAACCCAAAGTCAATTCTCAGACTGGGACACATATATTAGGCCAATGCAGAACCATATGAATGTCTTAAGGCGTAATGACGGGGGAGTTTTGTTAAGGCACTGTTGCGGAACTGCAGTCTGAAAAGGACTTGTGTCAACACTTCATGACAACTTGTAGTGCGGTTATCACATAAGACAGAAGGATGTATTTCTGCAGTGAAAATAAGCTTGGACAAAAGGTGTTATAAAAGGTGAAAGTGACACCAATTTCCAGTGAATAAACGCATCAATCCTTCACTTCCAACTTTTTAGGGACCTTTTATATTCTTTAGTAAAGCAGACATTTTGATGTATTATTACATAATTGTGTTGCAATATATCAGTTATCAAAGAATTGCTGTATCATGACACGATAGTTATCTGCGTCTCCTGTGTATTCCACTGCGAACCCACCCTATTGTATCCATTGTTTGTTTTTTATGTTGAATAACTGGATCTTTAAAACTCGTAAGCAGCCTCTGGAAGGCGCAACTTGGAATTTCTTGGGGTTTTTAAATCTTTGAAATGTAGCATTACAACATCCACAGCTCCAGGATGTTGCTTCTATCAGATAAGTTGTAAGAGAAGATGTCTGACTAAAAGAGGATGTTGGCAGAAGTCTACAGTATGATTGTGAGTGTTGACCACATTATTTGCATATAGGAGACTAAAAGAATATATGCAAATCCGGCACATGCAAAAGAACAGTACAGTGGTGCCATTTAAAGGGATACTTCACCCGTTGAAACATGAATCTGTAGTGAAATTGGGTCATATATGCAGTAGAAATGTGAAATAATGTTTGATGTTGGTGCCTTCTTGACCGAGAAAAGGCAGAAAGTGTCTTTCTGGCTCATTTGGATGAAAGACAACAACTCCCAGAATGCACAGCACCACAGGCCACTCCCGCTGAAATAGAGGATTTTATGGTGCATTCACGTGGTGTCGCACACATCGGAAAAACGAGTTTCTGAGTTGTAAAATGCACATGAAACACCTGCTCAAGTCAGAACAACTCGGAAACACGGAAAAGAATTACTGTAGGTGCCCGACTTACCAACTTGACGCCAGAATCGTCATCAAATGGGGGACAAAACATGTTTTGTTAATGTTTTCAGATTTCAGATTCAGATTCTTTATTGTCCCACAAGGGGACAATGAATACTTTTTATTCATGCACGTATTGCACATCAACTTTTTGCTCAAATATAACTTTTTACAGTAAAATTTCACTGATCTTCGTCGTAGCATCCACTTTTTTGTGCTGTTATTACAACACTGAAGTTGGAAGTCGTGAACACTCTGAAGTCGGAAGAACGACTACTTCCAACTTAGAAACTTGGACCACCCGAGCAGCACCTGAATGCAGCATTATTTACAGACATTTACTACAACACATACGGACGTTTCCTCAACTGATTCAAGATTTCTTCCAGAAGGAATTGGCATCTTGGAAATTCCTGGCAGAAAACAGACTCTATGTCTGTGTCCATAGGCAAACAGTGATGGCACCGACACCTCCAGTCTGCCCCGGCTCCTTGTTCTCACAGCCGCGGACCTGCCTGTCGGCACCAGCCAGCTCGCTGCTATTTTGCGGCTCGTAGAAAGAGCCACGAACATCCGATTCGAGCACAAGACCTTCAAAATTCCCTTCATCCATGTCAGTTTGAAGTTGAAACATACTATTTTCACCATTCTCGGTTCTTATCAGCTTTCTTCATAGAATCTGTTAGCATAGCTTCCAAGCAATATGGCAGACGTTAAGTTCTGATTCTGGCAGTAAGGTCCCGCCCACCGATCTGTAATAGGTCTGTAGCTTCAGTGGTCGAAAATATGAGGAACTAGCGATGTAGTTTCACCCCTGCTAACCAAAACAGCCTCCATTGACGCACAATGACGATGTTTGTGTCATCGGAGGCTCCTTTTCAGAAAAGAAATAAGGAGCTTTCCCCCTCTCAGGGGAAAATGAGGGCGTGATGCACGACCAGGTTTCTAATGATACAAAGCTTAATGCAAATGGGTGAAGTATCCCTTTAAGCATATCCACAGCTGGCTTTCTATCATTTGTTAGGTGTTGATTATATATCTCTGACATGTTTGCAGGTATGTGAGCATACCACAAAGAAAAACATTCATTGTTCTGTATCAAAGTCAAACTACTTGAAGTTTGTTCATTTTGTTTAAAAAGAGAAGTATACACTCAACAGTTAATGTACAAACAGGAAATACTCAGGGCAACACGATAGCTTAACATTTCAAACATTCATCAGCCTAAATGTTCATCAGGTGCCCGTCGAGGATGTACAACAACAACAACAACAACAGTGTAATGCAAACTTTTCCTTCATGTTTTTGTTAAATTCTGGACATCCGGAACATTCACTGAAATAATGTGCTGTGAAATTGTGTTGGGAATCATGAGTGTAATTGGCACGTTGCTCTGCAGGACCGTAAAGATCAGAGGTTGTATAGTTGGTTGTATATTTAGCCCAGTACCAGGAACAACTTGCCGGTGAAATAGCCCGAGGCAGACCCACTGGAGAGAATGTACATCGCTCAGGGTTTCAGGGACACATTATGGGTTTCACTGGAGAGGTTGGAGAAGGTTAATGTTTAAAAGGACATCCTGGGTGCTCTACTGCTTAATCATTGTTAATCACAATCATTGAAATAAAAAGTGTAAAAATATGATTACTGTAACATTCTGCTCTGATAGGATTGAAGGCTGGTTAACAGTACGCTGAGAGGCTTCGTTAGCTCTCTCAGTCTTTAGTGTTATACTTCCAGAATATACTCTTAAGTGATGAAATAACTCATTTAATCCTGTTCAAATATCTTTGGAATATTTGACCCTTCCCCCACCCCCACAGAGATGTCGTAAATAGATAGTTTTGTCTTTGATCGTTCTGTTCCCTGTGTGTTTGTAGGCGATGGGACTGTCGACTCCTGGAAAAGCAGAGATCACCAGTCTGGACTCAGGCAACATTGATGACATCCTAAGTAAGGCATTCATCTTCAAACGTATCTAAAAGTAATAGTTAGAGCTTTGGGGAAATAGAGCCATTGGCTAGCTGAGCAGTACAACTCAAGTGTGTTCATTGAAAATCAAGCTACAGGCAGTGAGCTGCTGGGCCTAGCATGGCATGTAGACAGGAAGCACGAGAAACAGCTCAGTTCCTTGTTTTTCCTTTCTAATCTTATTCTTTGTAATGAAGTTAATATTTTCCAAAATATCAAAACAAGCCTGTAATTCTCATTCAGGTCTTTATTCAGAGTTTATCTGCAGTCTCTTAATTTTCTACATGCTCAACAGAAATGCATCCGGTGGATAAACTGTAAACAAAGCTATTTATTATTGTCATGTTTCATATCATGTGTCCAGAAGTTGTTGCAGGTCTGACCTTCCTGATAGGCATTAGCTTTGCCTTACACCAAACAAACATTTCACTAAAAGGTGCTCTAATGATGAATGTATATGACCACGAGTTCAGTGGTTTCTAAATGTTTGTTATAGACGGGCTCTATTAGAGCTTTCTCCTTTTGATTCTTTTCTCTCTTCTCTCAATGAATGGAAGTTGAGGGCTTATGACTAATTAATTTGACTGTTAAAACATACATCCCTGAAAGCAGTCCGTTACGTATAGAGGCTTACATTAGCTTCCTGTTTGTGTGTGCTTCCTTGCAGATAATGCTGGGGTGGCTTTAGTGAATTTTTACGCTGACTGGTAAGTCTTTAGTTTCTCTTCTTAAGCCATTAACCCCCCCCCCCCCCCCCCTCATAACATGATAAGATTTAGCTCACCAACAGTTGTTTCATATGAATGGTGTTATAATGATCATAGATTGCTCTCACTCTGGATGTTATTGATTTCTTTTAAATGATTTTCTCTCTGAGCGTCTTTTTTTTAAATCTAATATATTCTGGGCTTGTCTTTTGAACGGCTGGATAATGGAGCTGGTATAGCCGACAGTCATTTTACAACATTGTCAAATACTGCTCAATTGAGTCTGTTACACTTGATAAAAAAATCGATTTAATTAACTTTGAAATTATGGAAAAGTATTTTGACTTCCCCCCCTGCCTCCCCCTACAGGTGCAGGTTCAGTCAGATGCTCCATCCAATATTTGAGGAGGCGTCTAACATAGTAAGGGAAGAGTTCCCTAACACCAACCAGGTGGTGTTTGCTCGCGTTGACTGTGACCAACACTGTGAGTATTACTGACCCATTTAAGCCATTACCAGTGTTCCTTTTTCATTGATATGAGTTATGTAAATCATCTTACTATCATTTATTGATTATGTTTTCGTTTCAACTGCAAGATTATAAGCACGAAGAAAAGATTGTCACCAGTTATCAAGAACCTCTTATCAATCTGAGTAACAAATACAGTGCTTTTTTTTTAATTAAAAAAAAAGGTTAAGCAAAGACCAAGATTATATTTATTTGAGACATAGGAAAATGTTTGACATTATAGTTATTTGAGTATGAATCTGTAATCTATAATGTTCTTAATTTAAGTACCAGTACACAGTGTGGATGTTCTTTATGGTGATGTCATGCCATACACCGCTTGAACACAACACATTCTATACGCAGAAAGAAAAAAAGACACACACACACACTCCCTTACTATATTTGATGCACATATGTACACATAGATGCCCAGCACACCAAAGCACAGACACATAAACGACCAGGCTCAGCCTTTTGAGATAAAGCGAATTAAAGAGAATTATTGATGACCTGCAAACTGTTTGAAGACTAATGACAAAACTGCTGCTTCCTGTGAAGACGGGAGGCTTAGAGACACCCCGCAGGGAGATTGACACCTGCCACATGCACACACTCACACACTCATTCTATGTGTGCAAGAGAGAATATTTACTCTTGGTGGGGGGCAGCTTTCATGTGGGAGATCAGAGCTCAGAGCTGACTGAAGGCAGTGTTTTGAGAGTGAGGTTTAACTGCCGACTCCGTCGCAGCTTCGCTCCTCATCCACCCATCCCCATGTGTCTTTACTCCACTCCTTCCTCTTCATCAATTGATTTGTCCTTCTTTACTTAACTTTTTCTCTGTACAGCCGACATAGCCCAGCGGTACCGCATCACCAAGTATCCGACACTGAAGTTGTTCCGCAATGGGATGATGATGAAGAGGGAGTACAGGGGTCAGAGGTCAGTGGCGGCCATTGCAGACTTCATCCGCCAACAGCAGGTGGACCCCGTGAAAGAGATACATTCATTGGAGGAGGCTAATACTGTAGATGTAAGTTGAAACGCACACATAAATCAGTGCTGTGTTTGTCATTGTAAAATGAATGATGTCATGACTTTCCCTTTCCTTTGTGTTTTGTATTCAACAGAAAAGTAAGAGAAATATCATAGCTTACTTTGAAACAAAGGACTCTGATAACTACCACACATTTGAAAAAGTTGCCAACATCCTTCGTGATGACTGCACATTCCACGCCTCTTTTGGGTGAGATACAGCAACACATTATGGATCATGTTCTGTAGAATCATTCAAATGAAGTGAATTTGTGTTTGAAATTGGGATTAACTGGTTCACTCTTACAGCCCCGTTTCTGAGCCTGAGCGCATCAATGGAGACAATGTTATCTACAGACCCATGGGGGACGCCCCTGACATGATCTACCTCGGCTCACTCACCAACTTCGACCTGACGTATGCCTGGACGCAAGACAAGTGTGTGCCTCTGGTCAGAGAGATCACTTTTGAAAATGGAGAGGTTTGTCACCTGCTTTATTTATTTATTTCTGTTGCTGCCTTGGAAAGCAACATGTCAGAGGTGAAATGTATTGTTGCCTTTAAAAGGATTGAAGAGTCTGAAATCAGAATTATGTAGACAGAGGAATATCAGGAAAAGAACAAGACTGGACTAAAGAAAGCCATGAAATGAAATAGTAGTCAACGTAATTACGTACGACTATTCGGTATGCGAGAGGGCGCTGAAGGAAACCAGTTTCTGCTAGGTATGCTACAGCACTGGCTGGACACAGAAAGACCCTGCATCTTAAAGAGAGTTCAACAAACCCTGACACCAACGAAACAGTGCAAGAACAGCACTGTTTTTCATCCAGTTCCTGAAGTTTTAAGATCAAGAGTTTGTTTTCTGCTCGACAAAACAATGTAACATGACACATGAGGGAAACAGGCTCTACTTCGTCCAAGACCTCTCTGCTGAGATGAGCTTAGACCCATATGTCAACGAAACAAATTCAACCCCATCAGGAAAAATAATCGTCAAGAAGTTAACCTTTTATGGATTTCAACACAACCCGTGCAAGATATGGGTCCTCCACGTTGGAAAAAAAACACTGTGACCGCTCTACAGGCTGTGACACCAATAAGGCTTGGAAAAGGCATATGGAGAGAACAAAACCTTCTAACTGAACGATCTTTTTGGATCTGATGCAAAAATGATTTGTGAGCACTGAGATTAGAGTCCCATATCCCACAGTCTGATCATAATGATCAAAATGGTCCTATTAAAAGAGTTCTCAACATAACTCATGAAATTTGGCGGTTCAAAGCTCCTGTTCTAGGTCAAGCTGTAATCGCTAATATCCCCTGTGTTCATAGCCCTACAACGGGCAGAGTAAGCCAACTGCTAAGTGTAGCTTCCCCAGATTGGACCTCAGTTACCCATAAAGCTAGAAGTGGGATGAGCCGACTCTTCCTGGTGTCAGACTCAGAAAACAGAGGATGTATTAGCCCTGGAGCTAGAGCCAGCTCCAGGCAGAATCCAGACCAGACTCGCTTTTAAAATCTTCTAGTTGCTGTTATTTTAATGTTACTCTTTGTCGTCAAACTATGCCATCTTTCATTCTAAACCAAGAATTCACTTCCTCATCTCCTTCACTCTCTCCTGTCAATAATAAACCGTTCACTGAGTGCCTCTACAGGCCTGGAGCACTTCCATTGAAGACTGAATATTCAGCGTTTGTCTGTTTGCAGTTGTCTGCCTGTTTTTCTTATTAGAAGTCATTACGGCCTTTGCCGGGCGTTTGCACTTATCAGCCATCATACTTTAGGGTTATCAGGCCCTGACTCCTTTTGTCTATGACACCATGTGTGTATATTTGTGTGTATTTTCCAGGAGCTGACGGAAGAGGGAATCCCATTCCTCATCTTGTTCCACATTAAGGAAGACTCAAACAGCTTAGAGAAGTTCCAACATGAAGTGGCTCGCCAGCTCATAGGCGAGAAAGGTGGGCATGTGTGTTTGTTGTCTTTTGTGGCATGTTAATTGCAGTTGTTTCTGAGCCAATCATCTGTGTATAGAAGTTGTTTTTGACAGTTGTGTCTCCTGTTTAGGGTCTATTAACTTCCTGCACGCAGACTGCGAAAAGTTCCGCCATCCTCTGCTCCACATACAGAAAACTCCTGCTGACTGTCCTGTCATTGCCATAGACTCCTTCAGACACATGTATGTCTTTCCTGACTTCCAAGACCTCGGGTAAGTGGCAGATCTCGCTTTTTTCTCTTTTATAGAATGATTTAGATTTGTATGGGGATGCAATTCAGTTCTTTAAAAAAATAGATGCACAATATTATCAATGTATAATAAATGGAAACATGTTTTAGGAAAAAGTGCAATGGCTGGTAATAGTTTAATACAAAAAATAATATTCAAATACAAATGAAAAATCTGCACATGCACCTGTAATTAACAAATGAATCATCCGAGTGTCAAACCGGTGATATATATGCAGCATTCATTTGGACATTTTTGAGCAATTATTACCTGATGCTGTATTTGAAATTCTTCATAACAAGATCTCCTTAAATGAAGTTAATTTCATTACACACAACACACACACACACACATTACACACGCACAATAACCCACTGTGCACTGAACACCAGAGAAATGTCACACCTCCTAAAATCTGTCCTTTATGAATGGGCCACGACACCAGAGCTAATGTGACATGATTTGGCACGTGCAATAAGTGCTAAACTAATCCAGTCTAATATAATGTAATCTTATTTATTCTGCCCCCAACCACTCTGCCTCCCCCAGTCCACAATCACAGTCTGATCAGATAGACAGACGCCCCAAGGACTGACCATCCCTCCTCAGCCTAATTACATCACATCACCGCTGCATGTGGCACACAGCTTGTAATTACATTAGTGCATTGTATGTTATATATATACGTGTGTGTGTTACTCTGACACAAGGCGTTAGCTGTGACCAGGGACCAGCTCTGCCTGTGTGATATGACAACAGCTCATGACCTGTCGTTAACGAGCACACTTAAGAGGACAGCGCTGATGTGGATTAATGCTGCTCTGTGACACGTCCACAGGGACTAATGACCTCTGCTGCTGCCTCCAGCTGTTGTGTCTTTTTATCAGCTCTGACCTGCTCTGTAGTTCTAGCAGGTCTGTCTTTAAAGCTGAACTTGGTGTTGAGGAATGCCTCTTTCAAACACACAGACAATGAGGTCTATATAAGAACCACTTGTACAAACAGACAGGCTTTGAAGTGGTAACTGTGAGGGGTTTTAGGTTGTCGCATGAATTAGTTTCTTTGTTCTCCACACAGCTTCTTTTTCAGTACTTGAGTGAAAAAGATTAATTATTGCTACTCTTTTTAAGGTTTAAAAAATGATACACTGTTGTATAACATTTATTTAATGCTGTAATGTAAGTATTGAAAGTAGATGTGAATAGCTTTTTTTTTTAACCCTTTCTATCTCCACTTATCATTCCGGCCATCCCTGCAGAAGTCAGTGGCCCAGTTCAGCCTCCCCAGTCTAAAAAGTCTGACTCCGCCACTGCTCTGAAGACGGCACAGAACAAAGATCACTTAATCACCCCGTTCCACCTCTGTGACATTCACATTAAAGGCGAACAGGCAGTCTGAATGGGGCTATTCTAACTTCTAAGGCTGTTACATGAGTTTTCTTTTTTGAAGCTAATTTGCAACAGCTGGACATTACTTCTGCTGTGTTACTCTTTGGTAACAGTTTTGTTGATGAGACTTTCTCAAACCGAGCAGGTAGTCCTGCAAAGAACTTCAAGAAGTTCATTTAGTTAATATTTAAGGAGACAAACTGAGGGCGAGGCTGCATCTGTCAGCAACCTCTAATGTTAATAGAAGGACTGACTCCAATTAAAGTTGCCAATTTTTTTTCAGCAGAAATGTTTTACAGCCTGGCATAAAAGTTTTGGTCAAAGTAGCTCATTTCTTTATCTGTACATTTGACGGGCATACATGAAGAAATGAATGTATTTAAACTCATCTGTTTTGATTATTTTGAGGCTAAGAGTTCTGCACTGGTCATTTTCTCAGCAGACTAAATATATTTACAACCTGGGACAAAAGGGCTTTTTGGTTTAAAAGCCAATTTCTTTATTTGTAAAAACTAAATGTGGGGTGCATCTTCTAAAACTCGTCTGTGTTCATTATATTGAGGCTAAGAGTTATGCACATATTTCAATAATTAAGAGCCTGGCTGAATTGACTGTCAGGTAGATGTGGGCTGTTTGTAAGGAGGAGTTTGGCCCGCCTCAACTTCACCTCTTTTCCTGACTCTAGGTGAGTCAAGTTAGGTGAGATAGCATTTCCAATAGGGACTGACATTGTCGAGCTTCATAATGCTTCCTCAGAAACTCTAGGGTGAAGTCACTGAGACTACATCCATGTACCGTCTACATTCTTCATGGGCAGCATTTGTGCAATTTCTAGTTTGTTAAATCTGACTTGTTTAAATTTAAATCCCTCAAAGAAAAAAACGAGATTTTAGAAGATATGATTTTTTCTCTCTTTTGTAATGTCTACTGTGTGTGTTTTTGTGGTGTTCTTTCAGTATCCCTGGCAGACTGAAACAGTTTGTGTTGGACCTTCACTCTGGAAAGCTACACAGGGAGTTTCACCACGGTCCTGACCCCACAGACAGCACGCCTGGACAGGTAAGACTGGTTTAACCAAAAGACTGAAAGTTTATCACATCCTGTCAAACCTGACTTTTTAATACTTAAATTTTCCCCTACAGGAGGAGACAGCAGGAGAAGTGGTCAGCAGCCCTCCAGAGAGCTCTTTCCAGAAACTGCAGCCCAGCGAGACTCGCTACACCATCCTCACAAGGGACCGTGACGAGCTGTGACCCTCTATTGCCCTCCAGTGATCCTGTGACTCAATGCCACGCCCCGGGGTCAGGGAAGGGGTTAGGGTTGGGACAGGCCAGCGGGACAGAACAGCAACACCCAACACCCTTACTGAAGAGAAGGAGATGTAGAAATGGAGAACGAAGAGGAAGTTGGAGGAGGAAGAAAAAAAAAAAGCAGTCCTCGACACAACCATGTTGGATTAACCTATATTTTCATAACTCTTTCACGTACAATTTTTATTTTGGATCAAAAGGAAATTGGGTAAAGGGGGAAAATCGTGTGTGGGCAGGGGTTAGGGGCATCAAAAGAAGTGTTTTTACTTTTATTTTCTTGGAGCTTGTAAATACGTTTGTGCTACATGGGAGTCTCAGTGTCAGTCTAAATTAAATACAGAGTTTCCTTTGTTTTATTCCTTTCTTTTTCATCACCTGGCTTTTTTTTTTTTTTTTTTTTTGTAGAAAAAGAAAGCAGAACAGTTTGTTCACTCCAGTCGTACGGTTCTTATCTGTGGGTAGTCCAGCCTGTCTTTAGGAGATAGTCCTTTTAGTCTCACTGACCTCATGGCTGCATCTCAATATGATCAACTCAAATCTAATTCATTTTGTACAGCACCAGAAATTACAATATGCCCGCTTGAGTAGCTTTCCCTCCATTTCTTCTCCCCACACACGCACGCACGCACGCACGCACACACACACACACTCTGAAGGAATAGAAAAATATTTTTAAATAACTGAGCAGGCGTGATATAATTTCAAAGATTGACTTGAGACAGAAGTTAAGGAGACAAAGCTACTCCGCCCTATTGAGATGCACCTCTTTTCCCCCCTGGTTCGAAATGGTTTTGGTTCTGGATAACGATGTCTCTTACAGTGCATATACAAAGTATTACCCCTCTTGGACCACTTTTTTGTGTTACTGTTTCACAACACTGAATAACAGTGGATGTAGTCAGGGATTCCTTCTCTAAACTCAGAACAGAAATGATGTAACTTGAAAATGCTTCAACATCATCCCATCTTGAGGGGTGTTTTATCAGCAGCATCATGCTGTGTGGAGGCTTCTCTGCTGAAGACTCTGGACATGGAAGGTTAAATGTATGCATTAAAATACATGAACATTTCTGTGGAAACATGAATCTTAGTATGTATATTTACTTCAAGATGACTGCAGACATGAAGTCAAATATACGATTGCTTCATTAAACGGCGGTGTGAATGCCTGTGATTGGAAAATTCAATGTCCAGGCCTTAGTTCAATCCAGAATTAACGTCAGGACTTGACAAGCATGTAACTTGACCAAAGTAGCTTGAAAGGAATTAGTGTCCAGATGTGTAAAGCTGTTAAAGGCTTACTGAAGTAGCCCTCAGGCTGTAACTGCTACCAAAGGTGCTTCTATTGGGTGTTTTAGGACACAAGTACTGGTGCAATCAAGAATTTAGTTAATTGTATCCCAAACCTCCCCAGGGCGTCTTACATACTGAAAACCTCACTACTGTAAAACAGTAAAACATTCAAAGTCAACGCGGGGTGAATACCTTATAAAGGCACAGTATTTGCCATGACATCTCTAATGTGTGATCCTAGGAGTGAATCAGAGGAAAAGAATGATGTACTTTAACGTGATCATGAATTCATGAAATGGCTCGTTGTTTTCCCTGTTAACCTGTTGATAAATGTGTCATCATGCAGAGGGAGAAAAAAGACTTGGTACTTTCCAGGGTTTTAACATGCTCGGGGAGAAGAGGGGGAAGGAGCCCATGTGATCAGCGTTGGTAAAATACAGTCTCCCACTTTATACGAGTTCATTAAAACTGGTTTTATCACTTTAAATGTCTGTGCTTTCGGTACAAGAATGGATCTCTGAGGTCTACTGAACATAAAATGAATCTTAAGACAAGGCCAGATTGAGAGTATGGGGGACCCTTTGCATAGTTTGTACTGTGCTCCCTGCCCTTCCATAGAGGCCAAAAAAAGATGCCTGCATAGTGACATATAAGCCCCACAGACAGGAGAACAAAAGAGGGGGAGGGGGGTGTGATGCTATTTCTAAAACAGTCATCTCAGAGCGGAGGAAGAGTATAAAAACAATGAAGGTAAATTAAAAAAACATTTTACAGGATATGGTGTCGTCTGCTGTTTGTATGTTTGGAGTCTTCTTTGGTTCTGTTTTTTCAAACCTGTGACATTAATGCTGTGGTAAAAAACAACAAAAAAACTTTATTTGGCAGAAAATCCGCAACAGTTTAATGGAAACATGGCAGGTTATTACTGGAGGGCTCTGAACTTCGGCACTTTGGTAATTTTCTGTGCAATATTTGATCTTACACTAAAAACAAATATAACCATAAACAGTATAATTTATACAAACATCTAAGCAGGAACACTTTTATTTACATCATAAATGTACACTACAGTGATGTTAGGGAAAGAAAGATCTTACTATAGTCTGAGACATACAGCTGTGATTACACATGTGCATAAAGAAACATTAAGGCATGATTACTGGTAGACTTTAAGAAACTTGGTGTAAATGAATAATGTAAAAAAAGGTTTAAAAGATGTGAGCTTGGGGCGCTGGTGGCGCAGTGGTTAGTGCGGGCGTCCCATATATGGAGGCTGTAGTCCTCAACGCGGGCGGCCCAGGTTCGAATCCAACCTGTGGCTCCTTTCCCGCATGTCAATCCCCACCCTCTCTCCCTGATTTCCATCTCTATCCACTGTCCTATCTCTCCAATAAAGGTAAAAAAAGCCCAAAAATAAATCTAAAAAAAAAAGATGTGAGCTTGAGGAGGAACACAAACAAGGTCTTTGTTAGTGATAATATCTGACGGAACGGTGCGGTTTGTTAAACTGATAACTTTATTCGGTACTTTAGATTTTTTGGAGAAGATCTCTGCTCACGGCTATTTGAAAGTACAAGCTGTAGTGTTCACTGCCTCACTGTTAGCAATTTAAAAAAAATCACTTGTGTATTAAGTTAGATTCATGTCCTCACAGGAACACCATTCATGTCTGAACATCAGAGAATCTGTCTCCTGAATAATGGTCTCATTATTACACGTTTGTTTTACAGCAGTGCTTGTTGATAACATCTGATGCTGAGTGTCCTTAAGGCATGTGATCAGGATGTGCTTCTGATTGGATAGTCAACAGTGGTTTTTCAGAGGACAAACAACAGGTATCAGGTCATTTGTCCTTGCTTGACTCTGGTTTCGTCGCTGATTCTACTGGTGGTGCCGTTAGTTGTTTCATCTGTAGTTCCACTTGTGCTTTCTGTCGTTTCTTTACCAGGTTTCCTCCTGCAAACCCTAAGGCGCCCCCTCCCAGAGCAGCAGCCACCCCTGCAGCTTTGAACCCAGCCAGCAGGCCGAGAGGTCCTCCTAGTGCACCGCCCAGCAGCGCTCCGGCAACCGGCAACAGCGCCAACTTGTAGCCCACCGCCTAAAGAGACAGGAGGAAGAGATATGTTCTAATTTAACACCCATAGACATGGACCTCAGTTGTGGCTTCAAGACGGTCTGCGAGAGAGTTTGGACGCGTCTATCCTTTCATGATCACACATCATAAACTCATGGAAGGACGAAAGAGAGAAAAAAAAAAAAATGACACAAACAAGCCTGCAAATGAAAATTAAGGTACATCAAAGCCTTTTCATTATCTGCATTTAAGAGAAATCAGAGAGATGCAGCCTGTGTGTTATTACGGCTGCTATCATCAGAGTGGAAGGTGCTTTTTGCTGATGACAATTAATGATACACACACAGGCACACACACACACACACACACACACACACACACACAAACAAACACACACAAACACACATGCACAGGGACACACATTTGATTAACACTTCAGCATTAAATTAATCTAGTTCAAAAGCCAACGTTTCTTGTCCTCCCCCCTGGCAGTCCAGGGAATTTTAATTTCATCTGAGCTGAGTTAAAAGGAGTCTGGGTGCAGGTTGTAGAGGATGGAGGAAATGTCTGTGTGTGTGTGTGTGCGTGTGTGTGTGTGTGTGTGTGTGTGTGTGTGTGCTTAATGCAGTTTGACCTGATGACAGATTACAAGCTTTCAAACAGGTTAAAACATCTGACACCCCTCTCATCTGCTTTATCTCTCTGCAACCTCCCCCCCCCCCCCCCCCCCCCCCCCCCCCCCCCCCCCCGCCTAATGTGCAGACAGAGTGGTCAACCTTTATTGCGGCTTTGGGGAATTTCATTTTAAACAAGCTGTTTATAAAAATGACTGTTTAGAGGCATTTATTTAAAAAAGTTTGGACTTAATTTGAAACAGAAGAAGCTTCATTCAGTTCACTTAAAAAAAATACATTTATTTTAAATGGATTAAGCCTTAAAGGGAGTTGTGGCTTTATTTGCCTGCATAATTTAAAATCAAATCTGCTATCAAAACACAAATAAGGGGAATTTCAATCCACATTACAAGGAACTCTACAAACTAAGACCAACCCACTGTGCCACGACGTATGCCTAGGTGTGACAACGCGGTTCTCTTTTACATAAATGTGCCAAAATAGATCCTCCAAAGTGGGAACAGTTTTGTTCACATTGGATCTACTTTCAGACAAATTAACCAAAATAAATTCACCAAATAAATCCATATGACAACAACACAGTGCTTACAAGTGAGCAGATAATCATATTGCATATTAATCAGTTAAAAGCAGTTTCTCCATTTCTCTTGAGCACCACAAAATTAATTTAACTCACCTCATTTATCATTGGGCGTTGGCAGATATCTCAGTTACCAGGACAAATTATAATCAGCATGGATGGTTACTACTGGCTGAACTGAGAAAATGTGTTTGTTTTATGAAATGAATACACAGCCATTGCAAAAACGCTGTATAAAAAAAGCTAACAAAAACGCAGTGTTTCATTTCTGGTTGTTTGCTGTGCAGTGGCAGCAGTGAAAGATGTTTTTCAGCACACAGAAATCCCACCTGTGTCATCATCCCGAACTCTAAGAGTCTGTAATTACAGTGTAATGACTTCAAACCTCCATTCTGTTATTGCAGAAAAAATTAGAACAACATCTTTTAAGGAAAATTATCCTTGCATGTGTGTGTGTGTGTGTGTGTGTGTGTGTGTGTGTGTGTGTGGTTTGTAGATGTAATTGTACAAAAACAGGTGATTCATTCTGAGTATAACAGATGAAAAGTTCAACATTTCAAGTGTGTAGTAGGTGTGAAGAGCACTGAGTTGTCCTTCTGAGTTACACTCAGTGTGTAAGGGTGTATTGAAATGATAATTCAAGCCTCAATGCTGCTCTTGAAAAACTATTAAACAGTCATTCAAACCTCTTCTAAATGCTACACACACACACACACACGCACACACACACACACACACACACACACACACACACACACACACACACACACACACACACACACACACACACACACACACACACACACACACACACACACACACACTTGTCACCTCTCTATCACTCTTCCTCCCCTTCTCTCCTCTCTCTATTTCCTTAATTGCATCTTTCCTCCGTATTCGAGCCGATCAATAGGGACAAACGCTGTGGAATGGCTGGGAGGCAAAGTGCCATCGATCTCCCCATCTCCCAAACACTACACACACACACACACACACACACATCAGATCATGGTGACACACACATATACACACCTTCCCCAGGCTCTTGGTCCCCTCCTCCACATTGGCAGCGGCTGTGTTGACGTTGTCCTCAATGCTGTCAATCTTCTCCTGCTGGGACTGATGCACAGAGGTTACACACACACAGAAACACACACTCTAGCAAGCACATTCACATTCACCTACACATACATTACTGACAGGTGTGAAAGAGCAGCCACCTGTCATGTAGTGTGTTTTTGTTTTTTCCTGAATTCTGCTTCATGGCACGAGTTAACGCAGGAAAGGTGTGTGTGATTGTGTGGAGGCTCTAGATATATTCAATGGAGATATCAATGGGGGTGGGGTCCTGAGTGTGTGTGCGTGTGTGGCATTGTGTAAATCTCATGAAATATTCAGAGTGGCAGCTGTCTCTCTCCATGTGAGGGCTGGCTGGACACAGTGACCAAACAACAAGCAGAGCACTCCTTCTCCTCCTCCTCCTCCTCCACTTCCTCACCTCTCCTCAGTTCCTCCACTCTCTCCTTTAACCTGCTAACTCTGACCTAAAAATAAAGTTATCTAGCACTACACTACTCACAAATCAAATCTTCTACGTTGTTTTTTTTTGTATTTTATTTTCCTCCAAAGGCTGAGAGACAGCCACAGCGATCGGGATAAAACGATAATTCAACTGAAACTTTCAATCTTGACTGACACTGTCATAAAATAGAGAAATCTGCACATAAACAAGAGCGGCATCTTTTCCTGTTTTGATTGTATTTGTGCGATTGCCAAAAATCAAAACACAATCGTCTTACAACCACAAAAGAAAAAAAGGAGCATAGTTTCACATTGGAGAAACGCTGAAAACATACTTTTATTTTGGTAGCTTATGTTGCGTAAGGGACCTTTGTTGCATCTCTCACACCCCTCATATCCTTTAATACATCAACTAGTGAAGGCCTAAGCGACAATGACAAATGTTTTTAAAATTAGTTTTCAAAAGGGAAAAAATTCATTTGTAAATGATCTATTTAGTCATCGATTTCACCTAAAAAAAGCTCTCTACTAAAGGTTGAAACCATTTCAGTCATTTATCAAAAAAGAAACTCTATAATCTAATGGGCTTCTTTTATTTTCTTCTTTTGTATCATTACAGAAAATGTTCTGTTTTCAAGTTGTTATCCTCAAACTAATGACTTTAAAGTTCTTATCCACCTAAAAAGCAATTTCAATACATGAGCCATTAAACTCTGTCAACCTAATCTCTCAATACTTCAAATTCTGTATGAAGCGATTTTAACCCTTGAAGGAAGTACAATCATTATTTGATTTTGAAGAAACCTTAAACACACCGAGAAAAACCTTCAGATAAGAACACAAACAGTTACTAACATGACGCATGTTCAGAAACAGACACAACCACACACTCTCTCAGTATTTCCACTGAGGCTGAGCTCAGTAATATTCGCCCCCCAACGCGGTGTCTTTCACCCTCGAGACACCACAACAACATGTCTATGCTCTTTCTGCCCCCACCCTCCCACCCCTGCTTCTATCTGTTTTTTTTCAGCCTAACTACATCTTCAATTTCTCTCTTCCTTTTCTCTGTTAATCTTTCCCTGCCTCTCTCTCTCCATCCCTCAGGATAGAGTGATAATCTGCGCCGTCTGTTCTCCACCTGCTCCGATGTGTCCCTGGTTCCTCGCCTCTCCCCCTGTGGACGACCCACTTTACTCCCCCAAATCCTCTCTCTCGCCCTCGTGTAGTCCTCAATCTCTCCCCTTCGCCTTGGTGGAGGGCCTCTGGGGCCCCAGCAGCACCGAGCTGATCTGTGTAGCCTCCCCTCACAGGAGCTTTACCAGGCAACACAAGCACACATGGTCAAATACACACACCACTTCCTGGAAACGCTACAGGCAAGCAGCCTCTGTCACTTTGTGTTTTGGCTCACAGGAGTCGATGTGCACACATGTATGAGAGAGAAATGCATACAGTGTAGAAATGTGAATGTAGCAGCCAGGAAGCACAAAGAAGAGTGGAGAGTTCACACTCACATGAACGACAAGAGAGAACTCCGTCACTAAACCGCACAGCTCTTTCAGATCCTGAGAGAGAGAATACAAAATTGTTTATTAGATTGTGATCCTTATCCCGCAAATCCAAGCTACAGTACGTCCAAACTGTCCATATAAATGTTTGACAATCACATCAACTAATGAGCATAAATATTATTATAGTTGTATGTACAGTAACGCAGCATGAAGTTAGCGTGTACGGAGGAACAAGTAAAAGAGATCAGTTACATTAAATCATCTTGCAATCGTGATTAAAAATGAACGTAACCATGGCAACGTTATCACAGAATTGTCACTCTGCGTTTAGAGTTTTGATTTCATTTAACGTAGACCATTTTTATGGAAAACATTTTGACAAGTCGCCGTTGGAAAATCCCAACAGCAAAAAATCAGTGATGGCCAAAAACCATTTAGTGGCTTTGGTTTGAGGTCCTTGTGTCGTTCATGCTGGTTTACTGTCACACTGTCAGAGCAGAGCCATTGTTACTGTACAAGTGGCACAGACATTTTAACTACCACGACATGTCAAAATGTCTGCTGTTGAAAGTGCGTGGTGTTGGGCGTGTTGCATAGCTATTATACCTTCTCAGCAGTTATTTAAGACCAAACCTTTCAATACATTTCATTTGCCTTCTCCACCCATTCTTTAGAGGCAGAAAGTTGATGTGACTGCGAAGAGATCTCAAAGAGTAGATATCAAGTACGGAGAGTTTGAAAAAGACAACTGGTGGACAAAAATATTGATTATTATGAATCACTGCAATATATTAGATTCCATATTTCAGGTGTGTTTGGGACAGAGTTTTGGTGTTAATTGTTGTCAAAGCTAGCTTAAGCTTGCTATTGTAGGCTGGGATTAAAAAGTAATACTATCCCTTTTTTTGTTTATTATCTTCTGGACAAGGGTCAGAGAAATTGACATATGAAATGCTACTCCAGAACAGCTAAAGTTCGAGCAGTGCCTATATCGTAAACACCAGTAACACCAGTAAAGCAATAAGCAAAAAGAGAAGTGTATATAATGTATAAATAACAGGGTCGTATCAAGATGTTATGCTACAAGTATTGTGAGGAATCATATGTTGTCAACATGCATACCTCTTCCAAGCTGTCCCAGGACTCAGCTGCACTCTGATCCGAGGGGATTTCTGGGAGCTGGAGCTGAATTTGCCTGCCAGACACCAGCTCCTCATCAACATCTTCATCAGAAGTGTAACTGCTGGACCCATAAGTGGATGGTTGAGTTGCAGGTGGTGGTGCAGGCTGAGGCACGGGGTTAGAGTGCAAAAGGAGGAAGTCTTGTGCAGCAGCTGATGCCCTGTCTCTGACAGGCTTTACAAGCGCTTCAAGAGGGGCAGCATCTTCTGCACGGACCCGAGCACACAGCTTCTCCATCTCTCTGATGTTGGCTCGTAGCTGCTGCAGGGACACAGAGAGGAGGCAGGGGTCTCAGTAACAGTGGGTGTCAGGTTGGGAAATGTCAGAGCAATCAAGAATACAATTCACGGTAGATAAGAGGTATTCACATACACTTACCAGTATGAGAAATGCCTCTGATACAGCCTAAAATGTGGTATCACACTGATCCAATAGAGTTATTGATCATTCCCTTTCCTCTTTTAAAATCAGTTACCATCACAGCAATAATAAATGTTTGGGCTGCTGTTTTAAAGAAGTAAAAGAAGATCACATTTCTGGTGAATAATCATTTGAAAATACAAAAACAATCGCTCCAAAGAGTAGGGCGTCGGTCAAAGCTAGCAAAACATCAGTAACCAGTGTTTTACCAGCACACGTTTTAGGGCTTCTCAATTGAAATAAATATAATTGAGAAGTTTCATATATTTGTTTAATCTCGCAACCATTGGGAGGTCCTAATCGTCTGTAACTGTAAAGGCAGAAGTACAAGAAAACCTGTAGTTACATCTTTCATTGTGCTTAGCCCTAAACACCTCAGAGACTTTTTCTAATGATGTAACTGTCCTTGATGGCATCAGCCTCTCTAAAGACTCTTCGGCTGGTCCAAAATGCTGCAGCTCGTGTACTGACTAGAACTAGGAAAAGAGATCACATTACTCCTGTAGTGGCTTCTCTGCACTGGCTCCCTATAAAATCTAAAACAGGATTTAAAATCCTTCTTCTAACTTACAAAGATCATCTTATCTTAAGAAGCTAATAGTGCCGTACTTCCCTTTGAGAATACTACGCTCCCAGGATGCAGGCCCACTCGTTGTACCTACAGACTCACACTCTACTTTTAAGAATAGACTTAAAACTTTCCTTTTTGATAAATCTTATAGTTAGGGCTGGCGCTGGTATGGACCAGCTCCTAGTTATGCTGCTATAGGCTTAAACTGCTGGGGTAGCTGCCACATTGAGCTCCTATCTCTCCCTCTCTCTCTTTCTGTGCATTCACATCATATTACAGCATGTCACTATCTGTAAAGATTAATGTACCATTTAAGTCATTTAAGTTACTAAACATATATCTTTGTGGGAGCTCCTGATCTCCCGTGTCTCGTAGGTTCCTCTGAATCGTCGCTGTTGAAGGCCTGCTGCTGAGTCGATGATATAACAAAGAGTAAGGTCTTTTACCTGCTCTTTTTTAAAGCGTCTTGAGATAACGTGTTATGAATTGGTGCTATACAGACAAAGATTGATTGATTGATCTTTTCCAGGAAAAAAAAACAAGACAGACAACACAACAAGGCTATGTTTTAGATCCATTTCACCTGGTTACCTGGAAAACTAACAACTAAAACAAAGTCCCTCTCATTTGGCCCAGTTGGACAGAGATGCCCATAAAGACAGGTCCAGCAAACAAGTAAACTGAACTACTGGAGGGAAATGTGTATGTGTTTTTGTGTGTATGTGTTGGTGTCTGGGTTTAATAAGGTGCAGATATGACACTGGGGAACACAAGCCCCCTTCATCCCATCCTGTGCCCTGAGGATGACAGGAGGATTACAGCCCAGCCATCAACCCTCCGGGCCAAGGTACGACCTGGGCTCAGGGGGTCAAGGTGCTGCCGATAACACGTTCTGCTAATTACACTGCATGAATAAACATACATGTGCATAAAAGTGAAAAACACACTGATTAACACTGAGACAGTCAGATCAGGAAGCTGTCAGACTGCAAATTAACCATGCTCATCCCTAGCTAAAACACTCACTCAATAGCAGATATTCATGATAGAACAGCATCGACTGCTGACTGTCTCATGGTGTATATGGGGGAACTGAGTCTGCCTTTGCCTTTTATCTCAATGGTTAGCTATGTTGTGCTAGTGGCGTAAATGTCAATCAAATAGTAGAGCCTACAGTTTGTCTATCTGGGAGGAAGGACAATAAAAGCAATAAAGATGTTTGAAATGATGATAGGCTGCCTTTAAAGGATGATCTATCTATCTGCATCCCTTCTATCTTGTTTATCAATCCGTGTAGGCTATGGCACATTAGCACACATGTGCGCGCACACACATACACATAGTTGTATACACACACACATGTGAACCAGAGAAGACCATGCCCTGCTCTGGATTAACACCATGAAGACACAGGAAAGCACTCGCAATGTGTCCCTGGGGTTTGCATGGTAATGGTGAGAGGATAGGTGTGTGCCTGTTCGGAGTTATTTCACCTTCAGAGACATGGTGGCTTCCAGGCAACAACTTTCCCTGAGGCATTTCAATCCACCATGTGAACAAGTGAGCAAGCACTTACACACACAAGAGATGAACAGTTTCAGGTTTGGTAGAAGCTCTTTTCCTGCCCTGATTTTTTAAGAGAAAGTTTGTACGTGTAGAGCGTTAAACAAGATAAAAAATATCTCTAAGCATGAGCATTATGTGGGTTTTTTCATAAGAAATATGCAGAAGAAATATTTCCTGACCTGGGCTTGCTAACTGAATATTACTGGGTTTGACAGATTAATTCCACTGCTGTCAACAATACATTTTTACGTTCCTCATCAAGTCTAGTCTCAATTCTAAAGGAGATCATTTGACCTTAAAAGGAAGTTTTGGTCAAGAAAAAAAAGGTCCTTAATGAGCAAAATGAGCAAAACTGATGTGCTGAGAAAAGCACACAGGAAAAGGAACAAGAACAGCAAGTAAGTTGGACGAGTTCATTTTGTTGATCGTGGGGTGGCTGGGTTTAGTTGGACAGTCAATTCAGGGGGGAAATTCTCTGTCAGTATCACCTACTAGATAAACCTAACTTATTTTCCAAAACTGAGCTCTGAATGGTTAAGACAATTTTTAAGAAAAAAGTATGGTCTGCAGTTGCATGGTCATGCTTGTTCAGGAATTTTGAGAGGGAATGAGTCACATCATCTTCTAAACAATCCCCACATTCAGAAATCGGCAGAGCCCTGACTTGAATTTGATTTAAAAAAAACTGCCTCTGTAACGAGAGAAAGTTGGTAGTTAGTTATTCTTTGAAGTTTGGTGTTATGAAAAAAAAAAGGGTAAATAGCATAATGGTTAATAAGATGAAGTAGCAGAGTATATCTTATACCTGAACAGTTCTGCTGGCATTGATGTGCTCCTGATGAAGGCGATCCCATTGGTGGCTCTGCTGGTACTGCAAATATGAAAAGAAACGATCTGTTATCCATCTGTGGACCGGAAGTGAGAGAGCGGATGTGAGGGTGCGATCATGTGGGAAGCCAGATTTTAGCCATCACCTTCAGTATGTTATTGTGGTGTTTCTGCAGCCTCTCCAGATCCGTGGGAAGAGCCACTTTAATGAACTTGTGGATCGGTGTCTCCAGGCGCCTCAGTGTCAGCTTGTTCCTTTCCTCCGCCATGTGTCCTGCTCACTGCCCACAGCCAACACCTCTATGACTCTCTGTGACACTGCACCTGCTCGGCTTTATCTCACTGCCCCCACACTAATATCGGCAGAGTAAGATTTTAATAAATACGTAAGTCAAGTAAATGAACTCAGTGACGCATGCAAATTTTAGCCCACACATTTAAAACGGGCACATCCATGAGACTTATTTAACAAATCTTTTTAGTTGGAATGAGTAAGTGGAGTATGACTTATTTGACTGCACGACATCAACACTGCAAAGATGACTCGATCAATCAATTAGTCAAATTATGAAGTTTTTCGCCAAGCAAAATATCCCAAGATTCTTTGTGTCCACCTTTCTAAATCAAACTTTACTTTGCTTTTCGACAGTTTGGGTTAGTTTTTGGATAAGAAGTCATATGAAAACATCCCCTTGGCCTCTGGGCAGTTTTTCACAATTGTGCTATGATTTTCAGGCTAAAAATAAAATTGAATGAGTACAGAAAGAAAAATCAATCACTGCACTGTTACTTTCATTGTCAATTAATTGACGATTAGTAGTTGGTTTAAAAGTGGTTAGAAAATGGTCAAAAATACTGATCAGTGTTAAACTAAGCCCAAAGTGACTTTCTCAAATGTCTTGTTTTGTTTACAGCACAGCGATATATTCAAGAGGAGTAAACAGACATGACATTCAACAAGCTGGAATATAAAAAATCTTAAAAAATAGTTAATCAAGGAATCTGTCGATTCATTTTGTAATTAAAATTGATTTCAGTACAGATATATGAAAGTGTTTTATCTAAATGTACGAATGTAGCATGAACACGTGTTTACTACTTTATGATCCAGCTACTGTATCATCTCTTAATCTTAGAGTTACTGCAGAAACATTTGGTTACATTTTAGGAAAACAAATATTTTGAGCGGAAGTTATCGTGTTGCAAGGAAACAAGTTTGCTAAACCCGACGTTACAACAGACTTGTTTTGTGACACAGCTGTCTTCAAGCGTCTGAATAGAAACTGATAGTTTGGCCAAATGTGTAAAAAATCTAGTTAACACGATTTTAAGAGCTTAATACAGACTAGCACGATTAAGCTAGCTGTGTAACACCCGAAGCTAACTCCTAGCTAACGGTTAGCTAATATTTACAGGATATTAGCTATTAATCCACACACTTATTAAGCCTTTAAACCCTGAAACACTTTCTACTGTCGACCATGAGTCAGCCCTACCAAACTTGAAGAACACACAGCGAGACTTACCACTGAAAATATGGAGAGTGATTTATGTTTATATTCGCTGAGGACTGTCGTTAGCCCCCATGCTTTTGCGAAAATTAATTATTACATACATATCCGTATTTTCAGCATCGACTTCAGTTTGTTTCTGACACTTTTGTTGTTTGTAAACAACTCTCCACCATTAGTGCGTCCACGAATAGCTTCCGACCTAAACCAGTGTCCACAGCAAATAATGTTCCACATCAGTAATGTGGGTTTTGGTTTTGACAGAAAATAAATCAGTTCTTTTGTTTATTCATTACAAAATAAATGAATAAAAGTTTTTTTTTTTCCAATATAGGGTTGCACGTTGTCCACTATAGTGGACACGTCTGTAACTTCTTCAGAATTATTAATATTTAAAAAAACAAGAATAATAATGTCACATTGCATGTCCTAAAAAGTAAAAAAAGATCACATTAAAAAAATCTGGCTGCCTGATTTTATAATTCATGCATGAAAGGGTTAAGCAGGTTTTCACTTTTTTTTAAATTATTATTTTTATTTACTGAATCAGTTCTCCTAAATTGATGATGTTTAATCCTTCACCAGTGGCCAACAGCTATCAGTATGCTTTGTTATTGTAATCCCATTAAAATTCTCTTTAAATTAACAAGTTTTATTTAAATATATATTTTTTTGGTTTTACGTCTTTGGGACTTCAACCAAAAATGATTCAACTTGTTGATTATACTGACTGTGTTTACTGTCTTGGTCTGTGTGAAATGTCAAAAAAAAAGGTGTAATAGTGGACAAGTGTTCCCAAAGGCACAAGACAAGGCCGTCAATCGGCTTGTGTTGTACACAACCCAAATTTGAAATAAACACTAGATACTTGTGCCCTATAATGAAAGGATAAGTGCTGTATAAGTGTGTAAAGACACCCCTTGCTCCAGTCATGCCCCTATATCCTACTGATAAGTTACATACCCTACCACATGGCCATTAGTTGCCACCACAACCAAAACAGCATTGCCACCTTCAACAGACCCAGGCAACGTAAATGCCAGCCCCAGGTAGTGACAACGCTGAAACTACCCGCCCTACCACATGGCCCCTAATGGCCCCCACAACCAGAATGCAACTATTTCTGGTGCCAAAATGACAGTCCCTCATTTCCATGAGGGAAGAGAAGAGAGACAACAACAGAGATAGGTGGTTTTCTCCTACTTTGTTTTGGCCCCCAATTAGCATTATTTCTCCTCATCCAAATTCACTGACTTGATTAAGCTGCCTCATCTGACATCTCCGTTACTGTCTTCCGCAAACATTGTCTATTGATTCCCTGTTCTCTCAGTAATGAGATAACTGATACTGCTATAAATCCTCTACACCCTACTTCTACTAGACAAACCCTAACTTTCCATCCTCGCTGTTCAGCTTCTGACCCTATATCTGCATAATGTAAGCCAAATAAATGTTTTTAAAAAAGCAGAAAATACTCATATTTGAGAGGCTGTAATAAGAGAAGTTTTACTTAAAATAACTTTCACAAACTTTTTATCAAAATATATCATTGCTGTTAATGAAAATAGGTTTTCAACTTCCACCTTGAAAATATACAGTTGTACTTATTTCGGTTTAAATGTGTATTATGCTTTTTTAAACATAATATTACATTCTAAATAGCTGAACAGACTGATGAATAAGCTAAAATAAAGGTTTTTAGTGTCATCCGTAAGTATTACAACACCTTAAAAACATGGATGGACATTCAAATTGCAGGACATATTATTGAACAGTTCATGAATGGGCTATTTAAAGGGGGCAGATGGTGTTTTACAGGGGTTCTTTGGACTTTTTAACCACAACATTTCACAGTTTTGAGTTAGATAAATTGATAAAAGGTATTTCTTCTTATTTCGTGTGCTGACTGTGTGTGGTAAACGTGTCAAATTACTCGTAACCGCTAGATTATCAAAATTATATTTCCTGGTTAGTGTAAAGAAACATATATTGTAATATTTGTGTCTGTGTTGTGTTGGAGATGGACAAAGAGACAGATCGGGCTTCCCCCTCCTCTTCTCTGAGATCAGCTGCTGTGAGTGGGTCTATTGCATGTTTCCACTTCTCTTCTTCACCACCTTTTACCTTTGAAAACCCCCCACACACTCCTCCTCCAGCGGATGCTTCTTGGGAGGGGCTACATTGAAACACAGTCCCTGACAAAAGGGTACTTCCCCTTAGTAATGTACATGTCTGTAAGTGTGTGTGCATGTGTACATGTGAGACTGTGTCTGTCTACTTCCAGGGGCCTCCCAGATCTGCAGAGTGAAGGGGAAGAACCAAGCCCCACAGTTAATTTGAAAATAGTAAATCATTAGGGTTTGTGTGTCTGCCTCTGTGTTTATCTTTAAGTGTGTGCGCGGGTGTTTTTTGTTTCAGTCTAATCCAGGAAGTTTGTCAGCAGGAGTGGAAGCCAGCAGGGAGCTGGTTCACGCCTTACCTCCTGCAACTGACTGTTTTTAAACGGGTATGATCAGCTCATCCTGGTAGCTCAGTGGATGAAGACACTTTTCTAAAGCAGACATCTTAACTTGTTATAAAAGCATTAACTACTAATAACCTTAATGATTGCTTTGCTCTATTTAAGAGTCCCATAAGCAATAACAGTTTGAAAATGAGCTAGCACGCAGAATACATGGTCCCAGAAACTAAAACAGCAAAATGGAAGTGAGCCATCGTTGATTTTATTTATACCTGTTTTCTTTACTGTGCCAGGTCAAAATAGCTTTACATTTACAAGTTTGAGGAGTTAAAGGAGTCTTTTCATTTCTGAATGGATTGGAATAATTTATGAACCCACAACAAGAAAACAGCTGCCTTTTGACTGTGTGTGTGCGCATATTTATTTGTGTTTCTGTGTATTTATGTTCTAATGGGACCTCTAATTAAAACTCCTGGGGTATCTGCAATCTGTCAGCACTGATCGATCGACCCAGAGACTGACAGCTTACTGTGTGTGTGTGTGTGTGTGTGTGTGTGTGTGTGTGTGTGTGTGTGTGTGTGTGTGTATGTGTGTGCGTGTGTGTGCGTGTGCATATGCAAGTTTGAGTGTGTTCATGCTTGAAGCAGAGCTCTCTGTGCTTGGCATGTTATTTTACCCGTCACTCTGACATGTCACTGTTGTAGGAATAGAATTGGATACATATGCATTTGCACATACACAAACACAGCAGACACAGACACAGACACAGACACAGACACAGACACACACACACACACACACACACACACACACATAGACTCAATAAAAAATGGTGTGAATGGTCTTTTCCTGCTTGCTGATTGAATACAGAGACATCAGAAAACCCTGTAGGAGTAAGAGGAATCTTGTGTGACACACACACACACACACACACACACACACACACACACACACACACACACACACACACACACACGTAGTCATTTACCACTAGTGATTGTGTTTCTAGTTGCCAGAACTTTTATTCTCTTAGAAATGTATACATTTAAATGTCTGTGTTTAAGGTTTATTTTGGGGCTTTTTATGCCTTTACTTAAAGATAGGATGGTGAATACAGTCAGAAATTGGGGAGAGAGTGGGGAATGACATGCAGGAAAAGAAGCCACAGGTCGGATTCAAGCCTGGGCTGTCCGCTTGGAGGACTCCAGCCTCCCTTTATGGGGCGCAAGCAGTAACCACTAGGCTACTGGTGCTCCTGAAAATAATGTGTTTTGATATGGACCATGTATAGTGTATAGTCTGAACTTTACTCTGGCTAACTATTTTTCCTCTCTTTCTCACGCACACAGATTGAGCCGTTCACAATTTCACACCACAATTACTATCAATCACCTGCCTGTCTGAGACAGAGAGACAGAGAGAGTGCTTGTATGTGTGTGTGAGTGATGGCAGTGACAGTATAGACGGCATGTGCTGTGAAATGTCACTGCGGCGATCGATGGTGTTTAACAAGGCTGGAGGCTGATCTGGACCTCATGCTAACATGAAGCTCTCCTCTCCTCTCCTCCCTCCTCCCCATCCTTCTAATCCCCCTCTACTGAGAGCCCAAGGGTCCCTTGGGAGAGAGAGACAGGGCCTTTTACCTGTCAAGAGGCTTTTGTGTCCAGACCAGACACATACACACACACACGCTCACACATTGTGTAAATTCATCTCAAATTTTCAATTTTGTTGACTTTTGAATGGTCTTGAAAAACAGTAATTTAATTTTAAAAAATCAGAACTCAGGACAAAGTCAGACAGGATGATCAGAACTAGTTTATGATTTCAAAGTGCTGAACAGAAAATCCAGTGAACCAAAGAGAAAGAAAAAAAATAAAAATTGAAAAGGAAACTCAAACCAAAGGACATTGAAAAACAGCAACTTTTTTCTTTTTTTGTTTCTCTTCTTCAAAAAACAATGCACAACTCGTACCACAATATTTGAAAAAGCTAAAAACACTTCAAAATATTAGTTTTGTATATATATATTTATATTTATATCTATATAATTTGATATTTTCATATGTCAAACTGCTGCCGTGAGTGTGTGAGTGGGTGGTGGAGGCCAGGGGAGATCCCCACAAAGAGCCGCAGTCTGGGACATAAACACAAGTGGAGCTGTTTTGACAGGCTATGGCCGCTCTGAACACACCATGCATATGATCCTTAGTTCTCTAAACGTACACACAAAGACAGGTTGTCCTCCATTCTCTCACACGGCCTCCATCACATTAGAAACAAATAGAAAAAGAGCATGACTGCGGAATGTTTCACCCCTGGACGTACAGCTATCTGTCGAGCACCCTCCTCTCCCCGGACTCACCAGCCGTCTGCTAGGGGAGCAGGTTCGGGTGTGTGTCTGTGCTTCTAGCCCTTCTCAGGGAATAAGTGCTTCAAAAGCCAATTTATATGTCCATCTTTAAGCCTCTGTACCCCTACACGACCTATGATTTAAAAACAAGTTAATAATAATAAAAAAACATAAAAGAGCAAGTTCAAGTCTGTGTGACTCAGTCATCAATCGTTAGTGCACAGTTTCTCCTCTGCTGTCTAAAACCAGGCGGAGACTGTCTCTCTTTGTTTTAGCTACCGACAGTATAGAACTTTTTATTAAAATAATTTAGAGTTTGAAATTAAACCGGTTCTTCTCCATCTTTTCCTTTATGTCGTGAGATAGCACTTAAGAAATTGCACTTGGAATCAAGAGCTCAACTCAACAGCCATTTCCATGTGTTTATGAAATATGCGTTTCTGCACGTCTGCGCAGTGTGACCTCTGACTTTTCACTGTCAAAAGCACAAATCTTTCCTTCTCTTTAAGAGGAACTAGAATACACAGCAACTTGTGCTTTACTGGGATGTCTTCAGATCTGAAAACAGTCAATCCCACTCACACCTCCCCTTCCCTCTTTCCTCCAAAGAAGTCCTAAGACTGCATGAGCCAGGCCAAAACACAGATAAACAGGGCTAATTAACCATGGTGTTCTTTCTTTTTTTTGCTGGGTGAGCAGACACCCAGACGGTGAGAGGACAGTAATAAAGGCCTTTTTCTTTCCATCGTCCATCTCAGCCTTGTTTTACTCCCCCACATGATGAAAACAGGAGGATCACATAAAAAGTAATAAAGCATTCGAGTAATTGTCTCTACACTGGTGAAAAGCATTTAGTTGGTTTGTCCATTTGAGTGAAAACCATTCTTGATTGGTTTTCCTATTGAGTAAAAAGCATTTGATTGGCTCTCTCTGCTCTGCATCAGCCAGAGGGGAGTGGTTCGCTCTTCTTGATTTGTGTGCATGCTCCTGCAGGGGGGGACAGGACGTGATTTTGTTTTTCTCTGTGTGGTCAGTCCAGGCCTTCAATAAGGCAAAGTGTCCAAGAACCTGTCAATCAATGGAGGGGGCGGTACCAGGTCCTCCAGCTTCAGGTAGAAGATCCGTTGAAGGCCCTGGGTCCTTTGGGAACGTAGCTCCGCCCTTAAACCAAGAATACGACTCAGAGGGGGCGTGGCCTTGGGGGAGGAAGAAGAAGGACTGCAGCCCAGGTGGTCTCTGAGACAACAAATGACCTTATTCTGCAGTTCCTCCACCCGCTTTGAGTCCTTCAGACCTGGGACTTGCTCTGTGAACAGACAGAAACATTATGAGAATAATTGATAAAACAGAGAAAAATATGTCACATGAAACAAGAAATACCCACTCAGACACAAACACAAATACATCAGCGCTCATTCAACTGAAAGAGCATTAGCTACATCTTCTTTTATATTGAATTCCACCTCATTACCCTGTATGGCTAATGTCCTTAACAGGCCTTAACCTGTCTCAACGACTACAGATCAATACACAGTCTAACCTAATAAGCCTTCTTCACACTGTGCACCCACACATATATAAACATTTGCACAGACACACACACACACACACACACACACACACACACACACACACACACACACACACACACACACACACACACACACATTGTCCTAGCAATTTAAGACACTGACAGACACAAAAAGTGCTCAACAATTAGCTGATTATTCGACCATGTGAGCAGCCAAATGAAATTAGAAGCACACATGCACACAGACACACACACACACACACACTCCACTGCCCTTAGCAACTCTAGTGGCACCCATACCAGGCTTAATGTGACACTAACTCATTCTGCAGAGAACAGGGTGTCCAACCACACATATATATATATATATACACACACACACACAACACAGGCACACACACATGCCGGTTGGTGCTGCAGGGAGGCTGTCACTAAGACCAGTCTCACTTTGAGGTATCCATTATCTGAAGCTTATTTATTGTTTGTTTATGTGCCTCTTTGTTTGTTCTGTGTTTGCTGCAGCAGAGTCACTCCAGCCCTCCTTTCACTGCCGCTTTCAGAGCCCTCACTCCCCTCTCTCCCTGCTCCTCTTGTCCCTTCTCTATGTGCGCGGGCTCCTAGGGAGGGATCGATGGCTGCCTTTCTGCACAGGCCACTCTGAAAGCGGTCGATCGCCCGGCAGCTCTGGCGGCTCTGTCCTGGCGGCGCGTTGTGTGCTTTGCCGAGGTGGCAGAACGCCACTGAGAACACCGCAGACGCCATTCCAGAGCTGTGCTCCATGGTGGGCTGGTCGATCAGGCACAGAGTTAAGTGCTCCCCCAGAGAGTGAGGACAGGCTTGGAGGGCTTAGACAGAGGAAGAGAAGGTGGAAGAAGAGGAGGAGGTGGCGGAGGGGGGCCAGGATGAAGTGAGGAAGCTGAGCGTACGGGGGAGGGAGTTTTATCCATTACACATTGTGATTGTGATTGTGACTCTGACGTGTGAAACATAAAATATGAATACTTAATTGCATGTGTATTGTCCCCCACCTTAAGCTATTTTTGTAATTGACTTCAATGCATTTCAAATGTACTTCTGCCTACTGTGTGTGTTTAAGCACAGAAAACTGTGGCTCTGCTTCCATTTCTCACAGATTCATGCCGATTAGAGGGCCAGGTGTGAGGCAGGTGCAGCAGGTGCTTCTGGGTATCAAGTTCTTGTTTCAGGCAGAGATGTGTGAGAACACATATGCACAAGTGTGTCTTTCAGCGTATGTGTGACGTCTGGGGATGAATCCACCTGATCGCTGTCAGATTTAATCATCCACTGGTAAAGCTTTGGACAAGGTAAAGAAGCGGTGTGTGTGTGTGTGTGTGTGTGTGTGTGTGTGTGTGTGTGTGTGTGTGTGTGTGTGTGTGTGTGTGTGTGTGTGTGTGTGTGTGTGTGTGTGTGTGTGTGTGTGTGTGTGTGTGTGTGTGTGTGTTTGTATGGATTTGTCTCCATACATTCACACAAAAGCAGCACATGTTATTCCTTGGTTGTGTGTGTGATGGAGAGGGTCAGCTGACTTTTTTTGTCATGTCATCTTTTGTATCTTGGAAATGTATTTACTCCTAATGTATTTGTTTTTTTAGGTCTGTTCACTGATGTGTCAGACTTCTTTGTTTTTACCTGTGAGCAGTACAAGTGCGGCCAGGCAGGCGAAGGCAGAGGCGTCCAGGTTTAGGCTCTGGAGGTGAGTGGAGAAGTCCCTGATGGAGTCGAGCCATTCTCCAAACCCCCGAAGGCACTGGAACCTGTGCAGCACCAAGCCGTTACAGAACACGAGTTTATCCTCTGACAGCATGGACCTGAGACACAGAGAGAAAAGGGGACTCTGGTTAGACCTCTCTAATGGAACACTGCACTTTCCCTCCTGTATTGTAAATATGGCTTGAGATACCAGGGCAAGGAAACAATTACAATAAAAACAATGAGAAAACCTGGCGGTATGTACACGCACACACGAATGGGACACACATCAAACACAGGCATGCAGCTGATTAAGGCTGTGTTTTCTAAATTATAGCATTTTAAAACATTCCTGTGTTTCCTTTCAGGAGGTTGGGGTGAAGGGTTAGAGCAGAGGGTTGGTCTTGTACGTGTGTTAGTGTGCCTGTGTGTGTGTGTTTGCAGATAGGTAAATTGTGGCTTTAATGTGCCCAGGCTGTTGTGTGCTGTGGAAACACAAAGCTTTAATGAGGAAATGAAAAGCCTTCTCAGATGTATTTAACCATCAGTTACTCACGACACACAACATCCTGCTCCTTTACTATAGAGAAAAGGAGGGAGAACAAGCAGAGAATGACGGAGAGCTTTGCCTCATCTCTAATAGTGCCGAAAGCAGTGTGGCCTTCAGCAGAGAGCCTTTAAAGTGTTTAGTTGTTAGATATCTAGAAGACAACAAACGGTTGAAGGAAGAAATAGATGCAGGGCAACAGCAGATGTTGGGTGAGCGAGGGGGAAACAAGGTGAACCTTTAAATCACACCCTGCATGAGCCTTGGTTAAACACTTTTATCTTATTATCATACTAAAGTTTAACAGAAGTACACGTCCAACCTCAGGGATAAGATGATCACATACAACGTACCAATCATACATAAAAAAATACTTTTCTACTCTCAGCAGACAAATACAAACAATGAGGGCAGGCATCAATGAGTGGAGCAGGGGGGGATCAAAGCACTTTCGTTGACTTCTGATACTGTTTATCTGTAACACTTCAGTCCATGGAAAGTTTCATTTCATTACCCTCCAAGTTTCAGTAATTTATGATTATGATAGCGTTTTAAAGTTACGGTGTATTCTGGATCTTTGCTCTACTCTAGGGTGCATATATTCACAAAAAACTCAAAACAACATGGCTTTAACTTCGTTTATGCATCCATGATATGTGGTTGGTATATAATGAATCTTGTCCTACAATATAATGTTTTTAATGCACATTGTAAAGTAGAAAACAACAAATTAAGTCATAAAAACCTGTAATTCATCACAATATGACGCTAAATAAGAGAGTCTTAGCTGCAAAGATCTGCATCGTCTTTTTAGGTAAATACCATCTTTTGTGGTTAGTAGTGTAATAACAATACTAAGCATCAAGTGTCTGATTAAAATACATAAGCAAATCTACACAGACAGACAGGCAGACGGCACACACACACACACACACACACACACACACACACACACACACACACACACACACACACACACACACACACACACACACACACACACACACACACACACACACACACACACACACACACACACACACACACACACACACACACACACACACACACACACACACACACACGCACACACACACACACACACACACACACACACACACACACACACACACACACACAGCTGGATTTCTGCCACTCATTCCACTCACCCCTGACTACACTGTCACCACGGTAATCAACCAATGACCACAGAAACTGAGTGGTAACGGGGTGCTTACAGCAATGTCGGCCCACAAGAGCGGAGCAAATTTACTCTACACACACTGAGTACTCTCTCTCTCTCTCTCTCTCTCTCTCACACGCACGCACACACACATACATACAAACACACTAATGCAGACGAAAACAGGCATATGCCAGCACAGGGGTCTGCAAAGCATCTGAGTTCAACATGGGGTCAGCGCGAGGCTGCTTCAACAACGAGATCAGAAAGTGGATTGCATCCGTCTGCTCTCACAGAAGATGGACAAAGTAAGACAGAGATGCGTTTGTGTGTTTTTGCATGCCGTGGGAGGTTGGCCGATTAGATGAAGGGCAGTGTGTGTGTGTGTGTGTGTGTGTGTGTGTGTGTGTGTGTGTGTGTGTGTGTGTGTGTGTGTGTGTGTGTGTGTGTGTGTGTGTTCGAAAGTAGACCCAATCTGAGAGCACAGTTTAGTGTGAGTCAGAGTCCCCCTCCTGCTGGGACTGTGATGCCACCACCCAGTCCTCTACCCACCCTGCACCTGGACTTACATCGGGAGGAGGAGAGAAAGTTAAGACTCAACATCATCAGTGTGCGTGCGTGTGTGTGAGTAAGTGTGCCTGTGGTTGTGTGACTGTGTTGGTTTTCTGCCCTGGACAACAGCACAGACAAAAGGATGAGCTTGTAGGCCCAGCCCCCCTTCTCCTCATAAATTTAACCAGCCGCATGCCTTACGAGAGCAGACCGGTAACCACGGGCGACACTAGAGCATAGATGGGCACTGGCAGTCACAATGGCACCACAGGTATGTACGAGGAAGACACACAAGTACTCACACACTCATCACTAGAATCATGAGGTAAAAGAAGGAAATTCCTTTTTTATTCCTCTCAGCTGAATTAAGAATGTATTTCCTCCCATAATGTCCCTCTTCAGTCCGTCAGCTGACCGGCTTTCAGATGGAATTGATTCTGTCAATTCCTAGTTCACAATATAAGCACAGTTTTAGCCCGCAGAAGACACACAGAGCTCTCTGTGCGTCAGATATCAGACGAATGGAGTACAGCGGAACTCTGTGGGTGTAGCTGCTGTCATAGCTACAGACTCCATTCATAATTTTGGTTCATATGGCGATTACTCAGCTCCACTCCTCCTACTCTGGAGATACACCAACACAGCAGCACGCATCCTTGGCCTTCAAAGTTACACATAGAAATGTAATGGTGAAAGATAAAAACAGCCTGCAGTTTGAAGTTGATGATAAAGTTGTGAGAGTGTCTGTAATATTAAGGAACACAACCATCTAACCCACACTGAAAACTATCCCCTTCTTACCTGTGAGCTAGCCGCAGGACAAACAGCTCCAGGAAGGAGGAGTCTATGAGGAGGTTCTGATCATCACGCTGAAGCTCGGAGAACCCAGGAAGCCGGTCCGCCCAGCATCGTGTGGTCTCCATTGAGACAGTGAGCAGTCTGTAGAAGAGCTGGATGTGCTCTGAATCTGAGGAGGAAGAGGGAGGGTCGGCAGCACTGAACTGTAGGAAGAGATGAAGAAAAATGACAGAATTGAGTATTGAAAAAAGCCAAATTTCTCACTGGACCCATGCAATTACATACTTCAAAATTTGAGTTGTTGTTTTTTTTGACAGTACCTGGTTGTAGTCGAGGTCCCGGGGCGTGCAGTGGGAATAAGCCCTGAGCAGAGCGGACAGCAGGCTGAGGGGAGGAGAGGGAGGAGACCCTTCTGTCTGCAGGGGGCTCTTTGGTTTGGAAGGCAGACGGCCTCGTCGTCCCTTCAAGCTATCAGTGCGTACCACTAAGACAGGGAAGAGAGCAGACAACAGGTCACAATGTGGAAGTTTTTCAACCTGATCTGGTTATATACATGCAGCATGCACAAATATGCTCTCTTCTCAAACTGTTTGTTATCTGCATCTTATTGCTGAAGAATTATGACTGAAGGGAACCCTCCAACATTCCTACAAGTTTTAAAAACATGGGAGGACAGCAGCCAGCAGATGGCAGTGGAGCTGTTCCTCAGGCTACAGACTGTTCACAGGAAAAGAGTGTGCTTTAAGTGAGAGTGTATATTCATGTGAGACAGGTGAGAAACCTCAGGAAAATGAGGGCATCATGTTTCAACAGTCTAGCTTGATGACACAAATACAGAGGTGTAAACTTTAAGAAGTTTTGAGCAGGATGGACACACCTTTGGCTCTCTGTCAAAACTTTAAAAACTAGATGTAGGTGTTTTAAAAGGTTTGGGCACTTGGTGTGGTGTATTTTTTGTTGTTGCTTTTTGCCTCCACCAAGGAAAGGAGAAGTTATGGCTCATAAATGTGCGTGATGCTGCCACAGGTCAGGTCATCATTTGTCTATTAACCTGCAGACAAAACTTGTTCCACTGTCATACTTTTCTGAGTAGCCTATCAGGTGTGTGGTCACTTTGTCTCTCTTACCTTCCTTCACCATGCCGACACTCAGACACTTTTGGAAGCGGCAGTACTGGCAGCGGTTGCGTCTCCTCTTGTCCACAGGGCAGTTCTTACTGGCCAGACAGACATACTTTGCGTTTTTCTGCACTGTGCGCTGAGGAGAGAAGAAACAGGCATACCGATAATCAGCCTCCGAAAACAATCATCCACCTAATATTTGATTTGTTTAATTCAATTTGGTTTTTTTTTCTTCCCCATCAAAGACCGAAAGCAGAAGCTCGCAGGTCAGATTTTAATTACGCGCTGAAAGGCGGCGGTGACATCAGTATAATTAGATAAAATTAATTTCCCAACAAGCCTCGCCTGCAGGAGGGACAATTTTATTAGCGCAGGGGCTGACAATGGGGGACCGAGCGCGTGGCGTGCGGAAGTGGGTCCCGCGAGACAGGATGACAGCGTCCGAAAGGGCTGCCTGATCAGATTGTTTCTGAAGCTCGCGGGTCAGCTCGTGGCACCTTCAGGGCCTCGCGCATGGCGCCTCATTCAATGGGCCCCGCGGGAGCTGTTTTCTCCTCGGCTGGCTCGCGCGATTATTACTGACCTTATTAAATTGAAATCAGAAACGGGCCACGTGGGGGCCGGGCGCGCTTCCCGCGTGGATGAAAGACAATAATAATAACAGAGGTGGCTGTGAATACTAGCGAGTGCGCGCGCGCCAATGAACCAATCCCGTGCGCTTTGAATGGATAGAGTAATGTAAGCTCCACCACTCTTAAAGTTGAATAATGACTTCGTGAAAAGTTTCCTGAGCTGAATAAGAGGCATTTTAAGAGGTATTCAATGGCTGCAGTGAATTCATCCAAAATAGTTCAAAGTGAGACTGCAGGATAAGCCTGTATAAAGAAGTCTGGCTATTTATTCCTAATTAACAGACCACACAGCTGTAACTTCAGTGCTTGAGTAAGTCTGTGTCTAATCTTTACAGACGTGTGTGAAAAAAAGATTTCAATTCTTGGACAAGCCTGTGCCTGGTGTAAATAGCCTACTGGTTTAATTAAGTCACATTTAAAAGTTATATATTTAGATCTAATGACACTATAATTACTGTCGCTTGCAAAGTGTTTCTTCTTTATACTCTGTCATCCTGTGACTCCAATGGTCCAGTCAGCAGACCAAACTGTAAACTAAACATACGGAACCCACGGAAAGTGTCGCGGCTTCCCCTCTTCTTTAACGCCTCTAAAACACATCAAAACAAATAAATCCAATTAGCATCCCCTCGCGCCACACATGCCCGTGCCCCCGGGAGACCAATAACACACCAATTATTCCATATGCTCCGGCGCGAGTGCGGAACTAGCGCGTAATGGGCGACTGTGCCGGATGAGAGTCGTTGCCATGGCACCGCAGCTCGCCGTGAATGTCTCCCTCTCGTCCCTTCAATGGTCAGTGACCCGTGCGCGCAGGGATAAGTTAGTTATGGTCATTAATGTGGTCGAGGGAAAATAGCATCCGTTTAGTGAGAGTTTAAAGCTACATGAAAGACAGAGCTGAATCATGCTAAGATGTATTTACATCTCTACAAACCCGCACCAATGCGAGTATACAAAGTTACAAACTTTTCTTAAAAACGTATCAGAAACCCTATCGGAAGCACACTTATTTCTGTCAGCTTTTTGAATTAAGTGAAGCATTTAAAGGTCATTATAAGACCTTTTTTCTTAAGTCTCAACATCTGTTTTCAAAGCTTTTTTTTTCTGCAGAATACTGAAACACAGGGTGAAATAGGTGAAAGTTGAGTTAACCCTTGTGGTGGGTTTAGGGGGAAGTTCTTGCACTCAGTGAGCTCAGGGCCTGATTTATAAGATAACTGTTTACAATAAAAGCCTTTCTTTCAAACGATCAATTAAGCTTCTGATGAATTAAGCTGTAATGAGTGAGTACTGGCCTGTCTCCTGCTGTGTGTGTGTGTGTGTGTGTGTGTGTGTGTGTGTGTGTGTGTGTGTGTGTGTGTGTGTGTGTGTGTGTGTGTGTGTTTGGGCTCTTGTGACTTTCCAGTAAGCAGCGTGGAGCATGACTGGCGTCTCAGAAGAGACACTATATATCAGATCTCTGATACTCATCAATGGGAACCCTTCTGTATGTGCTTATGCACAAACACACACACACACACACACACACACACACACACACACACACACACACACACACACACACACACACACACACACACACACACACACACACACACACACACACACACACACACACACACACACACACACACACAGACTTAATTATCTCAACATGATTAACAAATTTGTAGATTCCTCTAGTGTTTTGTACATCTGTACATTGCCTACATGTACAGTGATCCTATAAGAGTTTTAATGCGTATGAGCACGTGTGTGAGGATGTTCCACTCTGGTTGAATTTATGTTATTTGTCTTGAAATTTATTTTGATGTTTGCGGCTGATTTTTATTCAGAGGTCATACAAAATGTGTAAAAAATGTGTGTCAGAAACTACAATTTTAGCACCAAATTTCTGTGTTGGCAAAGATTAGATAAAAATAAAAATGTTCAGTTAAACATTGAGAGAGAGAATAGACAAGCGATTTGTATTCACATGAAGCTCATTCACAAATGAACACACACTCATGCAGAAACTCACATGCTGGGGGTGCTATGGGAGCTGGATGGAGGCATGCAGAGGCAGATTCTCTGACATGTAACATGTACTAATAGCCTCAGCTTAAATGAAAAGCCTTAAGGGACTGTGTTCCCCCTTCTTCCCCCTTCTTCTCCCTCTGTCTCCTCTATCTCCTCCTCTCCTCTGCGCACTATTCTGGGGCGATGAGCCTTATTCTCTCTCTCTCTCTGTCTGCAGAGAAAGTGCGAGGGAATTTAAAGTAAAAAAACATGCAAGCTAATGTTACTGTTATTTTGACCAAAAAGTGGCCTTAACAATAAAGGCTGATTTGTAGTGCTCAGGCATTCACAAACACCGGGGTAAGTGTTTGTATGGGTGTTTATCTGGTTGTATTTTTTCTTGAAAGAATGAAATGATCAACTTAGATGTGTTACATGTGCGTTTAGGTGACAAAGTTAGATGTATGTTACTTTTATTTTTAACCTCTAGTTCTCACCTCTGTAGATGCACTTACTATGACTTGCATGCTGTGCAAGAAATGGCAAATAAAAACAAACTGTGCAAAGAACTCAGTGTGTTCCCTGGTAAAAGCAATGCTAATGTAACCCACTGCTAAGGACAGTAAGTGTATAAAACATACTAATTTTTAATGTTTTGTATTATTCTAACAGCTATATTGAGTTGTTTTTATTCCAATTGTTCATTCAATTAATGGAAACCAGTGAATGGACTACATTATTATGAAAAAATAATAAAAACTGCAAAAATAGGTTTAAGATGTAAAATGAATTCAGTGGAAATGTGTCTAAAATTCCACTAATCAAATACGATTAATTTACAGCAAGAATCCACAATGGTTTAATGTGTAATACATTTTCAGGGATAATTAAATATAATCAGGAACACATTTTTAGGGCATAATAAAACCAACAGGATAATTGAAGTAATGGACCTGATAATATGAATATAGAAATAAGCAGGTGCATGTTTTTTTTTACTGCTGCATCCTGAATTCAGCACACTGACAAACATGTTCATGCTTCTGTAAGATTATGTGGTTGTGCGCATATGATGTGTGTGCATGGTTGGTTGCATCTGCACGTGTGTAAAGGAAACATGGCGAGGTCTGACAGGCTGTGTGGCTTCTGAGCGCTGCAGCGAGCAGACAGCCCGCGGCCTGCTGCCACCAGACGCTGCTTTCATTAATTACTAAATAAAAACAAATTGTGAAACTAATTGAAAGGAAGGATAATTCATTTCTGTCTACCAGAGGCATTATTCAATTACCTCTGTGTTTGCTCCCTCCTTATCCCTGTCTCTTCATTGTGCTCTCTTGTCTCATGCCACCAATAGAAAGCTTAACAAGTGTGTCAAGAAAACATTTAAATTCGAAAACAGCGCAAAGAAATGACTCCAGTGTCACTGGGTGTGAATTCACTGTAATATGAATGAAAGTTTTGAACCACATGCAAGTTTGTTGTGATGTTTGTTATTGTGTAAAAATGAGAAATCTGTGTGACTAAAAGCTGTCTAGTGGATGTTGATCTATGAGTTATGTGTGTGAGCTTATGTGTGGTAAACGGGATGTGTAAAGTGTTCAAATGAATCACATGACCGACCAAATCTGACTCATTTTGTCCTGAGTAATGTATCGGTGAATTGTGGTCAATTTTGTGGCCACTGATTCAATACAAACAAGCTGTAAGGATACATTTTAAGGAGGGTTCCTTTTCATGCAGGATGATTTTCCCCATTTATCTGAGTGAGATTGGGTTTTATAATCCAAAACACTCACACAGGCCATGCATAAACACACACTGTTTTCCACTCTATAGCTGGAAGAGAAGAACCCTGTGGGTGTGTTGAGCTCTCATAATGACTCTTAATATGATTTTGAGACAAAACTGTTTCATATTAAATGTGTAATTCAGGTTACATCAAGTCCATGGGTACATGGTGATATTATAAGTTGGAATGTAAATTATAAATGTGATCGTGTGCTTCTGGTTGTGCGTTTAAAAAGGACTGAAGGACGGATGTCAGGAATAAGAGGAGTGAGAATTCTAAAACTTCCAGATCAACTGATATTTGTAACTAAACAGCGGGAGGACAGAGGCATCGTCGGCATTTTAAGCTCTTTTAGAAATAAACCAAACACTTAAAATAATAACAAATATTGGCATTGTTTGTGAAGAGTTTTTACCTTGAAGAAGCCCTTGCAGCCTTCACAGGTGCGTACGCCGTAGTGCTGGCAGGCCGCATTGTCGCCACACACTGCACAGGTGCCCTCTCCTGGGGGGCCGCGTTGGGGAGGCGAGGGCAGGCTGTCTCCTAGCAGAGGGCCACAAGGCCCAAGAGCGAGAGAGCGAAAGGCAAGGCTGCTGCCCCCGGCACCGCGGTGCAGCTGGTACATGGGCTGCTCCAGGGGCGGACCGTGAGGATGGGAGACCGAGGAAGAGGAGGAGGAGGAAGAGGATGAGGTGCGAACAAGTCCTCCACCCAGACCCTCGTAGCCGCCGACACTGCTGCCGCTGTGGGGCGGCGAGTGCTGGTAGAAATGCGGAAAGCGGGGAGATTTTAGGCCGCCTGTCTCCAGGCTGGAGCCCAGGGAGTGGGAGTGGGAGTGGGAGTGTGACGGAGGGGCAAGATGCTCCTCCCACAGGAAGGAGGTGCCGGGCTGGGGTGGCAGGGATGGTGTCGTCGGGGTGGATGGTGGGGACTGTTTAAAGTACATGGTGGAGGACATGGCCTCCAGGGGTGGAGCGGTCGGGTAGCTCTCCTCCTCCTTCTTGATGGTGGGCCTGTGAGGAGGCATCTGATACAGGCACGATGACTTGGGCTCATAGCTCCCCTCCACAAACACGTTGAAGCTGGGGAGGGAGGTGGTGGCGGCCGCAGCAGAGATGTCCCCGCCACCAAGTTCAAGCTTGGTGTAGTCAGAGGTCATGAGGTCAGAGCTGTAGCTGTCGCCCTGGTAACCAAAGGACTGGCCTGAGTAGGTTGAGCCTGGAGGGGCGGGCCCATACTGAGCCTGCACACAGGGCATGTCTGCCAGGGAGACAGAACACACACACACATTAGAGCTGCGTGGCACATCAGACCACAAACATTTCAGTCAAAAAGCATTTTTAAGTGTTAGTAGAGTTCTGCCTCATGGCAACAATCATTAGTCAGAGAGGAAAGTTTATGGAGCTATAAGTTAACCACTGATTAAAACAGAAAAGCAGCACTTATAGAACAAGGTAAGAGGAACAATCTGACAGTAAATTTATAGGACACAAGCAGACTCTATTGGAAGCTCATGCACACAGGGCTCATGCTAAACAGAGTCCACAATTTAACAGTGAATATTACTGCACAGCTCTATTGGAACAGGCAGTTTGAAGGTGTCAGAGATTTCACAATGTTATAAAACTTTTCTGAATGCACCTTTCAAGGTCTTTATGAAAAACTTTGAACATTTTTTTCCATTTGCTGCCATTTACACAATTTCCTGCTTTAACACTTCTCGGACTCCAATGAACAAGTAGAGAACTTTTTGGAGCACGCACTCACATACACAGACTTCCACAGTTTAGTTCAGTTAGAGAAGCTGCATATCATCCGTGCGCTATTCTGAGGCCAAGCAGTCAAAGCAAAGAGCCAATCCACTCTACAAACTGAGATGCTTGCGACAAATGTGTGTGTGTGTGTGTGTGTGTGTGTGTGTGTGTGTGTGTGTGTGTGTGTGTGTGTGTGTGTGTGTGTGTGTGTGTGTGTGAGCGAGAGAGAGAGAGAGAGAGAGAGAGAGAGAGAGAGAGAGAGAGAGAGAGAGAGAGAGAGTGTGTGTGTCAGCACTCTGGTTAGTCAGATGGCAAAGCAGATGAGATAACATTAAACAATAATGGAACACCATGGTGGTGCTGGATGCCTGCTGCCCAACCACACACACACACACACACACACACACACACACACACACACACACACACACACACACACACACACACACACACACACACACACACACACACACACACACACACACACACACAGATTTACTCACGGAGACGCAGGTGGAGTGAATTACGTAAGGAGTTGATAAGACATGTGCACGCGCTGCTGTGACTGTAACTGAATTAAATCAAGGGGGTACTCAAGACATACCGACTGGCGTCTGCAGCAGTTAGAGGAAATATCCATGTCCGTGTGTGTGCGCGCGTGCGTGTGTGTGTGTGTGTGTGAGGGCTAAACAGGCATGGGTGTCAGCGCAGCCATGTTTTTGAGGTGTTTGCTAGTTGCTCTCGAGCGCGGAACTGTCAACACAGCGCCGCTCTCATTGACGCTCAGCATGTGCGAGCTCTGCCGTAATCACTCTCCTCCCTCGCGCGTCATGTTTGTTTAGTCAAATAAGGGACATATCGGTCCTGCTGTTGTTCGGTCTCACACAAATACCTTCATCCACTCAGGCTCGGGTTGGGAATTACTATTTTCTTGTTTGTTTCTTGAGTTTAAAAAAACTTGAACTTCATCAACAAAACAGTCCCATTAGGCAACTTCGAAACATCCTCCAGGTTATCCCTTCTTAAATTAGGCTAACGATAACAATACACTTTTTTTCTAAATACTGCAGTTTTAGTTAGCCGTAGTAGCCTACATGCCTAATACAGCCATGGAGGGGGAAAACAATTTAATAGCTCTTTTCACAATTAAATTATACCAGTGGGGAAGAGAGCGTTTTGGCTTTTAGGGGCTCGAAAAAAAACGAGACTTAAAACGTTAATAAGGCTTAGTGAAAAGAGCAATATAAAAACATGAAGGCACCTAACTTTCGTTTTTTTTTAAGTGTTAATGTTCAGGTGTGTTTTTAATTCACTTTTAGGTTTATCAGACATTGTGTTTACACAGACCTGTAGTATCTCTTAGACGGAAAATCAAACTGCCTTTTTTAAGTTGAGGATATGAGTCAAGCTGAGGGCTTACGTTTACTTGACGTCATCGATTTTTTTTCTCCTACAAGTGACCAGCTCTTCAACCCACGTGGAAAAACACACATGCAGCATTATGGGTGTCATGGGGTTTTAGTGGGTTACACCTAAAGAACTGATTAAGCATCAGAAAAGAAGAAAAAAGAGACACAGAAAAGAGAGAGAGAGGGTACAGTGGTGAACTTTGTGGCTTTTTGTGCTGTGTCAGTAGGTCAAGCCTCAGGTCAATGGTGGGCATTAGTGTGTGTGTGTGTGTGTGTGTGTGTGTGTGTGTGTGTGTGTGTGTGTGTGTGTGTGTGTGTGTGTGTGCGTTTGCATTAGATTAAAACAGTCTAAAACACCCCCCCACACACAAATACAAACACAGACGCACACACGCACACACACACACACACACACACACACACACACACACACACACACACACACGCACACACACACACACACACACACACACACACACACACACACACACACACTAACACCCAGACACACATCTTTAAATAAAAAGGTTTTCAGTTGAGTTGATGTTCCTGATAAGAGATGAAAGACATAAGACAAATGTAGTGACATACTGTCAACATACACTTGACAGCTGGAAGTTACTGCAATTTGTATGGACTGTGATGTTTGTCTCTGTGTGTATCAAGTAAGGAAAGATGCACTCACACACCCACACATATATATTTTCATCACTTAGGATGTTCAAGATGTCAACATAGCCTGTATATGCTCATTCTGCCAATAACATGCGCCCTTATCCTGAGAGGAACCTGAAAAACCACTTGTGCCTCTGCAAACGTCTCATCCTCTTTGCTGCTTCACTTTTTGGTGGTGTGCCTATAGCCATCACTCAGTACACACACACACACACACACACACACACACACACACACACACACACACACACACACACACACCCATGCTCACAAGCACGCACATTCTCTTTCACACACTCCTGAGTACAAATAAAACTGTATCAGTGGAGCATCTTTATTTTTTATACCACTTAAGCAAATCTTTAGGGAGCTTTCTACACCACAACACCACCATCTGATTGTATTTATTATACATCCATGCAAGCAGCTGTTTGTGTGTGTGTGTGTGTGTGTGTGTGTGTGTGTGTGTGTGTGTGTGTGTGTGTGTGTGTGTGTGTGCAAGCGATAGGACAGACAACCCAAGCAAAGTCAGACACAGGTGGTGCAGCAAAGTGAGGCAAAGGAAAACAGTCTCTAACCTCGAGGTGTGCATTTCAACTGGACAAACTGCAGCTGTTCCAATAACTGAGCGCGCTTGTTCATTGTCAGAATGCCATAGATCTAACAAATAAAAACATGAAGGTGCACACATAAATACATCAGCACAAGATATTTATTTTCATGAGATAAATTATCAGCGGCTTGACACAAATACAAACACAAAGCACATATAAATTTAGCCTATGTTTAATATTTTTAATCAAACTTATTTTGTTGGGGTTGATCGTATGTCTAATTTAACATTATTTCATGAAATAACAGAGAACTGAAATAGGCCTATTCAAGTTCAGAATGAAATGACAGATAAAAATAAAACCTGAAACAGTACATACATAGCAAAAAGTCGTTCTGCTTCTGCCATTAAAGCTTCAAGAGGATGTTAGGTGTGCCTAATGTCTTCTATTTCTGAGCGTTTGTCTAATGATTGAAATGTCAACACAGTCTGCACTTGCCAGCCAACACACAAACACACACACATACACGGGCACACGAGCTGAGACTCACGCGGCCAGAGAAAAGAACACCAGCAGCATGTTCATGAAACTTTATGATCCTTTACGATTTGCTATTACATGTTAATTCAATAGAGAGCAAAACGGAAAATGACTTAAAATATGGCATATTATCCACTTTAAATTTCATGTTAATTCTTGATTTTAGACTTTTAGAGGCTGTGCATTTTTTCAACAATAAAAAAACAACAAAACACCTGAATGTGCACAAAAACGGATCTTAGTTACATTTAGCCTACTCCAAAGGCATAGTCTTGGAAAGATAGAAAGTGGAAGAAGAAAGAAAGAAAGAAAGAAAGAAAGAAAGAAAGAAAGAAAGAAAGAAAGAAAGAAAGAAAGAAAGAAAGAAAGAAAGAATTGATGATACTTTAAATGAAGGGCTGGAGTGTGTACCTGGTGAAAGAGCCTCGCGCTGAATGGTGCTGGGTGTCCGGGGTTGAGGGGTGGCGTAGCTGCGGCCGGAGGACTCGGTGGGCGTCGCAGAGGAAGTGTTCGATCGCCTGGGCTCCGAGCTCGACTGGGCGCTCTCTTCCGAACCTATAATATGTCAGGAGGAGAGATTTCTGGGTTATATACAGTGATTTGGCGGCAAGCGGGATAAAAAAAAAGGTGTATACCAACATCACCACTCAGCGATCTTCAGGTATAGGCTACAGGCTATCAAAATAAAAACTATCGGGCACTAAGAGGCAGAAGGTATAGGTCGATGTTTTTGATATATTTTTCTAGTAATAAAAATATTCTCCAAAACTTGTCCGGAATATTTTAGGTGTGATTTGACTTTCAACAATCTTTACATCTTTCCAAAATACCACAGAATTTGGCACAATTCAAAAACACAATAAAATAAAACTACAGTTTTCTTAAAGTGAAAATATTATCTGAAATATGAAGTTAAGATGAAAAGAAGCAGAAAGATGAAAGGGCACGCAAACCACCGTGCGCACATCTGAACAAGCAACAAAACAAGATGCAGGTCCCCGAAAAGAAATACATCATTGCAGATATTCATGTCATTTCAGAGAAAAACGACGTAGAAGGAAGGTTTACAAATAAAAATATAACATGAGCCATGAGTAAGACAATACATATAACACTGAGGAGTTTAGATCTTATCCAGACTTGTGCTTACGTGGGCGACAAGTTTCATTCTAACACTAAGCTGCTCTCAGTCCGTTTTGAATTTAATTTTGCGTCACAAAAGAAAATGCAACCAGTCCAAAAACTGTACAAAAATTCATGAAAATACAGACCTACAAAGGTGACCACTTTTAAAAACGCAGTGTGAGCCAGTGCATCCAGCCCATCGCTTTTCTTGCCTCTGATCAGGATAGTATTCGCTCGCTCAGGGTTCATCCAGAGGGAGAGATCAGTAAAGAACTTTGGGATAGTCGGAACTGTGCGCCCTGCGCCTCTGACTCCTTCTTTCTGCAAAAAGGCGCACTGTGGCCGTCAGATTTCAAGGCCCAGAGCGCCCCCTTTCTGTCACACACCCTCTTTTATACATTTGTCTCTCTCTCTCTCTCTCTCTCTCTCTCTCTCTCTCTCTCTCTCTCTCTCTCTGACACACACAGAACCTCTGAGATACGGTCAAGTCAAGACACCACTCTATCGTCCAGTATGCATCTCAATACTGTGTGTTGACAAGCCGCAGCTCCCATTACCTCTCATGGCACCTGCAGCCTGCTATCGCCTCTTATCTTTGTTTCAACACATCACATTCGTCCACATGCAGCCACTTTTCTTCAAACTCTCACCATCTCCAAATCCAAACTCTTTTGATGGTCAGGATAAGGATTTTATACAAATATAATGCATCACAAAGCGTAAATGAAGAAATACATAGTGGTTTTTATAGCTAACAGCAGACAATATAATATATTCTTTGATAAAAGCATGAATAACTTCATTCTTACATAAACTTCAGAAGTTTGGTGCGTGCGTAAATGCGGTCTTGTCCAAACCACTGTGCAGGGTTAAAAGAGTGATGAAATTCGCTGTGAAACAGTATTTTCTGCTTAATGAGACAATCAGTCTGTGTTTTCCCTAAATGAGCACACGGCTCCATTCTCGCTTTCTTCTTCTCAGGCCGAGCCGGTCAGTGGGGCTCTGGCCCTGCGCGCACCGGTAACCAAGAGAACGAAACAAGAGCTGCAAAGCACGCTCCCCGGAGCGCCGGTAGCCCCCTCGCACCAATAGCCCCGGACAGCGCGGAGGCTTCAAGCAAACAGAGACAGAGAAAGGAGAGAACATAAAGGAGAGAGCAGAGAAATATATGAGTACTGTAAATCAGCCCTAAGAGGGAGACTGTCAGAAGCGCCTGAGTGCGCGTCTGCGTGCGTGCGTAAACCTGGGTTTGTGTGAAAGGCAGAAAGGTAATATCAGCATTTACAGCAGTGTGGATTTCTTTCTTGTATCACAGCTGCTAAAGAGTCCATTTGTCACGAAATGTCTCCAGGATATAGGCTATTTCACAGAAGACTCCAGAAATTGGTTTGCAACACAAGAGTGTGAGAATACTGACATTTTGAAAGGTTTGAAATTTGCGAGTGGCCACTAACTGGACGACAGCTCAGGCTTTATTCATTAAAGAGTTTGGATTACACCTTTTTATGATTCTTAAATCCTAACATGGGATTTTCCAAAAGACAAACAGAGTTGAGAATCATATTGCTACACGGGTTAATTTGTCAAAAAAAGTAGCCTACTGTAGTACTTAAGAACTTTCACTGTCATTGACATAAAGAGAAGCATGCCCCCTTATCCCTGAAAATCATATAGCCTAAATCGTCCATTAAAAGCACATTCATCCCACAAAATCCACAATGATGAGGTGAAAAACAACACATGGCGTGAAATCAAAGAGCTTTAACTCTCTCTCAGCTCCAGCCTGAATGTAGGTTAGACTATTCTCCAGACCATTAGTGCGTCTGACTCTCCACTATTCATTGTGTGACTCTGAGGCATCTAATTTCCATGACAACCAGAATGGATATGATACCTTGTTCCCAGCGCAAATTAAATTCAAAATCAGCTTCATTTGCTCCCGGAGAGCGAAAGAAAACACACACACAAACGCGCGGACTAAATATAAGCAGCTGTACACGTGTTGGAGCGAAACATATCAACAGGTTGGACTCACAAAGTTGAACATACTAGACACACACTGTGACATTTCAGTATAAATACAACACAGCATATGGTTTGGGTAATAAAGACCTGCATATGGAAAAGATAGGACTAAACTTCCCATTCATTCATTCTTTCATTCATAGTTTTCTTACCTGTTTGCTGTGGCGGTTCCGTCTTTACATGTGGTAATAACCTCGCATAAAGTATCCTATTTCCATCCAGAATAATCACAACGAGTCGAAGAAATAAAGAAAACAAATAGTTTAAAAGCTATCAACAGTGTTGCTGAAGGAACGTGGCGCATCGGCGAGAAGTAAAAGTTTCTTGCTCTCCTTACTTTCTCTTAAGTTAACAAAGTAGTTAAAAAATAAAAACTCCCAGGTAAAGGAGTTAGTCTGCGTCCGTTCTCGTTAGCCGCGAGTGTGTCATGAAGTGCTGCTGGGTGCTTTGCAAAGTGTGGAGTTGTAACGCAGCTTTGTTTATGTGCGCCGTCTGAGGGGGAGAAAGTCAAATAGTGCATTTATGTGGGCTCCGCTTCTACCAGAGCGGCTGGTATGCGCTACGTCAATGTGACGCCATGGGAGAGGTGACGTCACTCAGAGTAGAGCTCCCTCTCTCTCTCTCTCCGTACACTACCAGAAACATAAGCCTCGCGCTCCGTGCCAGAGAGAGAGAGAGAGAGGTGGAGAGATGATCAGAGAAAGCGAGCGGGAGGGACGGTTGGTTTGATGGTTAAAGGGGAGGAAGCAGAGGGGGATCCGGGAGGCGAGCTAGGGCGATACCTGGTTATCGTGGGGTCTGCACCCCATGTATTTAAAAGGTGTTTTAGTCCAAATTTAATTGTAATCATTACTAATGAGAGCCAGAGTTTAGAACTTCTTTTTTAAAATGCATTTGAAAAACTTTCATCAGTGACACATTTAAGCAAAACAACTTTAATGTCAAATAAGATTTATACGCCCTAGCCTAAAATCAGGTAACTAAGTCAATGAGGAATTTGAGGGTATTATATTTTAAATACAACTAAGTACACTTATACAGTTGGCCTACTATTACTATAGTATACAATCAGACTACATGGTATTTCTATTTGATGCTACTTTATAATTGTAATTACCTACACATTCAAAAAGGTTTCTGCAATTTTGGCTGCACTTTTATTAAAAACATACAGGGAGTACTGATTGTAATAATTTAAAAACTGCTTTCAGTCCCATATTTCTAGGAACAGCTGCAGGGCATGCAGAACATGTGCCATGATATCTCAGACCTCCAGGGATAAAAACACATGTGACTGCATAGATAGATTACAATTTAATTTAAATATACCCTCTCAAAAACATATCCTATAGGCATAGACCACATGTTCTTTTGCAGAATTTGTTTTTCAAGTGCTCTGATGCAAGATGCTATAATGTGTTTGGTTTGTTTTGTATTTTTCTGATGTGACAACAAGAGAGGGCTAATGCTTGCTTTTAATAAAAATAATAATAATAATAACCCTTAATTACAGAGCCCTTTTCAAAACCAACTAACAAAGTGCTTTACAAAGACAACAATTAAAAGTGCAATAATTACGTCAAGGTGTCTTGAATAAGTCCAAATAAATTGCCTGTTCACAGGTAGGCTCATAGGAGAAAGAGGGTGTGCTTCTGAAGAGGTTCAATATGGAGTCTTTGCCTCCAGGCTGTACTAAGTCTGCTGTAATGTGTTATTTTGTTATGACACAGTCTATTGAGCAGTGCTACTAACTGTTATCAGCTGATAGAAATTTGACCTATATTTATCAAGTGTCTTAGTCAATTAAAATACCTAACCTAGTCCAGTGTAAAGTTAAAAAATATATTTTGTTTGATCATCAGATTATATGATTTTACATATTTTATCATTACAAATAACATTATTTATGTAACCCCCCTAAACCAGACGGCAGTGTTCTGTCTTTGACACTTATTTGAAGAAAGTCTTGAAACAAGGACAAATTCAGTTGGATTATAAAGTCCCATTATTATAATTACTTTTGTGAATCTAATATTATAAACTAAATGCTGATGGCGTGTGTACAGTGGGTATTTATTTCTTTATAGACAAAAAAGTTATTTTCTCTCTGTAAGGAAAATATTAAAATGTTTTCAGTAACCTTTAGAGATAACCTGAAAACTAAGTCAATTTGACTAGAGTCGCTGCATTTTAGGGATAATCCTCTTAGAAATTAGATATGTGTATTCAAGAGTGAGGAAATACTATCACAACCAGGTAATGCAACCTGCCCGGTCGACAGCATATGAGGAAAAGCCACAGCCTCCCAGCGTACCCATCAAGCGAAGAATTAAAAAGGGCCACCGGAGCCTCCGAGCACAATAACTCCCAACAGCCAATCAAGAGGCGCGTATTTTTCGGTCAACGTCCTTATTTTGACCAATGACGAGCTCCAGGGGGTGGGGGAAGCCTTGACGCACTAGGCTCGTGATTGACGCAAGCCTTGATGCTAAATTTAGCACCTGGCGAGTTCTATACTGGCGAACGGAGGTAGAGTGAGATAGCAGAGAGCCCATTCATTGTGCTGGGGCGGGCCCGACTATTTTAGCGTGATTGTGATCCAGCCAAGCCAAATATAGTCGTAGACAGGTATTTTTAGCCGGAAAGCGTGTTCCCGTTTTCATTCGGCTAAGAAAACCTGGGCAATATAGAAAACAGTCTCAAATGAACTTCGACTACAAAGTCGGTACATAGTGTTGACCTGATACTAGATAGTAGGTTAGTTGTTAGTTTTACAGTCAGCTGTACCGTCAGAGAGAAACAAATGTGGGAGCTTTATGTGACCGCCATGGGTTCCCTCTCTGCCCGGGGACAGTGTTGGAAAAGCGGGGAAAGAAAATACCGTAGGCTCGTCAAGCAGACAGAACAGGTTTGTGAATGTGATGGTTTTTGAAGCTTAGCATAGCAGCAGTGCTTCACCTTCACCAGCTGAGCGTTTAAATCTGAAACACCGGCGGAGAAAAGACACTTGTCCGACTACTCCGTTGTTTCTGTTACAGGGAAAGTCGTTGCGTTGTTAAGTTCCAAGCAAAAAGTCCCGTTTTGAGAAAATATGCGACAAGAGGCTAACTTGTTCACCTTACGCTGTCACGTTAGACTAATGTTTACACGTCCGCCCTGGGGAAACCCCTCTCTCTACACGTGCTCTCTGACCTGCAGAAAAGGAAGCCATGCATTGAATACAAAAGCCCTCTACCCCAAACAAACATACATGGACTCAAATTCTCCAAGTTTATCGTATTCAGCACAGCATTCTTCTTCTTTTTTTTAAAATGGAAACTGATTGGTAATAATTGGGAACTGTTTAGAGTCCCATAGTTCTAGGATCAGCTGCAGGGCATGCACAACATTAGACACGATATCTCACACTTCCAGGCATAAATTGGTATGACTGCATAGACAAATCATACTTTAAGTCAATTAACCCTGTTAATTCACATTTTCACATTTGTTAAAGCCGTCTCAAATACTTTGTACTGTTTTATTCCAACTGTTAGAGAGTGAACACCTGACAGGTGCAGGTGCGCACAGCAGGGTGGACATTGCATCCTGCTTTGATAATCCTGGCTACATTATGTTTGATTCTTTTTCAAATCTCTGATGTACTCCTTATCTGTTTCATGGTTAACATCTGATAACTTGTATTGCATTATAGGTCGACCTAATTTAAACCCTATGGTTTTTCAGACAAAACATATCCTATAGGCATAGATCACATGCTCTTGTGCTTGTGCATGTCCTGTGCTGGTTTCCCTCTTGTCAGCATTAAATTGCATTCATTGTGAGGGTCATTCAGGGTAAGACCTCATAAATGGGACATTTATTAATTTTAAAGGGGCTTTCATGTTTGTACTGGCTCATTTCACTACATCTCCCTTCATTTTTCCTCGCTGTGTTGCTTTGAAATGTATCATTTGTCTTGTAATTGAACTCATCTGTTTATTCATTTGTGTGCCGCTCCTCCCCCCTTCTGCTTTACCTGGTGTCTTCCTCTTCAGCTCTTCCTGGCCAGTTGGGCTATCAGCTGCCTTGGCAGTGTGACCTCACCGCAGTGACGTGTAATCCAGATTAACCAGCGGTCTTATTCCGCCAGACGTGGAAGTGATTACAGATTATGACGTGTCCTTTTAATAGAATTGGACGTGTGGGTAATCAACTGCGTCCACCAGCATCTCGTGTCAGGTGACTCACTCACACCCAAGCACAAGCACTTGTTTTTCTCACAAAGGGGAATATTGGATTGATTTACATTCATTCCCTTAGAGACTCACTCTACACTTAACCTTCAGTGTAACCTTAACCTACCAACCTACCTAATTTAAAAATCACTTTGCAAAATCAAGTTTTGCTCAATCTTTGTACTTCAAACTTTAGGGACGCAGGCATCCTTAGAGATGATTTTCTTTTGGCCCTCTGCTCCATGCTATGGTCAGAGCAGAATTAGTGATGCAATGTGTCTTCATATTATTGTCAAATTGTAGGTTAACCAGAAAGATGGTCTCTTGTTTAACATTTTTACTCCAAAGTTCAAAATCATTGTTTTCTGCACCATCTATCCCTACCCTTCTACTCACTGCAAATTATTTAATTTAGCTTTGCATCTGCAGCTTTTATTCATATATCGTGCAGCTTTACAGAGGATAGACCTGCAGTTTCAAAATATGATGGAGATTTTTCTGAAGGTATAAAGTAATTCTCGCTTCCATTTAAAGACAACACTGGGCCAACTTGTGCCAGCCAGCAAAAAACATCTTGAATGAATGACTTTGGTACCGCCACTTCCTGTCAGGCAAATTGAATTTTACAAATCAAATCAATAATTTTATGTTCCTCTTTTTCTTCCTCCCTGTAACACGAATTATCCGACCATAAAGAACTGCTCTGACAGGTTTAGTGTCTACCGCCTCTGTGTAGAATGGTTAAACCTCTACAGGCTTGTCAGTGTTGTCAGATTTATGAAAGAGGAAGTAGGGTCCTTTGCATTAAAAGAGCTTTGATGGCACTGCTCGTGTAAGTGAACAGTCGTAGTGTATACAGTGGTTTTCCAACATCATCAGACCTCCTGTACAGAGCCGCTGACAGTATGGTGGGCATATTGCAGCGAGACACTCTGAACTCTGGCTTATCACACAGCAGAAGTGAAAAGTAATTGTGTCAGTTTGAATGAGCTCTCTATGTGTACGGCCAGGGCAGCAGCACTCAGCGCTCTGGTGACACTGGAGAAAGAGGAAAAAAGAGAAACAGAGGAAAGCTTTTATCTTCATGTCACCAAATCTGCTCCAACTGTACGTCAGAGTGCAAGCGAGGACGGGAAGAGGCGGGGTGTGGGGGAGAGGACTGCTGGCGCAATGGCAGGGTGCTCAATGGTGGCATTCTTCCCTTTCTGTGGACACACACACATACACACACATACACACACATACGCACACACACGCATGCACACACACACGCATACACACACACACACACACACACACACACACACAGAGTGACAACTCACACTAACACACACGCACACACAAACACACACATTGACAACTCACACATACAGTCACAGAAGGGGGATTCCCCCTGGGAGTACCCAAGTGAAGTAATACAACCCATCAGTGCCTTATCACACCAGTGCCCAAACACAGGAGAGAGGAGTGTTTCCATCACGCACAGGAGGTGTACTGTACTGTATATCATATAATGGAGGGCCATTATATGATGTTATTGTGGTGTGTTTTTAACAGTTTTTACAACATTTGTGTGTATGGGTCTGCAGGCTGATACTAGCAGCTTGTACTGAAGGCTCTGTAGTTTCTCTCGCTTGTTTCCTCATGGTACATTATCAACTCAATACCATGCAAGAAAATTTAACAGCGTGATTCAATGCAGTGGGTAAATTCCGACGGTTGTGTGTTAGTGTGAGTGTATTGTAGCCCCATTTGTGTTTTCTTTGTTTAAGTGTGCATTAGGGACATAGGTGTTCATTATGATGAATTGATGGACCGCATGGAGGCCAGTACTGTCCAATGCAACTCTTTGTACTTTGATTTTTGTATGTAAACAAGGTGCATAAATTGTAAACAGGATGTTTGACCGCGTTCCTGTTGACACAGTAACTTCTTTTAGATACAGGCTGATGTGTACCGAGCAGATTATTTTGTAGGTTTCTAATTCCTTGATTTAAGACACCCTGTAGAGAATAAGAATCGCGTTTTTAATATATGTTCTTTTTTTGTTTTTAATTTTGTAGATTTATGAATGTATCTATTTGTTAAGATAAGATAAGATAAGATAATCCTTTATTCATCTCACGAACGGAGAAATTTACAGTGTTACAGCAGCAAAGCAGGATAGTCAGCAGAAGAAAAAAAGCACACAGTGCAAAAATAAGTTAAATAAAAAATATCAAAAAAAGTGTAAAAAATATACATCAAAACAATTATGTAGAAAGCCAGTAACAGTCTGTATGGACAAAATACTATCATGCACACAGTGCATATAAGGATGAGCATGTTATTGCATGTTACATGTTATGAGGATGAACATGATATATCAAAACAAGAGTTATAAAGAAAAAAAGCCAGTAACAGTCTGTATAAACAAAATACTATCATGCACACAGTGCATATGAGGATGAACATGGTATTGCACAAGTAGTCCCATAAATTATTATTGCAATGCGAATAAATCAGGTAGTGATGACAGAATACAGCATTAATTATTGCACAGAGGTTTAAGTGAATTGTCCAGTTTGTGGGTGAGTTTTGTGATCTACTGGGAGCAGGCTTGGTTGAACAGTCTGACTGCAGCAGGAAGGAAGGACCTGCGGTATCTCTCCTTCAGACAACGCGGGTGGCGAAGCCTGCCACTGAAGGAGCTGCTCAGTGCTGTTACAGTACCATGCAGGGGGTGGGAGACGTTCTCCATCAGGGATGATAGCTTTTTCATCATCCTCCTGTCTCCCACCACCTCAACAGGGTCCAGGGGGCAGCCCAGGACAGAGCTGGCCTTCTTCACCAGTTTGTTTAGTCTGTTCCTGTCTGCAGCCGTGACGCTGCTGCTCCAGCAGACCACTCCGTAAAGGATGGCTGATGCCACCACAGAGTCGTAAAAGGTCCTCAGGAGTGCTCCCTGCACTCCGAAGGACCTGAGTCTCCTCAGCAGGTGAAGTCTGCTCTGGCCTTTCTTGTAGAGAGCGTGTGTGTTATCAGTCCAGTCCAGTTTATTGTTCAGGTGAACACCCAGGTACTTATAAGAGTCCACTATCTCAATGTCCTTTCCCTGAATGTTCACCGGTGTGGGAGAAGTGGGTCTGTGCCTTCGAAAGTCCACCACCAGCTCTTTGGTTTTACCCGCGTTGATCTGGAGGCAGTTCCGCTGGCACCAGTCCACAAAGTCCAGGTTGAGTTCTCTGTACTCCCCCTCGTCCCCATCAGTGATGAGGCCGACAATAGCAGAGTCATCAGAGAACTTTTGTAGGTGACAGTTGGTTGTGTTATGGGAGAAGTCTGCAGTGTACAGGGTGAAGAGGAAGGGAGCCAAGACGGTCCCTTGCGGGGCCCCTGTACTGCAGATAACCAGGTCGGACACACAGTCCCGTGTCCTCACAAACTGTGGCCGGTTGGTCAGGTAATCCAGAAGCCACGATGTGAGGTGCAGGTCGACTCCTGTGTGTTGCAGCTTGTCCCCCAGGAGCCTGGGCTGTATGGTGTTGAAAGCACTTGAGAAATCATAGAACATGATCCTCACAGTGCTCCCAGCCTTCTCCAGGTGCGCGAGGGATCTCTGCATAAGGTAGATGACTGCGTCGTCCACACTGATGCCTGGCTGGTAAGCGAACTGCAGCTGGTCCATCGATGAGCTCACCAGGGGGCGCAGATGGTGAAGGACCAACCTCTCCAGGGTCTTCATCAGGTGTGATGTCAATGCCACCGGCCTGTAGTGGTTGAAGTCCTTGGGGCGGGAGGTCTTTGGCACCGGTACCACGCAGGATGTCTTCCAGAGCTGTGGTACTCTCCCCAGTTCAAGGCTCAAGTTGAACATGTGCTCCATAACCCCACAAAGCTGGTCTGCACAGGTTTTGAGGAGCCTGGAGCTGATGCCGTCTGGACCTACTGCCTTCCTGACCTTTAGCCTCCTCAGTTCTCTGTTCACCTGGGCTGTTGTAAAGGACAGGCTGGCGCAGGGGGGCTGTGTGCTGGTAGTGGTGGGGGTGAGGGGGTGGCTGATAGTGGGGGGAGCAGAGAGTGGTGTGCAGGGGGGTGGGATGGGGTTGGGGGCAGAGAGTGGTGTGCAGGGGGGCGAGATGGGGGTGGGGGCAGACAGTGGTGGTGGTTGCATCAGGATGGAATGAGTCGGGGGAGGGGTGGATGGCTGTTCAAATCTGTTAAAGAAAGTGTTCAGGTCATTCACCCACTCCTGATCCCTAACCAGTTCAGTGTTGGAGTCCTTGTGACCTGAAATGGTTTTCAGGCCCTTCCAGACTCCACTGACATTCTTCTGCTGCAGCTGTTCCTCCATCTTCCTCCTGTAGCTGCGTTTCCCCTCTCTGATCTTTATCCTCAGCTCTCTCTGCACAGTCTTCATCTCCTCCTTGTCTCCTGAATTAAAAGCCCTCTTTTTGTCCTTGAGGAGGACCTTTATTTCAGGAGTAATCCACGGTTTGCTGTTGGCAAAACAGCGTACAGTCTTGGTGGGTACTGTGTAATCCACGCAGAAGTTTATATAGTCAGTGATGCAGTGTGTGAGACTGTCAATGTCCTCCCCGTGGTCATCACAGAACACTTCCCATGCAGTTGTCTCAAAACAGTCCTTGAGAGCCTCTTCCGTCTCCTCGGACCATTTTTTAACAGTGCGGGTCACAGCTGGTTGTCTGTGTACCAGAGGTTTGTACACAGGCAGAAGGTGCACCAGGTTGTGATCTGATCTTCCAAGGGGGGGGAGAGCAGATGAGGTGTATGCCTCCTTGGTGTTGGCATAGAAAAGGTCCAGTATTTTATTGTCTCTGGTGTTGCAGGTGACATATTGTGTGAAGGTGGGCAGAGTAGAGGAAGGAGAGGCATGGTTAAAGTCCCCAGTGATAATGAAGAGATTGTTGCAGATTTACAAAAGCACCACCATGCGTCTGTATTTCACTTTAGTGTGATATACGAGTGTGAGATCGCGGATTAGAGGCTTGTTCTGACAGTACCGTGGAGTCAAAGGATGCAGTGTCCTCAAGTCGCGAAGATACTCTTTACGTCAGCTCAAATATCTTTCCTGAAGCACTTATCCTGAAGCTTCTTTAAGAACCATTTACCCTCTCTGTCACACACACACACACACACGCCCACACACACACACACACACACACACACACACACACACACACACACACACACACACACGTACACATACATGTTTTTGAGGCAGCAGGTGTGTGTCAGGCAGGATCCAGCATGCTACAACATTTGATAGCGAGTGCAAGTTCATACCTTCATGAATGCACAATTATTGCACTCTCCCCAATAGAAATCTCCTGTCTTGGGCCTTATGCGGGTTTATAATATACATATGTGCACTTTATCTTTATATGATTTAACATTTCAGTGCAGAAATAGAATGAAAACTTTTGTATGTCACTTTTGTGTTTTAATGCTGCTGAAACTGGCCTGACTCCTTTATAATTATTGTTATTGTGAGCAATGTGTGTCTAAACCCTTCAAGCTATATATCTGCTGGCAGACAAGGCAGATATCTCCTTTGTTAGCAAGTCTGTAGTAATGTGAAGGGACGGAATAATTGTCGATCGCAGACTAAGTTGCTACCTAGTATAGTCAATTTCACGATATTGCAATATCAAAAGTGTCTCGATAGCCTCATGGACCTGTGACGTTATGAAATGGTAGGTCTTCCGGGAAAAAAGTCTAGTTTTGTTTCAACCACAGTGGAGCTGAGTGGAGGGAAGTGGGAACTACAGAGACCATCATCCCAAGCGCCCTCATCATCCTTTGCGCTCCGCTCACTGCCTCAATACAGCGAAAATGGCGGACACCTGCGTTATTTGCGGTGTTATACTGAAGATGACTTGTTTATGTTTACAAGGTCCAGCTGGTGCTATTATTTTATTGTATAAAATAAACTTTAAGGTAATTTAACTCATCTCATACCCAGTTTCAATGTCCCAATCATTGTTTAACAAATTGCCTTTATTTAAGAAGTCTTCAATTTTTCTTTTCCTTTAAAAAAAATATTGTAATAAATATCCTACTGTGGACTTGTTACCAGGATATCATTGTATTGTGAGATTTTAATATCGTTACATCCCTACTACCTGGTCATGCCTTGTTTAATGAGACCCTGTGGGAACAGGACATCAGTAATTAAAAGTCAGATTTGCATCGTTGGGGTTTGGACTGTTGATGGATGGGTCGTCACTCATTTCAGATACGCACCGAACAAACAGGCTTTGAGAAGTAAGGATCCCATGAGGGTGATGGTGCACCCATAAGGTGCAACTGTTGACTCAAGAGAAACACACAGTGCTTTGAACATCAGGACAGATTGAAAGATTCCTTATTCACATCCTGCTCTTACTGACAGAGAAGAACTTAGAATCCCTCTGAATGCAGATCTTTTTTTTTCACTTACATGAGGGAGGAAGTTCAAAGTGCTTAAAAGATTTTTTTCATATTCATCTGTGTAAATGTGAAGCTTTCTACATGCTCATCTTAAGTTTAAATTACAACCGGTACATGAAAGAAGAAAGCATTGCATGTCTAGCATTTCTTTTTAGTTTGCATACACAGGCTTTTTCATGGATGGAAAAGGAGTAGATTCATTTTAGGAACTTTTCATAATCTTATTGAATTTCTTAAAGGACAAAACAATTGGAAACCATTTTCTTTCTGTAGTATTTACAATTATTCTTAAAAAATATGTCTGAGCAGATTCCTTAAACCTATGATCTTTATGGATTCATTGAACTTAACTGTGTGCCATATACAATAGTTTGCCCGGCTGCAGAAAAGTAAGACGCTCTTTAACAACCTAAGGACACTGAACCCAAAGGAATTTTGATATATAAGTATTGCACAATCACATCAAATCTAAATGCTTCTGAGCTTGTTATTCATAGTTTTGCACTATATAAAACATCCCCAAATCGTCTGGTATTTATTTACTACTTAGAACCTGTAGTCAGTTGCGAAATCTTACATTAAGAAAAAAAGTTTTCATCAATCCTTTTGAGCTGCCAATCAGAAGGCTAGCTGCTGACCTGTTATGTGAGGTTACTGGACTAATTGGGTCACTGCTGCAGGTATTTAGTTTACAATTGAACTGCAGGTGATGAGATTAAGTGTGCGTGGGTGTTCTTTTTTTAAAGATGTGTGGAAATATGTGAACAGTGGGTGTATGAGTCACCTTTGTGTAGGCAGTTGTTTAAATGCCATTTTCTAGGAGAAGTCTTAAACAGGAACATGTAGTTGTATGTGTGTTTGTGTGCGTGCTGTTGTGTGATGTGGTTTCATCATTGCAGGATTCCCCCTCCTATAGTGTTTAGATGGAGATATCGGACAACTGACGAGCAGAATCTCCTCTTGGGTGAGATGCAGTGAGGTGACAAGTGATCAGAGTGTTAAGGATGGATCAAATAGTTATGTACATGCAGTCTATAAATTAAATGATAAAGGCCTGGAGTCATACAGTGGACGTTATTTTTATTTTTAGTTTCTGGATTTTTCACTGCATGCAAAAGTGTGTCTAAATTGTGCTTTCACTTGAGCGCAATTGTGTTTGTGTGAGAAACAAATGCCCTTTACATCTCTGCCCTGCTTTTGGGAGACATCCCATAACGCTGTCTGGCTGAACGCCCTGCACACCTCCGCTCATTCCACTCCCACAGCTTCAGCCCAGGTATCTGCCTATCAGCTTGTAATTGTAGCTCAGACTTACTTTGCATAAAGGAGTGATGACATTTCTATAGCTGAGTCAGTGTCTTTGTCGCCCTTCAGATATTCAACACTTGGGCAGATTGTGTGTGTGTATGTGTGTTTATTCTGACTTTTTAAATCAGCGTATGGAGTGTGTGTCTGTATTTGTGTGTGTGTGTGTGTGGGGGGGGGGGGGGGGGGGAGGAGGGTCCTAATAACGTGCTGACCACTGATGCTTTTTCTTGTGGTGGCTCTGGGTCACTCTGGGTCGAACAGCGACCACATGGGTATGCACAGTGGCGCACACACATGCACTAACACTCACAGATAAACAAGTGGTTGCATTTCTGAATGAGTCACAGTCGTGGGCAGAGGTGGAAAGTTTCCTTGTTTGGGCTATTCCCCCCTGCTGACACTTTTGATACTTTTTTGAACTATCTGATACGTTGTTAATGCCAGGCCGACTCGTAGTTGACAGGAGATTCTATTGAAACCTGCTCCAGCTGTTTTCTCCTCATTGACACGAATACACAAACAATACTACACACTGTATAAGGAAATGGCATTTTCTTTCTTAATTTAAAAACTGCTGCTGTTTGGCCTCTAATAAAGAAATCCTTTTTTCACGTTTTTTTTTCACGTTTGTTTTAGTAAAATGTATCCTGTATTGTTGTTCATACCTGCTCTGTGATAAGCCTTTTCACAACAAATATTACAACTTTTAATAGTAGAAGCACAGGTTTGAGCAATAACAATAAAGATGTCTCTGCTCTCATGACAGTGTTTCAGTGAGTCATAAAACACAACACTGGGACCCTGAAACTGCAGCATGCAATGAAATTATTCTCACCCGTGCTCCGCTTTATTTAATGATGTATTTTTACATGTATGATCTGATGAACAGTTTCTTTAAGCATACAATATATTCAAATTGAAGCATTTTTCCCCACAATATTTGACTTATTTATTACGAATAAATATTCAAGGCCCTGCACCCCGCACTGCTCCAGTCTAGTTGTGAAAGATCCTGATCCGCCCGTGGTTGTAGCAGCTGCCTCCAGGTGTGCAAGTATGTAGCCGGGCGAGTTGCGTGCGCTCCTGGAGAAAAAGACAAAGTTGCTGCCCGTAAGATTTCACAGGACACTACAGAGAAGTCAAGATAATGGAGCGTTATATTATGACAGTAAATGTTGATGTTTGCGGGTTAATTTAAAAAATCTGTTTGTCTTTGCATTACAGGACTCACACTGTGACCTTTATGTATTTATCTTTCGATTAAACATACAAGGCTATGCAAATACTGAAACACTACCAGCAAGGCATTTACTCTCTCTCTCTCTCTCTCTCTCTCTCTCTCTCTCTCTCTCTCTCTCAGTGCATGAATGAAATGCTTGGAAGGCTTTACTGAGAGTCTGCTGTTAATGAGACATAATATCTTTACGCTTCATAAACTTCAGGTATGTGCTTCTGAGCATGGAGAAAGAACAGCGAATATCGGCTTTTGAGGGGGAACTTGTCTGCTCTCGCCTCTGCCTGTGGCTGTGTGTGCGTGTGTATGTGTGAGTGTTAGTGCATGAGAGCTTACATGTACTTAAAATTTAAAAGTGTATGTGTTTTTTAAAGAAGTTGACTCACATTTGTTGAAAACCCTTTATCCTTTTGGTATTTTAGATGATGTGGGTTGGACAGGATTCAATGAATTCTCAATGAAGTGTCACAGTTTGACCTTTAACCTACAACAATGACCTCTTAAAGTCAGAGGTGACTCATGAGTCTGGCCTTTTGGGATTCACGGGTTAACATTTAGCAATGATTACTAAAATAGGCCCTTTAAAGAAAACGTGGTCCGCTTTGTAGTTGATTTGAATCTTTACAGAGTTTTCACATCTGATTATTTGTGTTCATGAGAGAACTTTTAACATCATTTCCTATGAAATGATCTCAAGATGATCAGTTAAGAAAATCCCTAAAATAACATAACATTTATATGAATCTAAAATGGATATTCAGACGTACTCAAAAATTTCAAGTAACATAAGCAGAAAATTAATCATCATATTTTAGTCAGTGAAAACAGAAACAAGAGAAGAGTTTCACTTCTTCTTTCGGTTGAATACGGCAGTCTCTTTACCAGAGCAGTCAGCTGCATTATTAAAACCGTCGAATGAAAACCTAAAAATAATCTAAAAATGATGTTTGTTCTTTATGAATGAAAAAAAAAAACACTTATTGTTTTGTTGTGTGTTTATGGAGTAAACCCTGCCAATATAAAAAAATAAAGATCAATACAGAAGTTCATGGAAAAAAGGTAAATAATGATAACTATAACATTTATTAATTAGAATGTTATTAGAAGCTACATTTATCTGTTGTCATCTTTCTTTATAACTACAGGTCCTCGTAGATGCTGAAATAAAGTGAATTTGTTGAAACTATGGAAATATGTTTAAGTAGTAGATGATAAAATACGGGTGAGGGGGTTGGGGGGGGGGGTGTAGAGAGGCTTTACAAATGTAGTGTAACGATCAAAAAGACTAATATATAGGTGAAACGATGTTTCTTCTACTTTTCCTCTAAAATTAATTCTGTAAACATTTTTACAGATTAAAAGTGATCTCAGTTTTGTACATTGTCTCTCAAGCGGGCCAGACTTACCTTTCCGTTCATGCAAGACTGACCCAGAGTAACCTCATCACATCCGGCCATGCTATCGTTAACGCCAACAAGAAACTGCTTCAGTGTCTTAGCAAGTTTTATATGCCGTTTTCTTTCTTCTTCGTAAGATTGACGTTGTCTTGGTGCCCGTCCCCTTTTTGAGTTTGTTTTACAGAAATTACAAGTCACCATGCTACTACACGGTGGTATAACATTTCTCTGAGTTGCACAAGTGGATTGTTTTTTTAAGTTGCCAGCCACTCATACTTGACCTTTTCTTCTTAAAAGTTGACTTCTGATGATTCACTGTGCCTCAACTCTGACATTTAGGGTTTCAACTGCTTCTCACGATTGAAACTCGGGTCATAATAATTACCTGAATACAGGAATCAAATATATGTAACATGGCACATGCTGCGTGGGCAACAACTGGCAGTAAACACAAACCACCCACGTGTGCCATTGTGATCTTCCCAGAAGCCTTCTACGCGCAAGAAAGAGTGAGAGACACTCCCAGATATTTCCACAAGACACATTTGGTGTGGTGAAAGTAGAGCATCAGGACTTCCCTCCTGATGCACGGCCAGCTGCATACCTGAAGAGCAAGTATTTACGCGTGCCGCTCCCAATAACTGGAAGTGCTGACTTGTTGAGTGGGAGTGAAACCCAAAAATGCTGACATAATCTGCTGCTGCTGATGCAAGCTGTTCACAGGGAGTTCCAGCATCATGTATAATTTTCAGGAATATTGGAAATGAAAAAAAATCTGTTTCATTGTAAGGCTGCCAGCATCCGACGCCTCCATGTGTTATTACAAAAAGTGCAATTATATTTAAAAAAACCCTTTTCTTACATCATTTGAAGACGATCATACTTACGCTCATTGTGTCCTCCTCCACACACTGAGATGACCACATTACAGAGGTCAAACCAGAGTCGAGGTTTTTGAGGCTCAAGGTTCTGCCAAGGCCCCGATCACAAAAGGTCCTATACTTTCTCTAGTCAAACCTGCAGTGCATGGCCTACATAATTATCCACTGCAAAAGGCCTTGATCGTAATCCTGGGTTATGCAGCTTAAAGTTCCTGGAATTGTTAAACACCAGTATCAAGCAAGCAGGATACCAACATGTTCTCTGCCCATAAACCTATGTAGGATAACCTTTCTGCAACAGTTTAATGCATTAGAAACTATTTCCTCTCAGGGGAGAAAATGAGCTCAAATACAGGATTTCAATTGTATCAACAGCCTTCCACTTTCCAGGTTTTACAATGTTAAACCCCCGAAGTTAAATGCTTGATAAATAAACTAGAGGAGTTAAAAAAAGCAGACATTTGTAGGATGCACAGGCTAACCTGAAGGCAATCTGTTGCACCGGGCCTAAGATAGAGGTTTCCCAGCAAAGCAATCAACGCTTTAAATGTGTTTTTTGTTCATCATTTTCAGTACCATGTAATACCAAATTCTCTCATAATGGTGTTGGATTTATTTGTGTAGGTCCATTTAAAAAAACACCAAGTAAATCCACATTTTTCATTTGCAGATGCAGGATAACATATGGGAAAGTTCAAGGGGTTAATGCTTTTGCATCCACTGTAGCTAGAGAAATTAATATGAGCTTTTTTTTATCCTTATAATAAAAGTAATTGCAACACTTTTTCAGAAATACAGGTAATATTGGGATAAATGGTTGTTATCAAATGGAAGCAAGACATGACCCAGATGTCAAAGAAGCGACTTTTTGAGTTTAGAATGGTAAAGCTCCAAAGGTGCAAAAAACTACAGTTCCCACAATTTAACTAAGTAGCATCAATTAAGTATAGTACTTCAATTTTAGAGAGCCACATAATATTAAAGTCTGTTATTACAGCTTGAGATTTACTCTTAAGGATAAGTACAATTCATTTTAAACGGCCCTTGTAATTTAATAATGTTTACCTTTGTTTAAGAATGTGTTGTTAAGTTTGAGCAGTGATACACACTTGGAGTTAAAGAATATATATAACCTTTAGCAGAAGTTACGCTGCATGTATCCAAAGTACCTCTAAACTTGAAGGTCTTAAAAAAAAGTATTGTTACAGTTAACTGTGCCTAATAAGTCACCATTGCGTTAATGTGTCTTATGTGTGATTGTGTGCCATCGATCCTGTGGAGAAAGTAGGAGCGACCATCAGCTCTGTCACTGGGAAGAAGGAGACAGCTCTCCTCCCCTCTCTCTGTTGAATAATCTGCTGACTCACCGGATGTGATTCACCTAACTAATGCTGCTACAGAGAGGGTTGTGTTGTCTAAATGTTTGGTTTGTAATGTTTTGAAAGTTTCAGCTTCTTAGATAAATAACTTGGTTTGAGACGAAGTCTTGGTGGCTGCTGTGCTTGCTTCGAAATCTTCATCCGATAAGTGGCTGAGGGGTCATTAGGAGGTGACCAATATTACTGCACACAAAAAATTGGATTTTAATTAGAGAGCAGAAAGTGTGTCATTCTGATTGGCCCAACAGTGGGTTCAAAGACTTCTTGTTTTAGCTATAGTGCTAGATCACAACTTTTCATATTAAGCCACTTTCATACAGTACATGCACTCCTGAAAAATGTCTAGAAAGATTCAGGCAGACTGCCATGAAATCTTCCTGAGTCAGTTGTTCACAGCAGGAGACTTTCCCTTTTGGACCACGAGGGTGGGGAAATCTCAGGAGTCAAGACATGATGTAAAAAGAACGACAGAAGATCTAAAGCTATAATAAGAATGTTTGTCGTTACATCAATGTTATGTGTAGTTCGACACAATCACAATATCAACAAAAGAGTGGAGAAGAACATACTGGTGAACAAATATATTTATGCTGAATATTCCTGCTGGGTTCTCACATCAGCTTATCCCGACCTCATGCAGAACATGTATTAGGGGGCTGGCAGGAAATATTACACTGGAATTTGGAGAGAAAACATGTGTTTGTTTGTTTTCACACAGTTCACCCCTCAAATTTCAGGATTTGTGCAAGTCTGACAGATACTTATGTTTGACAAGTTAAAGGTAGAGTCAGTAGTAGTTTTTCAGCAGTAGTTTTTTCTACTGCCATTGTAAGAACTTGAAGGAATTGTGTCTGAAAATTCTTTGTTTTTACTTATGACAAAAACAGATCATTTTACAACCACATTCATGTTCACCCAATGATTTACCCAAGAAGTTTGGAGATGAGAAAGTAATCCAAAATTTCACCCCATCACTAAATGTGTATATTTTCCTATTCTTCCTGCAGCTACATAAAGGATGGGAATACAATGTTGGGAATTTTTGTGTGTACACCAAGTGCAAAACCACAGATGCCTCTGAGAGGAGAATGTCTTAAAGGTCACATATTATCCTCCTTTTCAACATGTTTAAATTAAGTTTCTTGCTAAAAATCCAGTCTGATCCTGTATTTTAGCATGCCTGTAAACACCTCTATTTTAGCCCTGCTCAGAACAGGCTGTTTCTGTGTCTGTAGCTTTAAATGTAAGTGAGCTGTGTCTGACCACGCCCCTCTCTGGAAGGGGATTTGGCTTCGGGCTTTCTCGCTCCATGCCCTATTGTTTGTGGAAAGGCAGACTCAGAGGGCAGAACAAACACCTTGTTCTGGGAGTGTCACCCACCTTTTTGGGGTTTGTAGACAGACTATGGACACATATTAGTGTTAGAAAAGTGTATTTTGCATAATATGTGACCTTTAAAGTAAAGTTGTAAAGAAGATCACATCTTGCTCCTATGACAGCAGATCTTCCATTGCAAGTTACAGATTGCCATTCGGAACTCTTATAAACACATCATGTACACTCGCTCTGTCATGTATACCTGCCTTTATGTTTCTTTGCTTTGTTTTCTGGTTAACCTTGTACAGATTTAATTTCACCCTTTGCAGTCATCTGTAATCTGAATGGAGTCAGCTAAATCAACCTGATCCTGGTGTGTGCTTGTAAAGCAATAAAAGCCAATCTAAACAATGCTCAACAGCACCACAAGTGGTCACAATCTCAATCTCAAGGCCTTTAATAAGCTTTTTTCATAAATATTTGTCTCCCCTGTAGCAGCCTAAAGCACAAAGGTCACTCTTAAAGCTCTCAGACAGTTGACAGACGAGACTCGGGTCAATTGAAGGTCATGATCTTAGACTGACCCACTTGATCTATGCAAGCAGCCCTCTTCTCCACCCCCACACCACCTTTATAATCACTGGCTCTGTCCCACTCTTGTCCTTTCTGATTCTTTGTTCCCCTCTTGCTGTCTCCGGGTGCTCTCTCCTCTCTCTGTTGTCCTCTCTTTAAACTCAACACTCAGTCGTTCCTCTCCTCTGTCTTTCCTCTTTTCCCTCTCCGCTTTCCCTTCTTGTGTTCCTTCGCTCCATGAGGGGGAACTTCCACTGCAGCTTCCATCCAGAAACAGACTTCCACTGTGGAAACACTGCCCCTGCTTACTTTCCACCCCATCCACGCACACACATTTCCACTGTCAATCTCTCACAACATGCAGTACTGACAGCATTTGTTTTACCTGCTACCATACAAATCATCTCAAATGGCCTGGCAGCACATGCATCAGAGAAATATTCCTTTTTTTATCTCTCCATCTATCATAAGCGGCTCTCCCATTCAAATTACAGCCTGCAAACATCCGAAAAGACTGCCACATGCAAAGCAAAGGTCTATATCTGTTACCATGTGCGTGTTGTTTCTGATCTTCCCCTGAAAGACTGCTGCTATGATTGGCTACTTATCAGCATTAATGGATAAACAAGATACGTAAGTAAAATTATTTGGGGGAATACAAGCACACACACACACACACACACACACACACACACACACACACACACACACACACACACACACACATGCTTACACACAGAGGAAACACTGGTGGTGTCATCATATTCAAAGCAGACAGGAATAGAAACAGAATACATGAGGTAACCACAGTGGCGTAAGCAGTAGCCATTACCTCAACAATGACCAAGACCAGTAGCCTTTGTTATGTGGGAAATGATTTTGTATGTGTGTGTGTGTGTGTGTGTGTGTGTGCGTGTTTATGTGTTGCTGTCAAATATGCCTTTTCCATATTCAAGATATTCCTTTTCTCCATGAACATATCTGGTCTTTATATAAGGTATGCGTGGGACTTACATAATTTCTGGCAATTTAAGTTTGTGTGTGTGTGTGTTTGTCTGGAAATCTTGTGGAATTACAATTGTGTGATTGTAAGTGTGTGTGTGTGTGTGTGTGTGTGTGTGTGTGTGTGTGTGTGTCTGTGACGCCTTGGAAGCTCTCCTGGCTGTGGCTGTGGAAATGCTCCACTGCCCCACTTTGCTCAGTGGGGACGGCGGTGGAGAGATGGGCGGATGGATGAATGGGGAGTTGGATCTCTGATGGTTGGAGGAACAAGAAGGAGAAGAGCTGTTAAACTATGACACAAACAGACGGAGACAGTGGCAGAAGAAGAGGGGAAAGGTTGTGCTAACTTCAGTCTTATGTAAACTAGACCCTCTCTGTTTTCTATGTGACAGGCTTATGTCATGTCACAGTTTGATCAAGATGCCTTGACCTTTCATTCAGCAACACAATCAATCACTTATACTTGCCGCAGCAAGCCAGTCTTGACAAGGAGAACAACATTGATAAAATTGTTGCTATATTTGTTTCAGTATTTTGTCTTTTAGTGTGCAGATATAA